>JBBBDQ010002358.1:92500-251034 GCA_037127315.1 Ascarosepion bandense
AAAGCAATGGCAACCTACTGCGGGATAATCTTCTGCCCAGTCAGTCATGTCTCTTTCGAGACATGATCGCCCAAGCGTGTATCACGTATGGCACTTAACTGACTGACTGATTCGTTATTATAACTGTTCTTTTGAAGATGCCTTTTTCTTTCTGCCTGTTTTTCAACGTTTACTTTTTTAGTTTTTAAGTTCTTTCGGATTAGGCAGGCATCCATAATCTACTTCTATGAATTATTTCATAACAAGGAATACATATGACTCATAAGCTATTATTAGTTTATCGACATGCAGAGAGATATTTCACATCTTTAGAGTTTGGCAGTCAATTGAAATCCTCTACAATGTTTCCTACACGATTTTACATCTTTAGGGTTAGGCAGTTCTCCCATTCCGCCTACACGATTTTACATCTTTAGGGTTAGGCAGTTCTCCCATTCCGCCTACACGATTTTACATCTTTAGGGTTAGGCAGTTCTCCCATTCCACCTACACGATTTTACACCTTTAGGGTTAGGCAGTTCTCCCATTCCGACTACACAATTTTACATCTTTAGGGTTAGGCAGTTCTCCCATTCCGCCTACACGATTTTTACATCTTTAGGGTTAGGCAGTTCTCCCATTCCGCCTATACGATTTTATACATTGAGAGGTGGGAAGTCAATTAAAATTTCCTTCTATTCCTCTTACTTTTTTTTTTTTACATGTGTAGAGTTAATTAAAATCCCCTTCCATTATTCCTACATTATTCTACAAATTTAGGGTTAGGCAGTCGGATGAAATCCTCTCATTCTTCCTTCACGATACTCCACGTTTAAGGTAGGCAGTCAAATGATATCCTCTCATTTATTCTACACAAATTTACCTGCTTTGGTTAGTCAGTTCATGAATTCCCCACACATTTTTCCTACATGATTTTACATGCTTAGGGTCAGGCAATCAATCAAAATCCCCTCCCCATCTATTCTACATGATTTTACATGATCGGATTAGGCAGTCAGTTTATGCAAGATTGTACATATTTGTGGTTAAGAAGTGGATTAAAATCCTCTCGCATTTTCCCTACATTATTTTGCATGTCTAAGATTAGTCATTCAATAAAATACCCTCTTGAATTCTTATATTTGATAGTTAAGAAAATTATATTACCCAGAGAACTATCTAAATTCTCTGACATTGTGATTATCAGATGACAACAGGTGTTTGTCCCATGACCAGAAATAACCAAAGCATTCCCACAGTAAAAAAACAAAACAAAAAACAATCTATTCTTATAGCAAAATGATTTGCAATGCATTCCCACAGTAAAATGATTTGCAATGCATTCCCGCAGTAAAATGATTTGCAATGCATTCCCGCAGTAAAATGATCTGCAATGTATTCCTATAATAAATGATCTGCAATGCATTCCTACAGTAAAACGATTTGCAATGCATTCCCACAGTAAAATGATTTGCAATGTATTCCTATAATAAAATGATCTGCAATGTATTCCTATAGTAAAATGATTTACAGTGCATTCCCACAGTAAAATGATCTGCAATGTATTCCTATAGTAAAATGATTTACAGTGCATTCCCACAGTAAAATGATCTGCAATGTATTCCTATAGTAAAATGATTTACAGTGCATTCCCACAGTAAAATGATTTGCAATGTATTCCTATAGTAAAACGATTTGCAATGCATTCCCACAGTAAAATGATTTGCAATGTATCCCTACAATAAAATGATTTGCAATGCATTCTAACAGTAAAATGATTTGCAATGTATCCCTACAATAAAATGATTTGCAATGCATTCCCGCAGTAAAATGATTTGCAATGTATTCCTATAATAAAATGATCTGCAATGTATTCCTATAGTAAAATGATTTCCAGTGCATTCCCACAGTAAAATGATTTGCAATGTATTCCTATAATAAAATGATTTGCAATGCATTCTAACAGTAAAATGATTTGCAAGGTATTCCCACAGTAAAATGATTTGCAATATATTCCTATAGTAAAATGATTTGCAATGAGATTCCTATAACAAAATGATTTACAATCAATTTTTATAATAAAATATTTAAATGTAACCAACTCTTCTCTTTCGTACTTTCTGTTTGTGGAACTCTCTACCATTTGCTTGCTTCCCCGATAATTACAATCTCCAAAAGTTTAAATGAAACATCAATTGGCATCTTCTATCTACTTGATTCCCAACCATCTCTTATCTTTTCTTCGACATCCTCTGTACCTTTTTAAATCTTAATCTTTAATATAAACTCCTGATCACTAGTGGCGGTCTTGACTTGCTTGAGGTGAAAGATATATATATATAATTTCAATTTGTCGGTTGTTTATAACCAGTTTCGATAATCCTTTTTAATTTCTGTAATATATATATATATATATATATATATATATATATATACTAGCAGTATAGACAGGCGTTGCTCGGGTGTAATGAAAGCTTTAAAATGAATCCATGATCCTGGAGCTCAGACTCAGCCTAAAGAATATTTGTGTGAAGTTTGGTGAGAATCGGATAAAATTTGTGGATTTGTACAAAGCATATACAGGCAGACAGGCACACACACACACACAAACATCTTATATATATCAATAATATATATATATATATATATATATATATATATATATATATATTATTGATTTTCTGCACTATTGTAAGAACTGCAACATTGAAACTTCTGAATATCGTTTCTTATGCCTTTGTCTATGACATTATCAAATTTGATTAAAATCGGACCACTCCTTCTAAAACCCGATTTTTTCGATTATCGATTTTCGATATTTATCGGGAGTACCTCGACACAAAACCTAGCTAGTTCTTAGCTTATAGTACAACTGTGTCAATTTTCAAGAAAATCGGTTCAGCCGTTTCAGAGTCTGTAGGTAACGGATACAAACACACACACACACACACACACACATACACAGTTCCATTTATAAATAAGTTTATATATATATATATATATATATATATATATATATATATATATATATGAAAATTAAAATGCATTTTTAAAATAAAATGATTTGCAATGAATTTTTATCATAAAATGATTTGCAATGTAATTTTATAATAAAATGATTTGCAAAAAATTTTTATAGCAAAACGTTTTGCAATGCTTTTTCCTAGTAAAATGATTTGCAATGAATTTTTATAATTAAATTATTTGCAATGCAGTTCTATAGTAAAATGATTTGCAATTCATTTTTATTGGAAAATAAGCCTTTCTTATTTATCTTATCATCTTTATTTTTCATTGTTATTCTTTTAAATTTTCTGACATTGTATTAATAGCAATTTTTAGAAAAGAAGATCTGTCCTAGATTCCTGTAGAGAAATTTACCGTAGAGGATTCAGGTGTAATTTAAATACATGTTCACCTCAATATATTTTCTAAGATGTGGTAAAACGAATCCAGATGGTTTCTTTTCGTTTTGTTCTTTGTTTTGTAAGCAAAAAACACTTTTTCAGTGTGTATTCTGTTTCTAGCATACAAAAAAAGAGTTTTGGAACTCTTCATATATAGTCATACCCCTTATATATATATATATATATATATATATATATATATATATATATATATATATACGCTCTCACACTCTGATTGAGCACTCTGGAAGAATGGTAGACTTTGAAAAACAGTAGCTACTCTGGCATGTACGCATCGCTCATTCAGTAATGGATTAGAGCACTCTGGCTATTGGGCTGGTATAATGACAATATACACGTTAAAAAGTCTGCCTTCTTCTACCGAACGCCCATAACCCAGAAGTATAATCGCCGACTGACGCCAATTCGGTCGGGTTTAAATCCTGGGTGAAAAGCAATCGGAATCTAACCGTGCTGATGAGCTGTGATACAGCGAAACAGATCTGTCTGCGGATATATATATATATGAGTTGAATATATGGATAGGAATCTGACAAGATGAATAGAATAAGTAAGTAACAAGTAGGAAAAAAGTGTCTTTTATGTAACATGTTTTACTTTAACAAGCTTCTTCCAAGATTTATTAAAGACGAATGATTTAAAAATCCGAGAGACAGTATGTGTGCCAACGCGTATTTTTAAACAAAAATAAGAAAAATCAGTTATGAACACATGCGTTGAGAGAAATCATGTATGAATATGTGCGTTTATAAGTCAGTAAAGAGGTATGCACGTGTTATACACAGTTAAACAGACATACATTTTTTCTTCTACATTTAATATTCAATCATTGCTTTATCACACGTGACACGCATCTGACCAATGAAATTATAGCTCAATCAACATACTATCTCGAGAAATTTTAAAATCATTCGTCTTTAATAAATCTCTGAAAAAGCTTGTTTAAGTGAAACATGTGAGATTAAAGACACTTTTTTCCTACTTGTTCTTTACTTATTCCACACACACACACACACACACACACACACACACACACACACATATATATATATATATATATTGTAAGAAAGTGGCAGAACACGTAGATTTTAAACCCACTATTCAAGTATTTACTTTTATAAAGAGTGCTCGATACAAAGTAGAGCTTTATATTGTAATAGTTGTTACAATGATTTATAAAAGCAAAGTATCACTACACAAAAATTTTCATGTTTCGGAGCACAAACGCTCCTCCTCTGAAAGAGACAACCACCACCTTTAAATTTGTTGTTTTTCTTTTTTTTTTTAAACTTTTTTCAGTAAAATCTTATTGATTATGCCCTATACTTTTCGATTGACTAAAAAAAAATTTGGAAAATTTAAATATTATAACCAGTTTAAAGGTGGGGAGTCAGTTTTTCATACAGCGTTATAGTAAATCGATCCTCCGTTTTGGAACCACACGTCGGTTCATTACCACTACCCGTAAAAATGTTGATTATCATTTTTTTTTTTTACTTTTTTCAGTGCAATGTTATCGCTTAAACCCTAAGCTTTCCGACTGACAAAAAAAAATTTGTAAAAATTTCAACATTTAAACAGTTTGGGAGGGTGCTCAGTGTTTAATACAACCTTATAGTAAATCGATCCTGTTCAATTAACTTTTTGCTTGTGCATATTCAACAACTGAATCCTTTGCGAATTTTTTAAAATAAAGCCATTCTTGGAGTTTCCGAGGAAGATGCCATCGTAAGAACTGAAGAAAACTTGAAAAAGGCAAAAACAACAGCAACAACTCGTCCCAAATAAAAACAAAACAAAGCAACCCCAATGCGAATGGTTCCAAAATAGACGATCGATTTACTATAACGTTGTATGAGAAACTGAGCCCCACTAAAATTGTTTAAATATTGAAATTTTTTCAAATTTTCTTTTTTTGATAATCGGAAACTTTATGTAATAACCGATTAGACTGCGCTGAAAAAAGTCAAAAACAATGTAAAACAACAAATTTAGAGGTGGTGGTAGTCTCCTTCAGGTCCACCAAAACTAGAAAAGGGAAAAGAAAGAAACTTTCTCAATACAATAAACATCCTCATGGATTCTTCTTTATGTGCCGTGTCCTTTCGGAACGTAGACGATCACGGACCTCCACTTGCCTTTAGCCTTGTCACTCTTAACACTTTTCCGCTTGGTATCTCTTCCAAACCCTGTTCCGACATCCACTTGCTCAACCCCTTCAAGTATTTCTTAAGTTGCTTTCCCTTGTCTTTATTTTCCTCTATCCGTTACGTGAGTATTAGATTCTCTAAGCCCTCCTTCCTCATTATATGCCCCAGAAACTTTGGCTGTTTCTTCCTAATATTAAGTATCAGTTTCCTTTTCGTTTGCATCCTCTCCAAAACCATGTTGTTGCTCACATGATCGGTTCATAATATCCGCAACATCCTTCTCTAGAACCAGATTTTTGTTGCTTCGAGTCTCTCGTTCTTCTATAAGGAATAATAAAAAAATGGACATATAGATTGAGGCTTTTTTGAGGTTTATCAACTATTTGCAGTTATTTAAAGCCAGCAAATATTTAAGGATTGTAAGAATTTTGGTTGAGGGATGATAATGATTTACTGATAAAACTGTTACTATTTAACTCCCAACTGGAGTACGGAGAGAAGAGGTAGATTCATACCTTTCTTAATGGTATTTGCATGTAAGTGAATATAACGGGCCCGACTGGAATTAGAACTCAGCTCTCCGTTTTCTTATTCCGGGACGTTATTTATTACACCACTCGCACATTCACACTAACAGCACTCATTACTTCTAAGTAGTCAGCTATCTAGATACTGAGCAGACTTGATGTTGCTTAACAAGTGTTTCAGCATGGTATGGCCATAAACATAGAGGAAGGTAGCATATAAGTATGTATAAAAACATAGTCAGGTCTTGTCCAGCTACTAAAAAGACAAAAGTAAACAATTAAAAGCAAACAAATCATAAAGACGCAGGTGTTTTTGATGTTATTTGCATAAAAATATGATCATTTAGAATTCATGGGTATTAAGCTTATATATATGATGATGATGATGGACTCTTCCGTCGATTCCACCGTATGAGGATCCGGCAATCTCGCTTACTTTTTATGTTTGGGTGTGTTGTGGTGCAGTCCAATATTGACACGGAACGAAAAAGCGGGGAGCCGAGTTCAAATTCAAGTTGAGTCACTTTACTTCACTTACTCGGAAATACCCTTGGGAAAAGTATTAATCTATCTCTTCCCTCCAATTATGGGTTAAATAATAGGGCAGATTGGGTTCTATAGACTTGGCTGTCAACCAGTCTACCGCAGAAAGCAATGGCAACCGACTGCGGGATAATCTTCTACTCAGTCAGTCGTGTCTCTTTTGAGACATGATCGCTCAAAGCGTGTATCACGTATGGCACTTAACTGACTGTATGTGTTGTGGATGTTCGTCGCCAATTTGTTGTGGAGTTGTGGCGAAACCTCGCCACAAAGGGTAGTGACTGTTTTGTGCCGAAAGTAAGACACGGAACACAGGAGGTAGGTTCAAAACAGTGTATTAATATAACAAGAAACAAGATATTAGAAGGAAGTGTTAAAAATAAGTAAGATAGAAATAAGTAACTCCGAAGGTATTATTACGTTGCTTATTGCCTTACTAGTAGCTGCCCTTAACTGCTCTGTTAATTGCTCTTCGGAAATCACGCAGGTAATCACATATAACAAGAGGAAGAGTCCATTCCGCGTAGGAGGGCACCATAACAATATGTGACACTTCAGTCCCACTAGTAAACGGCATACAAGTTCACATATTGGACAACAGCGAGAATTGCTGCGATATTTGCTGCGATATTTGCTGACTTTTTTTTTTTGCCGTTGTCTTTCGTCTTATAGCCAGGAAATTGAAGAGCGTGGAACAACCTAGCAAATGTTGTCGTTCCTAGGAACCTGTGTAGCACCAGCTATGGGCAAATAGTGAAACCCCAAACAATAATAATATATTTCTGTATGTGTATATGCGTATATGGATATTTGTGTATGTATAAATATATGGGTATATTTATGGGGATAGGGTTCGAAACAGAACAGAGCCAGAAATATATATATATATATATATATATATATATATATATATATTGTCATCCGCAGATATGTTTCGCTGTGTCACAGCTCATCAGTACGGTTAGACTCCGATCGATACATAACCCAGACTCGAAACCCAACCGATTTGGCGTCAGTCGGCGACTCTGGGCCACGGGGCGTTCGGTGGAAGAAGGCAGTCTTTTTAACGCATATCATATTACGCGCCCAATAGTTAGAGTGCTCAAATTCATTTTTATGTGTGTGTGTGTGTGTGTGCGCGCGCGTGTGTGCGCGCGTGTGTGTGTGTGTGTGTGCGTGTGTGTGTGTGTGTGTTTAATTTATTTGTTTGAACATTATTAAATATGTCGGTTGTTAAAACCATTTCGTTAATCTTAGCGATTTTCCGTAATGCACACACACACACACACACACACACACACACACACACACACACACACACACACACACATATATATATATGTGTGGGGGTGTTGTTTGCGTGTCTGTAGACAGTGTGTGCATAAGATAAACATTGTATATTGTTTAAATAATTTTATATTTGTGGAAAAAGAATCCTCAATATCAGAAATAAAGTGTTTGTTGATGTAGACATAGTATTCAACGTTACATAGTGATTGTCAGTTTCATGCCTTAATATTTCTCTTCCAGTTCTTGACTAGCACTAAAACATGAAACAGTCATTATGATGCAGGCATGAAACTGACAGGCACCAAGCAGTCTTGAATATTATGCCCACACTACCTATATATAAAAATTGTCTATTTCTGATATTGAGCTTTTTTTCCTCCATAAATATAGTAAATCTTAAACAATACACACACACATATGAGTTAAAGATCAAATGCAGATCAATTATGGATCGGAATTCAACAAGATGATAAAATAAAATAATAATTAATATATATAAACCTAACTTTACACTTTTATTAAAGCTTCGTCAGAGATTGAGATAAAGCAAACAGTTTGAAACTCTGGTATTTTCAGTTTTGCTTGGGTTAGTTCTTATTGGTCAGTCGCGTATCCCGTGCATTAAGAATCTTCACAAACTTACATGCATGTATAATTATACGGTTTTGATAGACGAGATACGTAACTGACCAATGAGAACTGACCCAAACAAAATGCCAGAGTTTCTGTCTTTTTTGTCTGCTTTCTCTCAATGTCTGGCGAAGCTTTAATAAAAGTAAAACATGTTAGCTAATACGTTACTTATTTGTTTGTATTTCATCACAAATGTGTGTGTATGTGTGTAGGTGTCTGTGTGTGTGCGCACGCGTCGTGTCCATATTTCCAAAAGTTTAATTGACGTTCCATTTTATTCTCTAACACTCAAGAACTCTTTGCATCTTAGTGGCTTTATTGGCTTGCTTCGGGGGTAAAATGATTTTTTAAAAAATTAGGTCGTGATTTTTCCTCTTCAACTCCGCTAAGCCACTGAATTCGATGCTTTGTAAAGTATCCATTTACAACATTTCAAGATGAATATCTTACTTGTCTAGCAGACACGTGAATAACCCTCAGGCCGAGACCGACGAGTTTTTAAGCGGAAGATGTAGTATGCACATTACCGAACCCACCTTTCCAATCAGGAATTCACGTGCCATAACCCAGCGAGGTGAGGCGTTAGCGTTTGAACAACGCATTTAATTAATTCCAGGTAGTAAGAAATTTCTGAAATGCTTCGCGGGTGGAATGGTTAGGCATTCGGTGACAAGAGTATCGAGTAAAAATACTGGATCTGAGAACTTAATTTTCAAGACATAGGACCTCTTTACTTGGCGAAACATAATCTTCTTTTGCATGTTTTTCTATTTCGTCTGGTGTCGTATTAAGCAAAGTGAAGTAAGTCTTGTAAGCATAGTTGCTATTAACAAACGTGCTTACATCTTTAAGAAACTCTTGTGTATAAAGATACATACACATATGTTTCGGTGTTTATTGTTCAAAGGTAAGCTCATATCAAGAGACAATGGCAAGAATCTGTATTTTTGAACCGAGAATAAGACGAAACAAGCAAGAATAAAAGTCTAAGAGAAAAAAAATAAAAATGGAGAAACAAGACACGAATTACGACTACTGCAAACACACAAAGGCATTCGGCCCCTTAAAGAAACGCACTGTTAATGTTAAATCAGATAGCGATCTGGGGTTAGGGAGATGAGTGCAAAAGGTGAAGTGTCTGGTAGGGAAGTAGGAAGGGTAAGGGGCTTAAAGATGGGACGCAGGTAGAAGATGATGAGTAAAAAGAAGGCAAGAAGGGAGGGTAAGAAGATCCTAATAAAGAAAGAAAGAAGAAAAGAGGTAAAATAAAAAGAAGTATGGACTGAGAAAGAAAGAAATAAAGAAAGAAGAAGGAAATAGGGGAAAACAAGAGAAGTATGGACGGAGAAACACAAAGAAAGAAAGAAAGAAAGAAAGAAAGAAAGAAAGAAAGAAAGAAAGAAAAAAAGAAGAAGAATAGAGGGGAAAACAAGAGAAGTATGGACGGAGAAAGAAAGAAAGAAAGAAGAAGAATAGAGGGGAAAACAAGAGAAGTATGGACGGAGAAAGAAAGAAAGAAAGAAAGAAAGAAAGAAAGAAAGAAGAAGAATAGAGGGGAAAACAAGAGAAGTATGGACGGAGAAAGAAAGAAAGAAAGAAACGAAACGAAAATCGGCAGAAATAAAAGAAAGGGTTAAAAGAAGATAGAAGAAAAGAAGGCATAAGTAGAAGAAAGAAAGAAAGGAAGAAAGAAAGAAGAGAAAGGGAAGGTAACAAAACGAATATAAAAAGTAGAGAAATAAAGAGCACAAAAAGTAGAATGGGTGTAAATAACACAAAGATAAAGAACACAAAATAAATAAATAAATAAATAAATAAATAAAGAAAGAAAGAAAGAAAGAAAGAAACGAAGGGAGGAAGGACGGAAGGAAAGAAGGAAAAAGAAGAAGAAAAGGAAGCTAAGAGAATAAGTACAAGAACATAAGAATAAAAAAGCCAAGAACATGAATAGAAGAAAGGGTGAAAAAAACATAAAGATGAAGAAAGCAAAAGAAAGAATAAAAGAAGTAGTTCACTGTTGTTGTTGTTATTATTATTATTATTATTATTAGGAAGAAGAAAAAGAAGAAAATAAGTATCACAAGAAAATAATAAACTAACCAAGAAGAAAATGAAAATAGAAAAAAAGAATGCAAAGAACAAAGAATAAGAAGAAGAAAAAGAAGAAGAAGGCAGAAGAAGAAGAAGAAGAAGAAGGCAAAAGAAGAAGAAGAAGGCAGAAGAAGAAGAAGAAGAAGAAGAAGGCAAAAGAAGAAGAAGAAGAAGGCAAGAAGAAGAAGAAGAAGAAGAAGAAGAAGAAGGCAAGAAGAAGAAGAAGAAGAAGAAGAAGAAGAAGAAGAAGAAGGCAAAAGAAGAAGAAGAAGAAGAAGGAAGAAGAAGAAGAAGGAAGAAGAAGAAGAAGAAGGCAAAAGAAGAAGAAGAAGGCAAGGAAAGAAGAAGAAGAAGAAGAAGAAGAAGAAGGAAGAAGAAGAAGAAGAAGAAGAAGAAGAAGAAGAAGAAGAAGAAGAAGAAGAAGGCAAAAGAAGAAGAAGAAGAAGATAATGATTCTGAAGACGTAGATTCTTTTTAATATAAACTCTGTTAAAATCGGGAATTTAAAGCAGCAACGGCTGCTGAGAGCAACAAAGTATAAAAAACTGAAGAAACATGATTGCCTACGTCTTGAAGAGAGAGAGACACGGACAGACAGACAGAGACGCAGAGTGAGAGAAACAGAGAGAACGATATATATATATATATATATATATATATATATATATATATATATATAGAGAGAGAGAGAGAGAGAGAGAGAGATACCTGCAGATTAAGAATGGAATAAATAATCCTATCTAAAATCCCGTAAATATTTAAATGTAAATATTTATCGATTTGTCTTTGTAAGGTTGCATGCACTTGCAAAGAATTCCCCACCAAATTCGAAGCATCTCTACGAAAATTATATTTGCAATATGAACTATTCTCAAATGTACTCATACAAACTAATAATGTCAAATTCAGCCGCGAGATTAGACAAGTTTCAGGAAAGATTATTCAATAATTTACCCCAGTGATCGTAATAAATGGTTCGGTTCGAAATTCCTAGCACCTGAAAAAAGCCGGAGCGTACAACGGTCGAAACGTCGTACAAATAGCAACAAAGATGAGGACAATAGTCCGAATAATGTGAATAGTGTCAACAATTGACGTTCGAAAAACAATTATCTGATCGAAAAAACACAAGAATATAACAAAACACTTTGAGTTCTGTTGACGGTATGGTGTTACCCAAAACTTTTTGGGCTTTAAACATCAAATAAATTCTAACAATTAAAGTTTGCCGCCATCTTTAAAGCACTTTAATACTTTAAAAGAGATAGCAGAGGTTAGATTTTCCGACACTGCTCACAAACGGTTGCGACAAAAGTACCAAATGTATTCAGATCATATATACAGTTCAAATTTTTATAATTTTTTGTTAGTACTTCGTATGTATTTATATTGCATTGTGGTCTAATGGATATCGGTTCGGAATGAGAACTAGGGATGAAGGGTTCGAATTCCAGTCGAGTTCGTCAGATTTACTTACGTGCAAAATATGTATGTATAAGGTATGAATACCGTTTCTTCTCCCTTCATCTATGGGTTGAACAGTATGCCTGACGAGGTTCTATAGCCTTAGTCAGTAACCAGTCTGCCGCAGGAAAAAAATGGCAACCTACTGCTGCAAATTATTCTGCATAGTCAGCAAGGGATCGAAAGAGACATGATCGCCCAAGCGTATATCACGTATGGCACTTAATTGACTGAAGTTCGTCTTCTCAGGAAGGCAGTTCATCTAGAGGAAGGAAAAAAAAACACTAATGTTAAACCTCCACTGTCTTGCGGCCATATCTAAAACACGGAAGTGGTAATGGAAGTAAACCTAGGCAGAAAATCTGACCTGAAAGCGTTAAACTTCCGTCAATTACTGCAGGCAAACCGGCCCCAGAATGTAAAGTCTTTGGCTCTTGTTGACATGGCCGAAAGGAAAAGGTTCATATAGTCTGGTCAGCACACGACCAGCATATACCATCACACAGACCTGTGCTCTTAAGAGATCAGTCCAGCTTAATCATTAATATAAATCAACATCTCTCTCTCTGTCTGTCTGTCTGTCTGTCTGTCTCTCTCCCTATATATATATATATATATATATATATATATATATATATATATATATAAGCTGTTCTATTTCAGATTTGGTGTAATAACAGACACTAGATGTTCCAGACAAGGAGAATGTTTGATGAATGTTTATATTCTAAAAGAGTACAAACATTCATCGTGACTGCTGAAAACTTAGGTCTACTTGGTGATGATGAAACACTGCTTTCACATCCCAAACCAACATAATGAAATTCTTATGTCTTGGTTATTGAAATATTGATCTTCTCAAAGTGGGTCAAACAGATAGCTTTTCAGCACCCTGTCACTTATATCTTGACTTGTTTTTTTCTTACTCTGTATATATTATTTAAGAAGAAATAGTGACATGATAAATAATGACAAAAATATTTTTCTCCAAATTGTTACCACTTTTTGGAGCAAATGTGATTTGCCATTAAGTTTAAGCTCAAAATCATAGTGTTGGAATTTAATTCTGGTGATCAGTGAAGTCTTATAGAACAGCCTTATAAATTTATATATATATATATATATATATATATATATATATATATATATATACTGTTCTTCTGATATTTTAAGATAAATAGTGAAAATAATTTATTTAGAAAATAAAAGAAGAATTCATGGTTATCTAGAAAATTAAGGAATGGTAGTTGGAGGAAGTTAAACAATATACTTGTAGGTGTGTCAATATTGTTCAATCACAAATGAGAATTAGGTTGAGCTATGAAGTTGAAAATTTAGATTCTCTGTTTTATGCTTTACTATAATCGTTAGATGACCTACCGATTAATTTTATGCATGAAACAGTCGATCGACATCCATCGTTGATACTCCACGCTGCTAATATTTATATACACTGTACCTGATATTTGAAAATAGCAAATAGAATAGCTGAAAGCGCTTGGATATGCAGAGCATTTGAACACATTTTACATACTTTATGTCCCAAAAAAGAAAACACTTATACGAACAAAATATAAATTAAATAAAAAGATTTACCGCAGTAACTTGTCAGTAGTCTTTGTTTTATGCTTTACTATATATATATATATATATATATATATATATATATATATATAGTAATCATAAAAAATAAAAAATAAAAGAATAAAAATATAAACAATATAATAAAAAATTGCGGACTTGAAGGAGACTACCACCACCTCTAAATTTGTTGTTTTTCATTTTTTTTTTTTTACTTTTTCAGGGACGAGTTGTTGCTCTTGTTTTTGTCTTTTTCAAGTTTTCTTTAGTTCTTACGATTGCATCTTCCTCGGAAATTACAAGAATGGCTTAATTCAAAAATTTAACAAAGGATTCAGTTGTTGAATATGCGCAGTTGTTGAATATTGCACAGGATCGATTTACTATAAGGATGTATGAAAAACTGACCCTCCCCCAAATTGTTTAAATGTTGAAATTTTCTCAAATTGTTTTGTCAATCGGAATGTTTAGGGTGTAATCGATAAGATTACACTGAAAAATGTAAAAAAATAAAAACAATATTGAAGGTGGTGGTAGTCTCCTTCAGGTACGCCTAAAAAAATAAAAAAAAACCCTAGTAAAGAAACTAACATACACCAAATGTAAATATATCATATAACACTGAAAAAGAAGAAACAATAAAATTAAAATATGTGTAGATATATATACACATATATTCTTATACACACATACCCATCATACATCCATATGCAAATATACACATATTCCATATATATTTTTTAATTTGAAATGTTTTGAGGAATTTTATTAGGAATATGTGTGTCATTCGGCAGGATTCGAACCTGCGACCCCAAACAAAATAAGGCACGCCATCAAGTGATCTTAAGCGTCTTAATCGCTCGACCACGATCGATTTTGCAGTCTAAGCAAAGCAGAATTGAGCCTTATAAACACGAATTTTTAGAGCAGCGACGAGAAATCGTAAATTTGTATTTATAAGACTGATGGAAGCAGTTTGTTTCTTTGCCTTGATAACACATCTGATAGTTGAAAGGTTAACATCAACAATATCCGTGATCTTTCTGTAAGGCCTGCCAATGTGTTCGTGTAGCGTTACAATTTTCGTACGCTTCCTCGGAGTAACGTAAATTGCAGATAATGGCCGTAAGACAACGAATCAGCAATCGAGATAACAGGTGTCTGGGCTGTGATAAAAATCTTATGTAATCACGGATGACGCAATATTTTCAGGGGCAAACAAATTTTATCTTACACCCAGAAAATAGATTCATATTACTGCCCACCACTGCAAATGACTTAATCCGATGAAAAAACAGAAATCGATTACACCCTGTCGCTCCAGTGGGTTCATAGCGAAAGAAAGGAAACTAAAGCAGTTGTTTCAATCAATTTGCACAAGGGTGTGTGTATGCATAGGGGGTTTTGAAAAGTTATCGGCCCAAAATCTGACTAAATGAACTGACATGAGATTTTTTTTTTTTAAGGCTTCTTTGTCGGGACGAGAATTTTCTGTATTTATTCATATATGTTTTTATAAATAAATAAGTATATGTGCACATTTTTATCTAAAGAAATACCTATATTTACATATTAACAGCAGAGAGAGAGAGAGAGAGAGAGAGAGAGAGAGAGAGTGAGTGAGAGTGAGAGAGAATGAATTTTAGTGTACGTCGGCTCGTATGCACGAGAGTGTGAAGCTATTTAAAGGAAAAGAAAAAATTATACACAGTCATGAATATCGTTTTCTCATGTTTTTTAATTTTCTCCCTCCGGACTCAGTCGGAGCAGCTAATGATTCTGAAGGCATGAATCATCTCCACTTAAGACTTATATATTTTTTTCTATTTTTTTTTTTTTTTTAACTATTTTAGAATTAACTGCATGTATTTGGAGATATCCATCGCAAAAGCTTACGTATCCACTTCACTGTTTTCTTCTTGCACTGTCAGATTTTATTATGACCGTAATTCTTTTCACAATAAAATTAATCTTAAGTTAACCAACCGATATTGCTATATAATATCAGGATGGACTTCTCTTCATATATTAAATATACCGTACGAATCTCAGCTTAGACTGTCAGTTTTAATATTTAAAAATATTTACAATAACTTATTTGATGATGTGGAATTTTGTTATGCACTCGTGAGTTGTTGATAAATTAATATATGTAACAACCATTTTCTCGAATCAATAGTTAAAAATGGTGTCAAACCAATGAACTCCCCAGGTTCGGCATGTGAAACTGTTTTCGAGCAACAAGAAGAATAAAAATGAATAGAACAAATTAGCAAGTAATTTTTTTTAAATAGCTGGTATTGCAAATGCAAGCGTGGAGAAAAAAAAAAGAAGCAAAGTATAAATAATATTGTACAAAAGCAAAAAAAAAAAAATACAACTTTGAAGTAAACGTCAGATATAGAAAGCAAATTTTGTTTTTTAATCATTTCACCCCAAGCAAGGCGGAACCGCTACTCGTGCGCAGGGAGTTACAGGGCGAAACAAAGAAAAACAGAATACAGGGGGTGTTGGAGAGAAGCTAAGACATGGGTAGGAATCAAGTAAATTGAAGATGGCACATGACGTCGCATTAAAACTTTTGAAAATTATACCTATTAAATCAGCAAGTAAACGGAAGGAAGCTCCACAGGCAGGAAGTGCGAGAAAAAAAAACTGTTAGAGTAGAAGAGGTAGTATGATTTAACTATTTCCACGGTAAAAGGGTGGGACCTACATGCCACTCTAGTAGCACGCGTAAATTTATGTAGTTAGGGCACCAGGGGCAAAGCACATCAGAGCAGTTGCCATGAAAATATTTGCAGAAAAGGCAATGGGAAGCCACATCCTGACTGTGAGAAAGTGACTAAATTCGGAATGCCAAATTAGAATCGATTACATTACAGATCCTCTTTTGGATTTTGTCGAGAACTTCGAAATGTATGGCAGAAGTACTCGACCAGATACGGCAAGAATATTCAATGCACAGACGGGTGGTAAATTTATAAATGTACAAGAATATAGAACTACACTGGCTTATCCGGATATCTGGGCTAGAGTTTGAGTTTTTCATAGAAATGCTCAAACAAGATGGCTGATAAGACAACAGGCGGGAAGTGTAGCAATGTTTTGAGATATTGTTGTAAGTAGTAAAAGCAAAATATCCCTTCACATTTGATAATTGTTTCAAGATAAATGCGGGGAATTATTCTAAATTCTACAAAAAACTTTTCTCTTTTTAGGTTCTGAGGAAAACGAGATAGAAGGTGACTTTTTGTATCTTGTGGGATTGGAAAGACGTCGTGTATATCCGTACTTCTTTCACAAAATCAGGTGTTAAATTCAGACGAGCACTGCTACCAACTAAACCAGTTAAAGGCAACCATTGGTGAAAAGCGTCCGGAATTGGCCAATCAGAAAAGTGTAGTTTCCTTCAGGACATAACCATAGCTTTAAAGATCCGGCTAAAATGGTACGACTTGGATAGAATATCATACTACATCCGATGTATTTACCTGAGCTATTTTAATCCCAGGAATATTATCTCAATGGGAAGAACTTCAGTTCTTTGAAATCCTTTAACAACACTTTAAAGTGCCAAGTTCAGGTAGGAAGGAATCCTAAAGAAGAAACAAAAATAAGGAAAGGTGTTGGAACAACATGGTACATAAGTGGTTGAATAAATCTATGTGAAGTATAAAAATATTGTCTGAAATTATCTTTAAAAAAGCTACATACTTATATTCCGATCTAATACTGCCGTAACATAATTTTCTGTAAATACTTTCATGGTAATTGATCTGATGAACATTCTTCAATGCTATGTAGACTTTATGAATTTAACGCAGTATTAAATTGGCGGCTAGGTTTCATCATTTTACAGGTGAAACGGTTAGATGTAACCATAAGTTCTATGCGAACAGTTTATTTTCTCGCATTTCTCGCTTATGGAACCCTCTCCGATTTTTAGAAATTTAAATACATTGTGAGTCTTTTTCTTTGGCACAGTTAGCCATCTTTGCTGGAGGGCGCATTTGCTATAATGATAATTTTTGAGTTTGTTAGATAGTACGCAAGATAAACAGATAGTGCTTTAAAAAATAAACGAAGTGTCAATGAAACAGTTATCCACTAATAATAGCGCTTAAAGTAACACACAACTCCCCCCCACACACGTATATATATATATATATATATATATATATATAGAGAGAGAGAGAGAGAGAGAGAGAGAGAGAGAGAGAGAGAGATGAGAGGGAAGAGGACGATTGACTAATTAATGGACAACATATTACGCGTTTCGTCATTTGAAAAGACTTTTACAGACTAATAATGCTTTATCACCAGAATTATATATATATATATATATATATATATATATATATATATAGTAATCCGCAGACAGATCTGTTTCGCTGTATCACAGCTCATCAGTACGCTTAGACTCCGATTGCTTTTAACCCAGGATTGAAACCCAAGCGAATTGGCGTCAGTCGGCGATTCTACCTCTGGGTTATGGGCGCTCGGTAGAAGATGGCAGACTTTTTAGCATGCATATTATCATTATACATGCCCAATAGCCAGAGTGCTCTAATTCATTACTGAATGAGCGATGCGTACATGCCAGAGTAGCTACTGTTTTTCAAAGTCTACCATATATATATATATATATATATATATGTGTGTGTGTGTGCGTGTGTGTGTGTGTTGCATTTCGTCTCTCCGCTATATGTAAGAGGAAAAAAGTTTAACTATAAATTAAAGATCTTTACCTTCTGATATATTTAGATGCATCACCAATCAAAAAAAAAAAAAATTATATATATATATATATATATATATATATATATATATATATATCGCCTGAATTCGCAAGAGCACAGTTTCTGGTGCATTTCTTTACACACGAGACTCAGCCATGACCTAGAAACAAGATCATAGAAACAGGCGAACCTAGCTTTCACTTGGATGCCCGTCTGCAATTGCAGCCGTGAACGACGCGGTCTCCGAAGTCTTTGGATGGTTAAGAGACGTGAAGCGAAGCGAAAAGCAATTCTTCATCCATCGCATGTTTTGCTAAGAATGAAGGATGACTTTCATCGCTGATGTTAACATTTGCAATCGGTCTTATTCATTTATTAACTTTTTACTTCCATATCGGTTTTTCATGTAATATTATATCGTCTTTCGGAGAGAGTATATTTTTCTCTAATATGATTTTTCGAGTATTTTAATCGGTAGACGAAAATAAATAAATTTGCTTTTTAATGATAGAGCGTCTCCTCAAATACGACTATAGATAACAGAAGGATCCGGAGATTTACGAAATGGATAAACAACCAACATTTATATTTAATTGAAGATTATTTTTAATGGATACTCGTATATGAGCATTTATGAGGCTTGATTCGGTTTCGTTTAGACTGTGAAATCATTCGTGGTCGAGTGAGCTCAGACGCTTCAGATCAAATCAGACGGATTCCCCTATGCGGTTAAGGGTCGCAAATTCGAATCCTGCCGAATAACATATTTTCTTAACAAAATCTCTCAAAAATATTCAAGCCGCTAAATATATATAAATATACTGTTTAATTAAACACAGCGTATCTACTCAAATACGAGTATCTATTAAAAATAATATTCAAACAAATAAATTAATATGTATATATATATGTGCATCGCTCATTCACTAATGAATTAGAGCACTCTGGCTATTGTGCGTGTATAGTGATAATATACATACCAAAAAGGCTCCCTTCTTCTACCTAGCGCCCATGGCCCAGAAGTAGAATCGCCGGCTAATACCACTTCGGTCGGGTTTCAATCCTGGGTTAGAAGCAATCTGAGTCTAACCGTACTGATGAGCTGTGATACAGCGAAACATATCTGTCTGCGGATGACTATATATATATATATATATATATATATGCGTATTTAGGCAGCAAATTTTCTTTTAGATCTGTCAGATTAAATAAATTGCAAACATTGTGTCTGCTTATTTTAAATAAAATCCGTTCATACTCACGGATAATCTTTCGCGTATTATAACTGAAAGATGTCAGAAATGAGCTGTAACGTTGACAGATGTTATTATCATTACATTTCTCAATGTACCCAAGTACATTACAACATATAAAAAAAATCCATTTTGGATAATTTTCACGTTGTAATGAACGCTAAGCAATTTGACAACCGTTATATTTGAAGCAGGAAAAAAAAATTACAGTAATTTATAGTAACACAGTTTTGCGGTTATTTTTTGTTGCCATAACTCCCACTCCTGAAGATGATCTCGGAATGAGATTGAAAGTACTCAATTCTGACATCCTTCAATTATAATACGCGAAAAATTATCCGTGAGTATGGACGGATTTTATTAAAAATAAACAGACATGATGTTTGCAATTTATTTAATCTGACACACACACACACACACACACACACACACACACACACACACACACACACACACACACAAGCACGCATTCACTACAATTAACGACAGCAGCAGTAGCAGCCAGAAATGACCATTCGTTAAAAGGCACGGACCCAAACACAAGCTCTTCTACCATTCTGAAGATGAGATTTTAATCTCGAAATATTAATGTAGAATAAATATAAATATGCTCTCGTGAGTTTTCCTTCTGAATAAATTGCTATCTCTTTTTATCAGTATAGAATAAAAAACAACAAAAAGAAAACAATTCATTAATAAAGAAAATTCTCGAAAGTGCCACACATAACATGCACACATATACCCATACACATATATGCATGCAATTATACGTACATACATATGCAGCCACACGTACATATATGACACATAGCTTATGGATATGTTCACACTCATGCTCACACACTCACGCATCATATATACACGCCTATACACAAACAAATACATACACATATGTACACAAATATACAAACTTTATACACACACACACAAAAAAACTCTTTATAACCACTATAGAGATGTTGAGTTTTCCTATATATATATATATATATATATATATATATATATATATTATAAGAATGTGACAGAACACGTAGATTTTAAACCCATTGTTCAAGCATTTACTTTTATAAAGAGTGCTCGATACAAAGTAGAGCTTTATATTGTAATAGTTGTTACAATTGTTTATAAAAGCATAGTATCACTACACAAATATTATCATGTTTCGGAGCACAACTACTCTTCTTTTGGTGATTTATGGAACAGTTCCATAAATCACCTGATGAAGGGCAGTTGTGCTCTGAAACACGAGAATTTTTGTGTAGTGATACTATACTTTTATAAACCATTGTAACAACTATTACAATATATATGTTGTTGGGAGGGGATAAACAGAGAAAGAATAGTGCAAGAAATAACTCTTAACACTGAGGATATATAATTAGAGATTTATTATACCTCAGTACAATAAACCAAATACAAGTACGCCAACGAACAGTTCACAAGAATAACAGTTAAAAAGGAAATGTCTCTGGATAGGACGTATGCGTCCGTCTTGAGAAGTAGGCTTCCGTCTAGTGACGTCTAACTCTCGTCTAAGACCGATGGCTTTCGAGTCTGGTATAATGACGAATAATCTCGATCACTCCCGTGTAATGACAAAGACTCTCGTATAGTCACGACCACACTCGATCACTCTCGAACGCTATCTCTGTAGTTCGTTCTCGTCTAGGTCTTTTATGACCCGGGCCATACCCATTTCGGGGTAGGACCAGGATATTCCTCTACAACAATATTCCTCTAGAACATATATATATATATATATATATATAGTATTGTAACTAAGTTGTAGAACTCGTAGGGTTTTTTTACCTGTTGTTAATGCATTTACTTATATATATATATATTTGTGGGGGGGTTGCTGGTAGCCATATTTCAACGAACTTATTTATTTTCAAGGATCAATTCTGTGCTAAGTGATACCACTTCTTAGAATCGCCTTGGTCCCACAGGAACATGAACAGTTCATAATTTCTTACTTAAAATGTAATCATAATTACCCGTTCTCATAAACAGAACGAGGCTTGCCTATAGTCTTCGCCCGACATGCCTTATCAAACACATCTCTAGATTGGGATTTCTTCTCTGATTAAAATTCTAATAAACCAATAATATATCTTAAACATTTCTGTAGTAATTTGATTATTGTGTTCAGTGGGGCGTGAAAAATATACGAGAGCGCCCGCGTACTAAGCATTTAAAACTTGGCTGCGTAAGCCCCCCATTACGTTCTCCATGACCGAGTATGACTCAGTAGGACCGACAGGCAGGTCAAAGATTTTGTTGTGCCTTCTAAGAAAAGTTAATTGTCTCTTAGTTAATTGATTTTATATTCAATACGCTTATTGATTCTAAGGAATCGGCACTTCTAGTGTCGACTAATAATTAGAGTCTACTTAAAATGGGGTAGAGATTTCGCTCGAAGCTGCTTATGAATCCCCCTTTTTATTCTGTCTTACTCTTTCTGTGCCACTTCTCTTCTCAGACATAAGGGATCATGACTCTTCACAGCTCCATTTCTTTATTGATTTACTTTTTTGTATTTTTTAATCATTTCACCCCAAGCAAGGCAGTTTTACAGCCACTGGTGTGCAAGGGGTTACATAGGAGGAAAGTTATGAGAAAGAGGGACAGGTTATAGGGTGTGCCAGGAAGAGGGTAAGAGAAGGATATGGAGAAAAGAGCATGAGAGAAAGGATGCGCGTCAGTGAAATAGGAGATGACTATTGACCTTACATTTAAATTATTGGAGATTGTAGCTGTCGGGGAAGCAAGTAAATGGAAAGGAATTCCACAGGCGGTAAGTGCAAGAAAAGAACCTGATAGAGAAAAAGTTGCGGTTACATTTAATTGGTTTTACAGTAAAAGGGTGGGGCCTAGTTGCCAGTCTAGTAGCTCGAGTAAATTCATACATAGGGGGCACCAGTGAGCTACGTTCATTGGAGAAAAAGCCGTGAAAGTATTTGTAGAAGAAACACAGGGAGGCCACATTAAGCTGGTGAGAGAGTGACTACACCTGAGCTGCCAAGTCGTATCGATCACAGATTCTCCGCTGGATTTTGTCAAGAATCCCGAGGTGAATAGCAGGGGCTCCCGACCAGATGTGGCAGTAGTTGTTGCACTCAGCAATTCTTTATGACCCGAGTATAGTAATCAATTATTATTATTATTATTATTATTATTATTATTATTATTATAAATAAAATGATTGACTCCAATATATCTCAGCACTTAAGAGTAAGATTTAAGAAAAAAATGAAAAACACCATGTTAAACAATATTTTGAAAGTATATTTGTCTTCTTCAGCTTATAAAAGAAAGAAATAGTGGTGCAATGGATATCGACTCGGAACGACAAATCGGGGAGCCGAGTTCGAATTCCAGTTAAATTCCTTGCATTCACTTACGTACAAATACCCTTGGGAAAGGTATAAATCCGTCTCTTTCCTCCAGTTATGGGTTAAATAATAGGACAGATTGTGTTCTATAGCCATGGCTGGCAACCGGTCTACCACAGAAATGTCCCTCAGTTGTATTTTCTTAATATATTATTAATAATTAAGAATGCGCACTATTCACTGGTGAGTTTTACATATTATATAAGATAAAGAGAAAATGATAATAAGGGAAGAGGGCAAAGAGAATACCTGTTGATATCTTATATTTTACAAGTACACAATTTTTTTATCTCTCTCTTCTTCTTGAGAGAGAAAAATAGAGATAGAGAGGAAGAGAGTGAACAAGTGAGTGAGTGAGAGAAAGAGAGAAAGTATCTTCGTTTTCGATTCGGTGTTCCCCAATTCTTCTGAAAAATGAATCACATTGACACAGAAATGTCCATAGGCATTTGTTCTTAATTAGATAAAATCTCTCTTAAGATACAAAATGAGGGAAAGTTCTACAATCGAAGTGCCAACACATCGAGACTTCTGTCTTTTCTCCTTCATTATCCCCGTCACTAACCCTGGTACCAACTGTTTTCAAGTTCATAGCGTGTTTTCTCTTATAGACCTCCTGGTGAAGTGCCAGTCAGCTGGCAATAGCTGGTCGGCACGTGTCCAAGGAAACGAAACAGACTGTGGCCTTTATTTATTTCAACCACGTTCTTTAAACCGCAATTTAGCTGACGGTGAAAAAGAAGTTTATTCTGAAATTATAGCCAAGTGGATAGACTAATGAACTGCGAGTCATTTGAATAACGGTTCAATTTTTAGAGTAGCAAATAAACAAGAGATATATTGGGTTTTACTATATATATATAACGAGCTCGCGAAATAAATGTATAACCGGTTTAAGAAAATTAAAAATAAAACTTGTCTTTCGTAGTTTCATCAAATTGCGATAACACCTCTTTACTGTAGTATTTTGCCCGTTAACCCCATAGCATTAACAAGTCAAAAAGAATGTTGTGGATCACAGAAAACTGACTAAATTGGCGGCCATTAGACAAGAAATTGAAAATACCTGTGTAACAATCACACTGAAGACTTTTGCCAACGTTGTCAAGGATTTAGTTTCGCTGTACTTATAGATGTCTGGAAGCCAAAGGCCACCATTTTGAGCATTTCGTGTGATTGTAGAATTCAAAGATTACTTGTATCAATCTTGTGATGTCTGAATAATTTTAGTATTAAAATACCTATACAAGTTTTTCCTTTCCGGAAGTGTGTATACATGTTTTGCGAACTTTATATATATATATATATATATATATATATATATATATATATATATATATAAGAAAAATTAAGGCAGACACGTTATTTCATGGTGAATCGGAAGTTATTGGTCTATTTCAGGCGAACCATCATCAGATTCCGTCTTTATTTTACAAAAGATTTTACACGAATCTTTGTAAAATAAAGACGGAAGTTGATGATGGTTCGCCTGAAATAGGCCAATAACTTCCGATTCACCATGAAATAACGTGTCTGCCTTAATTTCTCTTATATTTACTCTATATGTATTTATATGCATATATGTTTAGAGCTCTTTTAGAGCGTTATCCTACCACTTTATGTACAGGATACTCCTTTGGATTCTTCTATACCCACACTGCATGCTGATATATATATATATATATATATATAATATCCTAAGTAATCAATAATAAATAATGAGTTAAAAGATAACAGGCAACACTATACAATACCGACAAGTTATTTCGATACAACAGTCGTTCACCGATCTAATAAATATCTGGAAGATGAAGGCCCTCATTTTGAAAGTCTAAAGGTAAATTTTATTATTTCGTGATGTCTGAATAAATTTAGTAATAAAACATTTATACAACTTTTTCTTTCCTTGAAGTGTGTATAGATTTTTTGTTGAGCCCTGTACGTTCAGAACGTAGCAGATTATAGCCCTCCACAGCTTTCTATCCTTTGTAACACGAAAAAACAATATTTCTGTGCTTCAGTTTTCTCATCATGTGAGGAAAGTGTCCACTATTCTCTGCTATATAAGAAAAATCTTACTACGCAGCAGTTCAGCACTTGTCTTGGTTACCAGCGCATTTTTTTAAATTCTCAGTCTTTTGCTTAGATTTTGGAATTCTTTTTTGAATGCAGCTTCGGATTTCAGTGTCACATATTCTATTCTCTGTTGAAACAAAGCCTTAAAGAATAATTTCGCGAGAGGTTTCATAAAAATAAAGCTTTTCTGTCAATAGGTTTGCAATAAGAAAGCCTCTTCAAAATGTTTGGTTTCCCGAAAATAGTCAAATGCTTTCACAGTTAAGAACATTCGAGAGAGAATACAGTTCTATAATATACACTATACCACTTTTTCTAAATGAAAAGTAACGTTTAGTAGGATTAATAATAGTAAATTGCTCAACGTGTCCTTTTCTTGTGCGTTGTGGTGCAGTGGATATCGGCTCCGAACGAGAAATCGGGGAGCCGAGTTCGAATTCCAGTTGAATTCGTTGCATTCACTTACGCGCAAATATCCTTGGGAAAGGTATTAATCCGTCTCTTCCTTCCAGTTATGGGTTAAATAACAGGACAGATTGGGTTCTATAGCCTTGGCTGGCAATCAGTCTACCGCAGAAAGCAATAGCAACCTACGGCGGGATAATCTTCTGGCCAGTCAGTCATGTCTCTTTCGAGACATGATCGCCCAAGCGTATGGCACTTAACTAACTGACTGACTGTGCTAAAATATCCATTTTTCATTTTAATTTCTGAATCATGTATAACGATTTATTTCGCTTATCTTATTCAGAAGCAACACATGAAAGTTAATCATATAAAATATCGGGTAAAACTTATTTTCACAGATTGATTTTGATATCTATCTTCGGTGTTGTTTATTTTGAAGTTATATCTAAATTTGAATGACAGTCAGCCTCGGGTGATTTACCCGTAATGAAGTAGGAGTCCCGGTTAAATGATAACAAGAGGCTTGAATTTTCGTTACATAAGATTTTGTTCACTCCAGTATTTTGTCACTTCCTTTAAAACTTCCTCGTTGACCAAATGTTCTCTTCATGGTATTTTCAACATTCGTTGTTAGGACCATATTTCTGCTACTTTAATTGCTTTCAATATTTATGAGATTATCCAACGTTCACTGCCATATGAGAGATGTGCTACCCTACGCAGTTCAACATTCTTTCTTTCTTTCTTTCTTTCTTTCTTTCTGTTGTGGATCTTTGTCGTCAATTTGTTGTGGAGTGGTGGCGAAACTTCGCGTCAAAATTGTAGTGACCGGAAGTAAAACACGGAACAAGAAGGTAGGTTCAAAACAGTGTATTAGTATAACATAAAACAAGATATTCAAAGAAGTGTTAATAATAAGTCATACAGAAATAAGTAAGTCCGAAGGTATTATTGCGCTGCACGACTAGTAGCTGTCGTTAACTGCTTTCGTTAACAGCTGTACTTGACTGCTCGTAACTGCTCTTGTTGACTGCCCTGTAGAAATAGCAAGAGGAAGAGTCCATTCTTCGTACCATAACACTTTCTTTCTTTCTTTCTTTCTTTCTTTCTTTCTACGCATATTTTTCTATTTCTAGTTACGAGCAGTCAAGTACATAAAAAATTTTAAATTCTTTTAAAAATATTGATTATTTGTATTAAGCTTTCCACTTATAATTAGTAAATATAGTTTTCACATAATAATAATATCATCTTAAAGGCTGGAATGAATACAGAATTTTAAAAGATTTAAAGTTAAGAAATATTTCTAATTAAAATTTAAAAAAAATGAAAACAATTCCTGTAACAGTTTATTATTCATCGAAATTTTTCTTAAGAATATAATGTCCTTAATATATTCTATTTATAAAAGCAACTTAAAGCTTTTCTAATTAAGTAACGACTTAGTTTTATTGCATTTTTTATCTGAAGATTCAGTGTAGATTTTCGGTAAATGATGTTATGTTTGACAAAAGAAATTGATGATTTAAACTCTCCAACGACTATTACTTTTAACTAATATAAATATAAAGAGAGTGAAATTTTAATTTTTCGAAATTTCATAAAATTAGATAAGTTTGGGGAACAGATGTATAAAAATATTTTTACTAAGATTTTATAGACAATTTCATTCATTTTTTAATAAGTCCTGAAAATTTCATTAAGATCCAACAATTATTTTTTTTTTGTTTTTTTGCGAGAATTTCCAAAAGAATGTGTTTTTAAAGCAAAAAAAAGAAAGAAAAAAAACGCTTTAATTTCCAATACTAATCTTTGGCTCACCCGCTGATGCACTAAAAACAAGATATTTAACCAAAATTTCGAACTTGCTAGAAAGGATAAAAAGTCATAAAATAATAAAAAAATAATTTGGTCTTTCCTCTTAATAATAACATAAACATTTTGACAATAAAACATTGTTTTTATTAAGTTTGGGGCCTTTGTTCTTCATGGTATGTTATTTTTAGGAATTTTTTGGTAGGTAGCTACATTTTCAGTTTCATCTTTCTCTACACTCACCAATGCTAGGTCAGAAAATCTAGTTCAGCCCCTGGATGATCTCAAATAGAACCAAAATAATTTCAGCTTATCGAAAGATCTCCCGAGACTCGCTAAGGAAATTGCAATTAAAGTACTTCGTTGAGAACCAAAGACTCATTGACATGGCCAAGGACGCATTTCGAAAGCTAACCAGAGTACTGAGAGACAAGAAAATCTCATTGGAAACAAAGAGTGCTCGATTATGTGATATCTGTCTTTCTGTATGGAAGTGAATGTTGGACGATCTCATCAAGGATGAAGAAGAGGCTTGAGGCAGCAGAAATGTGGTTCTACAGAAGGATGCTGAGGATACCATGGACTGAGCACGTGAGCAACGTTGAGGTGTTGGAGAGGATGCAAACGAGAAGAAAACTCATAATTAATATGAGGAAGAGACAAATGAGGTTTATGGGACACGTAATGAGGAAGGAGGGCCTGGAGAATTTAATACTCACAGGACGGATAGAAGGAAAGAGAGTCAAGGGAAAGCAGCGCGAGACATGCTTGATAGGTCCGAGCAAATGGACGGCAGAGCGGGGTGAAAGTCCATGATCGCCTACGTCCTGAAGAGACATGGCACATGAAAAGAAGAAATCTTATTTGAGCAGCAGTATAAAGATTGTGAAATGAACTCACGTCTCCATATTGAACAATACATTTTCTAAGTTCTTCGGGTCTTTATGGTTTGAGACTGACTTGACTTGGTAGTAGCATTCCACAATCCAAAATGTTGCCAGAGGATTTGGCGCTAATTACTGTAAAAATGATTTGTTCTGTTTTCGGTGGCGACGTGTCGCCTCCCACCAACCGGTGCTGATGGTGCGTGCCCTGCTTACTAGTAACCTAGATACGCCACTGACAGTGTCGTTAAAACCGACAGAAAATTGGATACAGAAATCCGAATGTTCGTAGGAATAGCGAAAGATGCCTTTCAGCAATAGATCAGAGTATTAGGAAATAGAAAAATATGCGCAGAAAGAAAGAAAGTGTTATGGTACGAGGAATGGACTCTTCCTCTTGCTATATACAAATTACCTGCGTGATTTCTACAGGGCACTCAACAAGAGCAGTGACGAGCAGTGACGAGCAGTTACGAGCATCCATGCCAATTTTTGTGAGTACGGTGACGACCATACACAAAATTATTAAAAATAAGAGTGATAAGTATAGTAAATTTAAAGTCAGCTTTTCTAAAATTCAATAAAACTTTAGAATACAGAGAACATTTCCTTAAAATTTCAAGATTATTAAATAAATAAAATTATATTAAAAAGGCGCTCTTCAATTATATCTTACAGATAGAGAGAACAACATTAGAGTTGTCATCAGGCTGTCAACATGCCAACATGCCAACATGCCAACACAGCTACTGTCAAATCAAAAACAGCAACTGTCGGGTTAAAAAAATGCATTTCTACGATATCTTAAACTTAAAGCAAATAATATTTGTTTCAAATCATATTAATTATACTTTAAATCAGCTGATATTCCTCAAACAAAGTTTCAGAAAACTATATTTTATTTTTGGAAATTTTTTTTAATAAACATAATTACATTTCTATAAAAGACGAAAAAAAAATAACTAAAACGAAAAAAAACACCTTCTAATCAATTGAAATTAGTTTTTGAAATGCAACAACTATTTTGCATATTGCAAATATTAAATTCAATCTATTACCTTGAAATGAAAACTAAAACAGAAACCTCAAAAATGTTTTTCATCTATAAAAATTCGGCGGACCTGAACGAGACTACCATCACCTTTAAATTTGTTGTTTTTGATATTTTTTGACTTTGTCAGCGCAGTGTTATCGATTATTACATAAAGTTTCCGATTATCAAAAAAAAAATTTGGTAAAATTGTACTATTTAAACAATTTTAAGGAGGGCTCAGTTTCTCATACAACATTATAGTAAATCGATCCTCCATTTAGGGACGCTTTGTTTATGTTTTGTTTTTTGTTTTTTTGACGAGTTCTTGTCCCCTTTTTTTTAGCAAGCAAAAAAAAATTAATTGCACAGAGCAAGTTGTGTTCTTGTGGGCATGCGATGTCTATAAAAGAATGTTCAAACTTCAAAGAATGTTCAAACTTCAAAACAGATAAAGTTTGCTGGAGAGGTTCCAAATGCAAGAAAAGCGTGTCCATTTGGAATGGGACATTTTTTGATAATTCCAAAAAAATGGTATAAGGTTGTATGAGAAACTGAGCCCCCCACCTAAAATTGTTTAAATATTGAAATTTTTCCAATTTTTTTTGTCAATCAGAAACTTTAGGGTTTATTCGTTAAGATTGCACTAAAATAAGTAAAAAATAAAATGATAATCAACAAATTTACAGTTGGTGGTAATGTCGTACCGGCGAATGGTTCCAAAATAGAGGATCGATTTACTATAATGTTGCATGAGAAAATGAGCACCCCCCTCCTAAAATTGTTTAAATAGCCAAATTTTCCGAATTTTTTTGTCAGTCGGAAAGTTTAGGGTGTAATCGATAAGACTGAACTGAAAAAAGTTTAAAAAAAAAAGAAAAACAACGAATTTAAAGGTGGTGGTATCTCCAGGTCCGCCAAAAATTCCTTTTAAATCTTAGGTATCGCGTTTGTTTTACTTTGAATACATGATTGACAAATTTATATCAGTGAAAGCAAAGAAAGACCAACTGGTACTTTCATTAGTTTCTTGCATGCATTTATTTTCTCGCAGTACTAGTGCAATAATATTTTACATAAACGCGTTTGATTTTCAACTTTTCTGTAAACATTTACCGATATGAACTCATAAACAAAAGCAGTCACCTCAAATATCTCAGAAATGATCCGACTACGAATTGCATTGCGAACTTTTTAGAATATCGTAGTTGCTTTTTAAGTGACATTTCACCACGTTTGGAACTTGTTTTTTTAACAAGGGTTTGAAACTGAAAAAAAATCATGATGTCCAAAAAATTAATGTAATATTCACTAGCAAATATTTCTCTCTATATATATATTTAGTGTATCGAGGCAGCGGATAATTTTCTAAACATATACTGTTCGTATTCGAGTTAAATTTCTTGCATTCACTTGCCTTAGGAAAGGTATTAATCATTTAATCCGTCTCTTCCCTCCAATTATGGGTTAAATAACAGGACAGATTGGGTTCTATATCCTTTGCTGGCAACTAGTCTACCTCAGAAAGCAATGGCAACCTATTGCGGGATAAGCTTCTGCCTAGTCAGTCATGTCTATTTCGAGACATGATCGCCCAAAGTGTGTATCACGTATGGCATTTAACTAACAGTGGAGATACTGAAATAAATAAGTTGGGTTCTATAGTTTTTTTTTTTAGTCAAATTCTATCGAAAGAATAAAATCCGTGAAGAATACAAGTCTAAAGGATTAATGAATGCTTGTCTCTTCAAGCCTTTGAGGGTTTTTGGTTTTTTTTTTCATTTTTTTTTTTTTGTGTATGTATTGTTTGGGGGGGGGTGAACCTGCCCCACTGCTCGCTAGATGATACACAAAAGCCTGGATATTCTGCACCTGACGAGAAAAAAAAAAAGAAAGAAAGAAAGAAAGAAAGAAAGAAAGAAACAATGAGAGAAAGTAATTGTTAGATAAGGATCCTGAAATTATATCTTAGGGAAGAACTCAGCCACAAATTTGTCATCCTACGAATCAGGATCGTCACCCGCCGAGTACTGGCGCCTTACGTATCTATCCCAAGACACCACAGGCAACACATGACTGGCGTCATGTTTAATGCGAAACTTACCTTAAGAATCCATATGGACGCCTTGTAGCGTAAGAAAGCTTTTAAGAAGTTCTTATACATGTACAGAACTTTTTAAATTATTTTGTATTAGTCCTATTAAATGTACTTTTATAAAACGCATAATGTTATGTTTAATTATAGCCACCAACCTACCCAGAATATTCGTAATGCTTCGTAGGCTGTCAGAATCATTTAATTGCAATAGTTAATATCCAATGGTAAACTTACGAAAAGGGGCAAATTTGTTACTTGATCGAGCACACCAAGTATAAGATGAGAAGGACGTGTCAATATGAAAATATGAAAATTTCTTTTTAGAAATGTAGATAAAATAAGTTTTCTGCATAATTATTTTTATTAAACATTTTTCTCTTTATAAATTGAAAAGTTGTTGTTACTTATTCAATTGATTGTTACTAAATACAATTGAAACTGAAGATACAGAGTGTCTCGACCATGCCTGGTACAAGGCTACTTCAAAACATAGCCGACAATCTCCGCATGAAATTTTTCATCAGGATGTTGAAAAAAAATGGAATTTTGTTAATAAAACTGGATACTATAAAATATTTGTGAAAAGAAAAATGTTTATTTTTCACGTTAAAATAGAAATTTATTAATGAAAAGGATGACATGAATTGTAGTAGAAATTAATATTCAATTAGAAAGTTAAGGGTATCAAGAGTTGTAGAAAATGTTCGTAGTAGTAATTTGGTGGAAAGAGTTTTTGCGTACGTACGTATGTATGTATGAGCGTCTGTTTGGTAGGAATGTCTTTGAATGGAGAAGAAGTAAAAGGAATCAACCCACGAGAAAGAAGAGAAAGAGGACGATGTGCAACGCGACCTTATTTGAAATTTCTGCCTTGTTACATTTTAGCTTGTCGTCTCCTTTGCTTCTGTCTCTGACTGTCTGGCTGACGCCGACCGGAGCCTTTTATACTATTTAGATTTTTCGCACTGTATCGCAAAGACTTTATGGTCTTGCAAATCGCTTCCCTTGTTCAGAATATCAATTTAGCATCTACTCGTGAAATCTGGTTTCAATTTTTTCTTTAAGCACATGGTCAATCCTTTTTCTCTTTGGGGAAAAAATATTTCACCCGTCATTGTGAATGTTTGTTAAAGCGAAGAAAAAAAAACATAGGGTAGATACCTCCACTTAATTGCCGAAAAAACAGCATAGCATGATGTTAAAAGGACTCAAACTTAATCAAAATGTTTTATTATCAAAATGTTTATGCTGTTATTAAAAGAAAAGATCAAATTTTGTCGTCATTATTTTTTAAAAAATTTTAATTTTTTCTGACACGTTCTAACACGTTCTGACACATTCGAAATCTCAGTTAGAATTTCCTTTTTTGTTTAACCTCAGCGATTCACCATATGTTTACGTAATGTGACTACTAAGGAAAACGTCATATTACGCAAGTCGTTTTTTGACGTTGAATCACACATTAATTTGGAAATTCTTGCAAAAATCAACTAATTGTCTGATTTTAATGAAACTTTCAGGATTTATTCACAAATGAATGAAACCATTTCTAATTTACTATTTTTAGAAAATATTTAGTAAAACTTTTTTTTACATCTTCCACCTTCATCCACCACGTAATTTCAGGAAATATCAAATATATATATATATATATATATATATATATATATATATATATATATATATATATATATATATACTTAGATGGGTGACCGCTTGGGAATACCAGGTGCTGTAAGCGTTTAGTGACGGATGTGTGTTGTGGTGCAGTGGATATCGGCTCGGAAAGAGAAATAAGTGAGACGAGTTCGAATTCCAGTTGAATACCCTGCATTCACTTAAGCACAGGTACCCTTGGGAAAGGTATTAATCCGTCCCTTATGGGTTAAATAACAAGGGTAGGACTTGGGGACCCTGCCCTTAAAAATGAATCTTGATACTCGAAAAGAGAAATGTATTACTAGACACAAAAAACTTATATAAACAACAATAAATTGTTGAAAGAAACAAGTATTACCAGCAACGAAGTTTAGTTGGCAATAAATGACCCACCGAGGTTGATTTGCCATAAAAACAAACCAACCAACATCTGTTACCTCTCACTCCAATTAATTGTATAAAACTTCTAGAAATACATTATCTATACCAATTTTTTATCAATTAGTTAAATGCAGGACTCATGGGGGGGGGGTGAATGTAAATGATATAATTTTTTTAATTACTAGACCATTTTCCGAAAACTTGCTCCGAATAGTAAAATAAAAAAAATGCGTTAAAACTATGTTATTTTTAATGTAGATAAATTTGTAATTGATTTTATAAATGAAATAATTTTAGGAAGAAGAAAAAAAATCGATGAATAATGAATTTTTATAAGAATTGTTTTCATTACTTTTTTTTGGCTAATTAAAGTTTCAAACATTTTTTAAATTTCTTCCAATTAATCAGGGTCTTCAGTTATTAATTTATTAAATAAAGACTTTATTTAGAAATCGACAATTGAAAAGCTTAATACAATTCATTTAGTATTAAGACTTTTAATATAATTTAAACATTTTGTTTACTTATGTTAAACTGCATATTTTTTTTTTACTATGGAAACATAAGATACTTTTATCATTAAAAGGTTACATGATTCAAGGGTTGTCTCCCTTACAAAATGTTAAATTGGGTTATGTCAGCTTTTGGTTAACATACTTCCAGATGTGTGAACTGATTTATGACAGAGGGTTATTATCTCTTATTTGAAAGGTCAACGAGTCGGGCCTTTCTGATTAAGCAATATTTTTATTTTAAATTTCATGCCATAAACAAGTAATAATTGTTTCAAATCAGATTTATTTAACATTTGCTGATTTCCTAACACACCCAGGCTTACAGTTCCCTGTATTCCTAAACAGACACCCATCTCGGTACTGACCAGACTTGACGTTGCTTAACTTTGGTGATCGTACGAGAACTGGTGTTTCAACGTAATGGCACCGTAAGACGTAATCACGTGTCGTGTCTACTTTTGACCATAGAAATAAGTGTGACAAAGATTTTTAAACTTCTGATACATTCCACAATGTGCTGCGAAATTTTTACAAATTTAATCTGTAAAGCACGGCTAACAATAAACAATTCTAACGGACAGAAAGAACAACATTTTTGCTTTATATATGAATCTTCTTCTTGTGTGATATGGACAATCATAGCTCTCCACAATTTTCTAGCCTTTGCAGCTCTGAGCAATATTTGTGAATTTGATCTTCCTCCTATTCCCTGTTCTGCTATTCATTTACAAAAGTTTATTAAGAAGGTTATGTTGTAGCCTTGTTAGGGCCAGAAAGAAAGACACGGAAACAAGAAGGTAAGTTCAAACAGTGCATTAGAATAACAGAACATTATATACAATAATAAGTGTTAGTAATCAGCAAATAGAAGTGTACGTTCGAACCGTATAGTTACGCTGCATCTCAACTGCCTTATGACTGTCACCCGACTGCCTCACGGCTGCATCCCCAGAAGTCACTCAGTTTAGTCTATATGGAGGAGGAAGTAGAATAGGGCGCCATAACAGGTTACTCACGGTTTCTCTTGCCTTCAAAATATGCTGCGAGTGTCAAATTCTTCAAGCCCTCTTTCGCTACTATTTGTACTCGAAATTCCAACTGTTTCTTATTTGAGGTATAGGTGTCGATGTTTTGATTTCATTTTCCTTAAAACTTTCTCCCATCCTGGAATGGCAATAAATTCCATCCGCAGCAAGGCATCTGATCAGGAGGTTTTGAGTAGCGTGGAATCAATTTTTGTTCTCAGGTGAACCCTAACCCGAGGTGTTAGCATCTGTTAGAATCTCAACTATGGGTAAATAATTAACTCCCAAAGTGGGGTCAAAACACTGTGTAATTATAAAAATAAATCTCTATAGTAAAAAAGTAATACATTTTGTAAATGAAATTACTAATGCTCCCAAGAAAACTAAATTTCGGTATTAAATGACAAAAACAAACAAACAAAAACTTTCTCGTTGGTCTCATCTCCTGTCCATGATATTGTCAACATCTTTCTATAGAACCATATCTCTTTTACTTCAAGTCCATTCCTACATCTGTGAATAAACTGTCGGTATCCATTGCCATACAGGAGAATTGATATTGCGTAGTAGTTCAGCACACTTTTCTTTTCTTTTTTTTTTCTTTTTTTAACAACCATTGCAGCTTTACATTGCGTTGTCCATAACAAGACAATTTCAGAATCGATGGATAAATCTGAGAGAATCAAATATGGAATAATAGCAAGACAAAAAAAAAAAAAAAAAAGAATATTTTGTTGCAAATAATAATTCCTTGAAAATGAAAGTGTAGAAAGAGTGATCGAATTTGTTGATGGATATTTTGAGATAAGATTGTTGCTATCATAATGAGCGGACGCATAGGAACAATGTAATTCATTTTTAATAAAATAAATAGACATTCTAAAATATTCTTATAAGAAATAATTTAATAATTTATTCATAAAAATAATTAAAGACAAAAAATGGTTCAAACAAGTGAGATAGCAAGTGTATAGAATGACATACCATTACTAAGCTGATCAGTAATTTCCCTTATCTGCATGTAAGCTGTTGCAGCGTATGCGAGGCGGCAAACTCCAAAGAACGAGAAAGTATTTAAAAGCGTAGAAGGTTTTCGTTCTTTTTTTGTCTCAGTCAGGTTGCTGATTTCAACATTGTTTTCATCAAGCCAGTCTTGATTCTTGGTGAAACTGATGATACTATTTACTGTTTATTTGATTATATTACGAATAATTCTAACATTCTTCCTTAACAGATTGAACGTTGACTTGACTTAATTTGGTTTCTCAAGTAGTTACAGTGTCAAGTTTCTGCAGTTTTGAGATATTGTGTTGATACGGAGCAAAAGCGATGAACCGGATGTTTGCGTTTTCACGACCAAAAAGCAAATGCGCCGCCGGCTCCGAGCAGATGTTCCAGTTGAAAACTAAAAATTAATTAAATATTAAATGTCCTGTTCACGAGCCTACGCGAATTTTATTTATCAGCCAATGGGAAGCCCAGAACCAAATACAAGTGTGAAATCCCAAATGAGCTGCTGTGATCCAAAAAGAAGATATAAAAAGCGGATACAGAAAGCATTGACAGACAGATCGACGCAGGCCGACACACAGATGGACTGACTCGAGAGAGAGAGAGAGAGAGGAGTGTAATCAATATCTCCTTGACCTAAGTCAAGCGGCTACTATGCTCGCCTCCCTTCACCTCTCCTTACCTTCTTCCCTGTCTCAAAAACTACTTACTGACCTAAGGAGCGAATATATCAAAGATTTACTTACACGCTCCCAAATTCCTAAGCATTAATTCTCTTTCAGCATTTTATTGCCATGAACATTTTAACCTACGTTGGACCTATACTACATGTATTACTTCAATTGTAAAAACATTAATTGATATGTGTTATATATAAAATGTTATCTTCCAACTCAATTTGCTTTTCTTGGTTTATAACCTTTCTTTATGACTTATAGTGGGCTATCTGCAACAAGGCCAAATTCCGTTAACCTGCAACAGTATACAACTACCCTTCACTAGAACAGACTCTCCACTACTAACTAACAGAAAAAGAATAGATAAGCAACCCACAATAATATCATATTTTTTACGAAATGATGGTTGATGTTGCATTTTTTCTTTTTTTTTTTTCTTTACGAACGATGATTCCCATTCGTGTGGTGACAAGTCGATCATCTGTCCAGCAGCTATCGGCATTAAGAACAACTTTGATGACGAGGGCGTATTTTTTGTCTTTTTGTCGCGTGATGGCATAGTCTATGAGATGTCAGTGTTTGGATCGGAGATGCATCCATGTGGTCTTGAAGCGAGTAGGAAGTTGGAACTGTGTATTTCTGAATAATTTAATTGTGTTCTAGACATAGACTTAATGACATATGTTCATATGAGTTGCTCTTTTTGACGCCTTCTTTACCGATCGAATTTTCTCATAGACGATGATCCTTTCTTATCCAGGTGCGGAAAAACTCAACATCGCTAAGGCAAAACTGCTGATTGAGAGCCGGGACAACTCAACATCTGGACAACTCAGCACCAGAATTAAAATAACTGTTTTATAACCGAATAAAAGTAATTTATTAAGCATTAAAACCTTAATTAGTGTGTATTTTTCATTAAATAAGGCATTTTTTAAATCGTTTCACCCTGAGCAAGGCGGTAATTCCACTGATGTGCAGAGGTCTACATAAGTGTAAAAATATTAATTAGAAGAGAGTGAAGAGGAAGACGAACCAGTTAGAAAGGAGCAATAGAAAGAGGAGAATGCAGGTGTGATGACAGTTTCAAAGGTGGAGAGAAAGGAAAGGATATACCGGGTGGGGAAAGAACTAGAGTCAAGTGGTTAATAGATGAGTATTGACATTGCATTTAAATTCCTGGAGGTTGTAGCCGTCAGGAAAGCAAGAATATGGGAGCGAGTTCCACAGGCGAGAAATGCGAGAGAAAAATTTCAAAAGGCATTATAGAAAAAAATGAAGCATTTTTTGGTTTTTAATTATTTTAATAATGTAATCGTAAGAAATTTATTTTTTTATAAAGTAAATTAATCTATAAAAAATAATTCCATAAAAAACTTGTTTTTACTTATTTTTTTAATAAAGTAAACCGAAGAATGCAAAAGAACGAAGCAGTTTTTTGTTTTGAATTATTTTAAATAAATGGTAATATCATTCATTTTTGATAAAATAAATAAACATTCTAAAATATGTTTATAAAAATAATTTAATAATTTACTTTATAAAAAATAATTAAAGACAAAATATGGTTCATATTTTACAAAATGCTTTTTCAAATGCCTTATTTGAAGAAAATATCCATTAATTAAGGTTTTAATCTTTAAGAAATTACTTTTATTTGGTTATAAAACAAGTTATGTTTTCCTGGTGTTATCTAGTTCCGGTGTGTCCTGGCGCTCAGTCGGTGGTGTTAAGTCGGCAGTGTTGAGTTGTTCCTTGCCATTCTTGCTCTTTGTCAATATACTACCGAAGGATAAACTCTTATTACTAGCATACTTCAATTCAAGACATTTTAGAATCGCGTATATCAATGCGTTTCCTGATCTACATGTAAGCAGTAGCGTTGTATTTGTCCAGACTCAGGAGTAAACTTAAAAAAAATGAAGTGTAAAATATCTTAGAAGCGCGTATATCAATAAGTTTTATTTAATGAGGAAAAGACACTTTTTTTTAATCACATCACCCCAAGCAAGGCGGTAAGGCCACTGGTGTGCAGGGGGCTACGTAAAAGTGAATAGATTGAAAAAGAGAAAGCCAGAAACCACATCCTAAACAGGGAACAAGGGATGAGCCTCTACACCTGTTCAATAGACGTGGGTGGAGTGTGAACCGGGCGATAGTTCAGTCTATCTACTCCAATTGAAAAAAAAAGTGAGAAGATTGGAAAAGAGAAAGCCGGAAACCACATCCTAAACAGGGAACAAGGGATGAGCCTCAACACCTGTTCAATAGACGTGAGTGGAGTGTGAACCGGGCGATAGTTCAGTCTATCTACTCCAATTAGAGGAAGAAGTGTACAAATATATACAGAAAACATCAACCTAAATAACTGAAATGAGTGATGTGTGAACATAAATATTTTTTGTTTCTAATGACTCGCGTGGAAAGAGAGAAGAATCGCTTTTTCTCAACTCTGCTACGACCAGTTGTTTATCCGGGATATACTAACACCTACTTAACACAACAAAAGAATGGACACGATTAGTTAAAAGAAATACAAATTATATATATATAAACTTATTTATAAATGGAACTTTGTCAGTGTGTGTGTGTGTCTGTGTGTCTCCGTTACCTATAGACTCCGAAACGGCTGAACAGATTTTCTTGAAAATTTACACAGTTGTACTATAAGCGTCTGCGAGTGTTCTTAGCTAGGTTTTGTGTCGAGGTACCTCCGATAAATATAGAAAATCGATAATCAAAAAAATCGGGTAATAGAAGGAGTGGTCCGATTTTAATCAAATATGATACCATCATAGACAAAGAAATAAGAAACGATATTCAGAAGTTTCAAGATCCTACAATAGTGCAGAAAATCAATAATATATATATATATATATATATATAAGGCAAGATGTTTGTATGTGTGTCTGTTTATCTCCCTGTATGTCTGTATTTTCTTCAGCCCATTTATTTTAGTTTTTGCTTCGGGTTTGGCTCTAAGTAGGTATAACTGTAGTTCTTAGTCTCAGCCATGATACCATTTACTCAGAGGACTTATTTAACCTTCAAAATTCAGTTTACAACGAAAAAAACTTATTTACTATCGATACCAGGAAATCAAAATTTGACTTACATCCATTCATTTTTCTTTCAGTCTACGGTTTCGCTTTAACTGGAAACAATTATTGCGTTTTAGTCTTTCGTGTCAATGTCCAAAGAGTCTGAGCTCCAGGACGATGGATTAGTTTTAAAGCTTTCATTACACCCGAGCAATGTCGGACTATACTGCTAGTATATATATAGTCATCCGCAGACATATCTATTTCGCTGTATTAGCTCATCAGTACGGTTAGACTCCGATTGCTTTTAACCCAGGATTGAAACCCGACCGAATTGGCGTCAGTCGGCGATTCTACCGCTGGGCTATGGGTGCTCGGTAGAAGAAGGCAGACTTTTTAGCGTGTATATTATCATTATACACACCCAATAGCCAGAGTGCCCTAATTCATTAGTGGATCAGCGATGCGTACATGCCAGAGTGGCTACTGTTTTTCAAAGTCTACCATTCTTCCAGAGTTCTCAATCAGGGTGTGAGAGCGTAAATAGTCATCCGCAGACAGATCTGTTTCGCTGTATCACAGCTCATCTCTACGGTTAGACTCCGATTGCTTTTAACCCAGCATTGAAACCCGACCGAATTGGCGTCAGTCGGCGATTCTATATAAGTAAAATAAAATTAATCCTTGATAATGACTAAACGTATAACCGAAAGTCCTTCGATAAATAAAATATTCGGACAATTTTTATATAAGTTATATTCTGAAAAGAAAAAAATCACATGAAAAATTATATCAAATCTCAAACAATATCTTGTCTGTCATTTTAACGAAACTTTCTATTTCTGTCTTTTCGCATATACATATATATATACACATATACACATATATAAATATATACACACATATATACATATATATACACACATATAAATATATACATATATATACACATATACACACATATATATACACACACATATATATAAATATTTTTCTGGTGTTAATAAAACAGTACTCAATGTAATATAAAAGAACTATTAAATATATATTAGTAAGTATTACTTATTATCCTATGTCTACAGCACAATTCTGGAATTTCATACACTATGCAATCATCAGGTGCATATTATAAACTACTTCTATTTCAATTATTAATTTTGTTTTATTCTTATTATTAATTTTGTTTGAAAGGAAAACAAAATTGATATCACCAGTCGACATTGTTTTTACCTAAATGTTTGGACAATGGGCACATGTTTCTGGGTTACTTTTTAGCGCTGATTCTGAAAATCAAGTCCGTTTTGCCCCATTACATCAATTTTTTTTTTTTTTTTTTTTTGCACAGATCGTACATTTTTTGTTCAAAACGTTTTATTTTTCTGTGAAGTGCCAGGGCATAATAATGTAAGTAAAACACTTCAAACGTTTTATGATAGTTTCAAGCCACTTATCATACAAGGAAAAGCATCCTAATAACCTCCTAAGCCTATTTTCAGCAGTTTTAGTCTTTCTTTTCTGACCTAGAAATACTTTCATTTCCTGTGCATTTTAACCTGACTCCAAGAATTCTTTTTTTGAGTGAATATAAAAGAAAAACATTGCATGTCATGGATTCTTATATGATCAAACATTATCTTTGTTCCGTTCACATTTCTTTCTCACATAAACTGTCGACGTATATGTTTGATTAAGTTTTATTTTTTCTTAGGTTTTTAATGAGGGTTAATATATTACTTATTTTTATGTAACACTTTGATCAGTATTATCTACCCATACATACCCAATCAAGTTGTTAGAAAATAGGGAGTTTATCAATTCATTAACAAAATCACAAAACGATGAGTATTTTTGGTTAAAAAAGATTGGTATTCTGTACAGATAAAACCTGATATAATCGGGTAAAACGGACTTGATTTTCACAATCGGCGCTAAAAAAAATAGCCCAGAAACGTGGCCACTGTCTAACAACATTTGGGTAAAAAAAAAATGTCGACCGGTCCAACAGAAGTAGTTTATAATATGCACCTGATGAAGATTATGAAACTCCCAGTCGTGTTATAGACTTAGGATAATATGATATATATATATATATATATATATATATATATATATATATATATCCGAGTGAGTATAGAATGAGGAGAGAATAAAGAAAAAAATTTTCCGTCCAAAACATTAATTTAAAACAGTGCTCGATATATGATGTATAGACCAGTGAATATTTATTATAAATTATGTTTTAGAACATGTACATAATTTCTTCTATATATGTCCTCTTCCCTACAAAATCAACAATTTCACACTTACACACCAAATTCCTCAAAAGTCTAACGGTCAAAACGAGACATTCACTTAATTACCAATAACCCCAACCAACCCCCACGACAACAACGAACAGAGAATGATTCCAAACCTTTATTTCCCCCGAAGAGGTGTTTAAATCCAAACACTGAAACAAGCATATGATTGTAGGGAAGAGGACATATATAGAAGAAATTATGTACATGTTCTAAAACATAATTTATAATATATATATATAGTGATGATCATCCACGTATACTGTCTTAATATGTATAGGAAAGAATATTAATAAAAAGTTTTGAATTTAAAAATGTACTTTTTTTGAACAGTATTTGTTTATTTTTATTATATTTTATATTTCAGACCGCCCTCGGTCCTTCATCAGAAACAACTGATTTTTAAATTTGAATTAGAAACGTATTTCACGATAGCGTTCGAATATTTTTTTGTTTACATCACGTGGTGTGTTTGTTCACAACATGCGGCATGTCCGTAGAGAAAGTCTGTTTGTTTTAGATAAAAATTTCTTGGAATATCTGAAAAAATTTTTTTAGCTATTGAAATATTTGTAAAGATTCAACACACCTAAGTCCCTATTTAACCCTAGCTTGTGTGTATTTAATTTTAAAATCCAGTATGTTTCTTTCTTTCTGCGTGTGTATGTAGAACTAAAATTGGAGTCTATTAGTAAACATTTGCAATTTTCTAAAGTATGATCAGGTTGATTAAAATGGGCTGCAATTGGGGAGTATACATTTTTTTGTCGTATATTTAGTTTGTGATTATTGAAGCGAAATCTAAAGCTATTACCGGATTCGCCGATATATCCACTGTTGGGGCAAATTGAGCAGAAGAGAAAGTAGATGATGTTTTTGCTGTCACAAGTAAGGTTTGGTGGGTGTAATTTTATTTTGGTGTTGGGTACAGAGAATGTTTTGTCTGTTATTAAATGTTTACAAATTAAACAGCGAGGCTTCCCCCATTTTAAATTCCCTGATAGGTTTGTATTATTTAAATATTTGTTAGAAGTGAGGATAGTTGATAGGTTGGGTGTTTGTTTCTTTGCATTTATGGGTGGTTTATCGAAAATGTTTTTGATGTTTTTGTTTGATTGGAGGTTCCTGTAATCATTTTTTAAATTTTTGATAAGTGTGTAGGAATATTGATTATGGTTAAAAACCATGGGAATTCGGTTGTTATCTTTTCGTTTTTGTATGTGAGAAGTGTGCTACGATCTATGTGGATGGTTTTATGTAGTGCTTCCTTTATTATTTTTATTGGATATTTACATTTTAGAAACTGTTTTATTGGGTTGTTAATGCTGTTTAGAAAATCTGGATGGTCTGAGCAAATGCGTTTTATTCTAATAAATGAGCTGTATACGATAGATTTTTTTAATTTGAGGGGATGGCAACTGTTAAAGTGTAGGAATTTATGTTGGTTTGTGGGTTTGTTGTATAGACTGGTGGAAAGTGTATGTTTATTTAATTTTACCATGACGTCTAAGAAAGGGACGGATGTGTATGAGTACTCCATGGTAAATTTGATTGTATTGTGGAAGTTGTTGCAGAAAGTGAAGAAGTTTTTTAATTTTTCTAATCCATGAGTCCATATTAAGAAAATATCATCAATGTATCTAAAATAATGTGATGGTCTAATTGTGAACTGTCTAGTATCTTTTTTTCTAAAATATGCATAAAGATATTGGCATAACTAGGTGCCATTTTCGTGCCCATTGCTGTGCCACTAATCTGTAAATAGTGTTTGTTGTTGAATTTAAAATTATTGTGTGTTAAGATGAAATTTATTAATTGGCATAAATCTGTGATTTGGTTGTTAGGTAATTTGTTTTTAAGGAACTCATGGCAAGCTGCTACTCCTTCAACATGTGGAATGTTCGTGTACAGAGACGTAACATCCATCGTTACTATGATATTATTACCTAGGACTAAATTAATGCTTTGTAACTTGTTGAGAAAGTCAGTAGTGTCTCTAATATAACTAGGTATGTCAGGTAATAAAGGTTTTAGGATATTGTCTATGTATCCAGATATAAATTCTGTGAGGGTACCAATGTCTGATATTATGGGTCTGCCAGGTGGTGTGATTTTAAGTTCTTTTGAAATTTTGTAGATTTCTTCATTATTTGCTTGATGTGGGTTGGATGAAGAGGTGTTAGGGTGTTTTTCTGAAATGATTTTGGGGAGTTTGTGTAGTTTTGGGATAGTATAGAATGTTGCTGTTTTGGGGTTCTCAGGAATAAAAGATTTTATTTTATTTTTTATGTCATGACTCAGGTTCTGAATGAGAAGTGATAATTCTGTTTTGTAAGTGCTAGTCGGATCTAGAGGTAAGGGTACATAGAACTTGTTATTTTGAAGTTGTGATTCTGCTTCTTTAATATAGTTGTTAGTGTCTAAGATGGTTATAGCTCCGCCCTTATCGGCTGGTACGATAATTATGTTTCGGTTGTTCTTAAGTGTATAGATGGCAGAAAGAAAGAAACATACTGGATTTTAAAATTAAATACACACAAGCTAGGGTTAAATAGGGACTTAGGTGTGTTGAATCTTTACAAATATTTCAATAGCTAAAAAATTTTTTTCAGATATTCCAAGAAATTTTTATCTAAAACAAACAGACTTTCTCTACGGACATGCCGCATGTTGTGAACAAACACACCACGTGATGTAAACAAAAAATATTCGAACGCTATCGTGAAATACGTTTCTAATTCAAATTTAAAAATCAGTTGTTTCTGATGAAGGACCGAGGGCGGTCTGAAATATAAAATATAATAAAAATAAACAAATACTGTTCAAAAAAAGTACATTTTTAAATTCAAAACTTTTTATTAATATTCTTTCCTATATATATATATATATATATATATATATATATATATATATATATATATATATAACTCGTTTACAAATGAATGATATTCAAAAGTTCTACAATATAATTGAATTAAACACTTTTTAAGACAACTGTGTTCTAGTCTAATTTTTTATGACCAAAAACTAAGTAATAAAATAATCAATATGCTCTTGTCTGACAAATGACCACTTTTATCACCAGTGTATTTTAACAATAAAGGACAGAGTTTTTACTAAACGCACAAATAAAAAAAAATAAAAAACAGTGTATTTTAACGAAAAACGATACAGATTTTACTGAACCACGGAAAAAAACCCAGAAAAAACAACAATGCAGGAATTCAAAATATCACACTCACTGAATGATATACCTATACCAAACCGAAAAGAATATAATCTCCATTTATTAGAAAAAATTGAACAGTTTCTTACCAGGGAAGATGGAAAGCATTATTAGGAAAAAAAAAGAAAAAGACGTAATTTCAATTTCAATTTTAAAACCAAGAGTTATCCCCTTTCAATTAAAATTAATTAAATTTGAAAAGGTATGATTTCCATATTAGACCAAATTTTTTTTAAAAAAATCCACAACAACTTCTAAAAATTATTAAACACTGAGGTTAAAAAATTAAAAATACATAAAATATCCTTATTAAAGGAGACAAATCCAACAACATTTATGAAATAAACCCAAAGGAATACGACAAAAAGATGAATGAAGAAATCAGAAAATCTTATAAAATGTCCTGGATTCCTATATTGAAAATATTAACAAGGAAGCTAAAATTATTACAGATAAGTAAAATTTAAGCCAAAAAAATACAAATGTTAACCCGCAGACAAGCTTTCTTAACAATCAAACCAAAAAGAAGATTTTCCCAATAACTCCGTCTTATACCGTCTTATAAATCCAAGAAAAACAGAGTGGGCAAAATAAACCATCAAATATTAAAAAATATTTGTGACTTACTAAGAACTCAAGCTAACCAGTAGAAGAACACAAGTGATTGCATTTCCTAGTTCCAAAAAATCCAATGCAAAAATAAATATACATACATTAAATATGACATAAAAAATTTGATGGAAGCGTTTAATTTTGCTAAAAGATACATAAACATACCATCTGAACATATTGATATAATCCGACATTGCCGCAAATCAATACTTTTCCACTATCGTAAAGCATGAATTAAAAAATCAAACAATGACACCTTTGATGTACTACAAGAATCGTATGACGGAGCTAAAATGTCAGATGCGATGTGTATATACATTTTAAATAAAATCAACAAAACAATCCATATAGACAACCACGGATTATATAGAGATTACGGATTAATGATAACATCGGACAACAAAAGAGAAAATGATAAAATAAAGAAAGAACTTTTCAAATTATTCAGAAAAGTAGATTTCGAGATAATAGTAGAAACAAATAGAAAAGTAATCCAATATTTAAATGTGGAATTAAATTTACAAACGGGCAATATTTCTCCATACATGAAAGTTAAAGTACATAAAGATCTAACCATCCCAAAAGCATAATCAAGCACATTCACAAAGGAATAGAACACAGGCTATCAAAACATTCGTTGAACAAAACAATATTTGATGAAAAGAAAAGAAACTATGCAGATGCACTAAGAAAATCTGGCCATAAGAAAATTTTAGAACACAATCACCAACTAAACAGGCAAATAAAAAACGATGATAGAAAACAAAACATTATCTGGTTCAACCCATCATTTAACTTAAAGGTAAAAACCTAAATAGGACAAATATTTTTTAAACGGATCGATAAACACTTTCCAAAAAACTCAAAATTAAATAAAATTTTCAATAGGAATACAATCAAACTGAGTTATAGCTGTACTAGCAATTTATAAATTTCTTAAATAAACAAAACACCAGAAATTTAAGTAGCATTGTACAAAACTAGATAATTAATGAAGAATGTAACTGCAGGGACAAAAATAAATGCCCACTTCAAGGACTTTGTAATACAAAAGAAGTCATTTACAAAGCTAAAGAACATGACTTAAATGGTCAAAACAAAACATATTTGGGATCTACAAAGACACTTTTAAGACTAGATGGTTCAATCACAGGTCTACATTTAAAAAAGAAAACTTTAAAAATTGTACAACATTGGCTAGCCACGTGTAGAAATTGAAATTAAAATATGGAAAAGACCCAGACATAACGTGGAGTATAGTGAAAACAGCCAAGCCTTACAACGGTGGCAAAATATGTAGACTGTGCCAGGAAGAAAAGTTAACGATTATGTTATTTCCAAACAAAAATGAATTATTGAATAAAAGAGCAGAAATTATGATTAAGTGTAACCGTACCATAAAACACCTATTAGGTTCATGCAACCATGGATGAAAACGTTACAATTTCTTCTAATTTTAAAAATTGCGAGTTCAAAAATTCCCCGTTACGTGAGCGTTCAAAAAAGAATTCCCATTACGTGAGCGTTCTTTAAAAAATGAGCAAAACAAAACGGTAAAATCAGTTATTGCAAATCGCCTGAGGACACCACATGGTAGAAACCTAGGTCGCGTAATAACTTGCTTGCTAAAATATATTTTATCAGTAAAACCACTGAAGAACAACAATTTTGGCACTAAACATAATCCCAATAAAACTATATATATATATATATATATATATATATATATATATATGGGGAGTGCGTGTGTGTATCTTATTTAGAGTCCATATCTTCTGCTCGTTTTCCCCAGCCCCCGCTTGCTATCATATCTATCTTCCCTGCGGTCCACACAGCATCTGTTGAGCATCACCCTCAAGCTGACATCAGTCACGTACTGTCATGTCTTCCTCAGAACGTTAGGAAATTTATCCTGTACAAGGCGAGGTAAATGCCTCTGCATACCGACAGTTTTCAGTTTCCTGAAATGAATCTATGTAAGTCTTTTTGTACTTTGTGCTTGCTCAAAATAATTTTCACAAATCTTAAGAATATCCATTCAAATACAAAATACATAAATATCTGAGTGGGAGGAACGTTATTTTAGTCGATATGATATTTGAAAGTTTGTGTAATTGTTTGCTCACTGGGTAAGTTTTGCGTCGCTGTGGAGCGGATATCGGCTTAGAATGAAAAATCGGTGAGACGAGTTCGAATTCCAGCTTAATTCGTTACATTCCCTTACGTGCAAATACCCTTGACAAAGGTATTCATTCATCTCATCTTCCTTAAGCTATGGGTTAAATAGCTGGACAGATTGTGTTCCCAAAACCTTGATTCACAACCTAAACTATCCGCTCGGATGATAAAGTATTTACCTAGGGTGAACACTCCTATCTGTAAAAATACATGAAGAATGGACGACCCTTTTGACGATGGTGTAGCGGCCTAACTACTTTTTTTTATTTGTTATGTAATAATGTTAGCTTCTCAATTCAATGTGTACCAAAAAGTGAACAAACAAGACATAGGTAGACAATATTTTAATTATAACAATAATCGGTTAAAGGGAGAGAACTTATTTATACCCTTTTAATAATTAACTGGAGATGTATGAAACACTTTTTTGTATGTGTTTAAGAAAATAATTTAAACAGTTCAAAGATGATGAGTTGGTAAAATAGTTTGTAATTTGTTCCAGTTTCAAGTGATGAGTTGGAAAATAGTCTGTATGCCCAAATAATTGAAATAGCACAAAATGATGAGTTGGAAAAATAGACTGTATATCCAAATAATTGAAATAGTTCAAAATCATGAGTTGGAAGAATAAACAGCAAGCAAGGTGTGTGTGAAAGAATGTTAAAAAATACTTGCGTTTAAGTTGATAAGTTGAAGTAATATAATTATTTACCAGGAGAAAAATATTGGATGCAAAAGGTTGTTATTGCACAGTTTGAATATTTAATTTAGTTTCTCAGGCAGGTAAAAAAAATGAATCCGGCTTATTTTCTTTTTTTACAAGTAGGCGAAAATATATATGCCTTAAAAGAAAAGTGGTTTTCTTTTTAACAAGTAGGCGAAAATATATATGTGCCTTAAAAGATAAGTGAGCTGGAAACAACAACAGGTCTGGTAGCTTCAAAATCTTCTTTCCAACTGGAGCTTCAAGAGCGGGAAGATTCCCGCTTTTTCGAAAGAGAGGCAAAATGCTGCTGCTGATGCAGAACGAACCAATGAAAAGTTTGGTTACAAAAAGAAGATGGTTTGATTTATTTTACAATTTTCTTTCTCGAACTTTTTATAAATATAGGTGATACGAGGGTATCGTAGAGAGCTCGACAATGGCAAGAGACCGTCGATGGTTTATGTTCCACTGATGGGGCTTAGGAGAAGTGCTCACGAGTTATATAATGTTTTGTTTTCGTTGGATTGGATTATGAACGGGTGTAGGTCTCGATAAGAATTTATAGTCTGGCGGTAATTTTCTGCAGTATTTATACTTAGAAATTTCTAGGCCACGTCACGAGGAAAGAAAGCTTGGAGAATTTGATGCATATTTTATAGGCAAGCGAAACAAAGGAAAACGGCGACTACCTAACTTGCTTGTATAAATGCTTGGTAGAATAAAGATTTCCTAATTAAGAGTGACAAACGACAGGAAGTTGTGGAGAGCAATGAACGACTAACAGCACATTGAAAAAGAAGCAGTTTGGCTAAATAATATCGTTGTTGTGTAGGAAGTGTGGCACAATTTTTTTTTTTTTTGAAATCAGGTTTTTTAGCAGGAACCGGAAATAAATTATAAATAAATGTTAATGTTTTTCGCCGCCGTATCGAGAGGAAAGCTACAACTTCCGTTTGTCTCTTAAAGGAGAATGGAGTCTTGACATTCACACCTCTCCCTGTTCTTCCATCAACACCACACAGCAATATCTTTGATCTATATATCAATACCGTAATATCTACGTGTGTCACGCTTTAAAAAGACATGTGAATGCGCACACAGACACAAAAGATTAGGAACGCCGGATGACGTACAATCAAACACGCCTCATAGCAAGTCGTAGTCTTTATATCATAATACAGTAATACTTACCTAGGTACCTACGTATGTCACGCTTTTGCTGAAATGAATGAAATTAAATGTATTTTGTAAATGCATTATATTTCCAGAGAAAATTATTGAAAGAATAAGACAACAAAGAGAGGCAGCAAGAGAATGACAGAGAAGAAGACGAGAATGATTACGAACAGAAGAGAGACAATCAATCCTTAAACATAATAGAGAACGAATGCAAACAACGTGGAAAGATATGAAAGAAAGAGAGAGAGAACATTATAATTTACGATGGTCATTGCAATATTTTGTTAAAGTTAAGTTCAAATATTTAATGATGTAACAGGGAAATTTCTACGGATATTTTATTGTCATAAAATTCACCATGCTCTTATTGAAGCATTAAATGTTGAATTAAGATTCATTAGAGTATTAAAATAAGAAAACCGTGGAATTTTCACAGGTTAAAACTAGTTCTAATTAATATATATTGCTATCAGTCAGTCAGTTAAGTGCCATACGTGAAAACACGATTGGGCGATCATGTCTCGAAAGAGACATGACTGACTGGGCAGAAGATTATCCCGCAGTAGGTTGCCATTGCTTTCTGTGGTAGACTGGTTGCCGACCAAGGCTATAGAACCCAATCTGTCCTGTTATTTAACCCATAACTGGAAAGAATAGACGGATTAATACCTTTCCCAAGGGTATTTGGACGTAAGTGAAGGCTATGAATTCAGCTGGAATTCGAACTCGGCTCCCCGATTTCTCGTTCCGAGCCGATATCCAATGCACCACAACGCACATCCTATATTGCTATACAGTTTTAAAATTTCTACTTTATGACATAGGTGATTGCGACCCTTCACATCATTATCGGCGAATTATCATGCATTTTTGCGAAAATTAGTGGATAGTTTTCCGTTACCGTGCGGATGTGCGGACGGTGAAATGGATAGCGGCTCAGAATGAGAAATCGCAGAACCAAGTTCCAATCGAGTTCATTCCCTTTACTTACGGGCAAATACTCTTGTGAAAAATATGAATCCATCTTCTGCCTCCAGCTATGGGTAAAATAGTAGAACTTATATTAGGAAAAATCAATATTCTTCTAAAAATAAAATTGTTAACGCAGTATTCACTCGCAAAAAATAAAGTATTATTCTTAGAATATCTTTCGGCTCTAAATAACTAAAAAATTGTTTACAAGCCGTAAAAAATAATTTTATCCATCTAACATTGCCCTTTCCACTTTTTAGAATTCATGATTTGACTTCTTTTAAACTGATTATCTTCTAAGATTCATTCTGCTATTTAATCTTTAATCGGCAAGGATTAAAAAAAGAGATGAATTCTTACCTTTCCAAATGAGATTTTTGGTAATATGAACGCAGCAGACGAGCCTGAGAGTTGAAGTTAGCTCGCCAGTTCCAGGGTGATATCCCCAAAATCATACTTACTGGCGGGAATCAAATCCACAACCTCTTGTTTAGGCGGTCAGCAAGCTGTTCATTGTGCTACAGGAAATGCTGATGTAAGTGGTACAACATGAGACTGAAATAAGATGCAATGTTTACACACCTCGAGTTTTTCCGAATATGAAAATACGATTACTATCAATCCCTAAGGCGTTTGGTGTCTACTTTGTGTGGTGAGGAAGGTTTGCCTCATCCACACTAAAACGCAAACAAACGTTTGGACTCCGACGTAGGAATACAAAATAAAAACTCCTTTGAATCTTTGGAAAACATTGTTACAATTTTTTTTAATCATATCACCCCGAGCAAGGCGGTAACGCCACTGATGTGCAGGAGGCTACGTTAGAAAGAGAGAAAGCTGGAAACCACATCCTAAACAGGGAACAAGGGATGAGCCTCTTCACCTGTTCAATAGACGTGGATGGAGTGTGAACCGGGCGACAGTTTAGTCTATTTACTCCAATTGAAGAAAAAAAAGTGAAAAGAAAAGAGTGAAAGGATTAGAAAAGAGAAAGCCGGAAACCACATCCTAAACAGGGAATGATGAGCCTCTTCACCTGTTCAATAGACGTGGGTGGAGTGTGAACCGCGCGACAGTTTAGTCTATCTACTCCAATTGAAGAAAAAAAAGTGAAAAAGAAAAGAGTGAAAGGATTAGAAAAGAGAAACCACATCCTAACAGACATTGTCAAAAAAGAAAGAAAAAAAAAAAGAAGAAAAACACTATCCCTAACTATGTCCTCATTCCGCCGCTTATAATTTGTTACTCACAAATCTTTTAACTGTACCCATGAAGTGGTCCCGCCCACTTGGGGAATCACTGATCTAGAATCACAAAAAGAAATGTATTCTACCTTGTAAGTCTTCTTCTATGTGCTTGGTCCCTTCAGGACAGTCTATCCTTCCTCATTGCATGTCCCAGGAACTTTAGCTGTCTTTTCCTGATATTCAGTACTAGCAATATAGCCCGGCGTTGCTCGGGTGTAATGAAAGCTTTAAAACTAATCCATGGTCCTGGAGCTCAGACTCTTTGGACGTTGACACGAAAGACTAAAAAGTAAGAGTTGTTTCCAGTTAAAGTGAAAACGTAGACTGAAAGAAAAATGAATGGATTTAAGTCAAATTTTGATTTCCTGGTATCGATAGCAAATAAGTTTTTTTCGTCGTAAACTGAATTTTGAAGGCTAAATAAGTCCTCTGAGTAAATGGTATCATGGCTGAGACTAAGAACTACAATTATACCTATTTAGAGTCAAACCCGAAGCAAAAACTAAAATAAAAGGACTGAAAAAAATACAGACATACAGGGAGATAAACAGACACACACACAAACATCTTGCCTTTTATATATATATATATATTATCGATTTTCTGCACTCTTGTAGAACTGCAACGTTGAAACTTCTGAATATCGTTTCTTATGTCTTTGTCTATGAGTGTATCAAATTTGATTAAAATCGGACCACTCCTTCTATTACCCGATTTTTTCAATTATCGATTTTCGATATTTATCGGGGGTACCTCGACACAAAACCTAGCTAAGAACACTCGCAGATGCTCATAGTAGAACTGTGTAAATTTTCAAGAAAATCAGTTCAGCCGTTTCGGAGTCTATAGGTAACGGACACACGCACACACAGACACGCACACATACACACACTACACAGACAAAGTTCCATTTATAAATAAGTTTAGATTAGTTTCCGTTTTGGTTCCATCCTTTCCAAAACCTCATCATTCCTCACATGCTCGGTCCATGATATCCGGATCATCCTTCTATAGAACCACATTTCAGTTGCTTTAAGTTTTTTTCTTCAGATTGTTCAGCATTCACTGCCGTATTGAATAACAGAGGTCACATAACAATCCAGTCCTCTTTTCTTTGTTTCTAGCGAAATTTCTGTCTTTTAATACTCTACTCAGCTTTTGGAATGCATCCTTGGCCATGCTAATTCGCCTTCGGATCTTAGTGTCGCACTTTCCGTCTTCTGTTAGAACACATCCCAGGTATTTAAATTTCTGTACCTGCTTGATTTTAGTAATGCTAATTTCTAGTTTATATACTCAAGGGCTGATAATTATTTTAGCTAACAATCGCAGACGGGTTTAGGAGACGGGTGTAGAAGACTTCGTCGGGAATTGCTAATAACCAACTCATTCGCGACAACAGATAGGGGTCTTTAGAATAAGAAGCTCTTAGTTGTAGCTTTCTCACTTTTGTTAAAACGCGGCCATGCACTTGAAGAAATGACAGATAGATAATTAATGGCTTCATATGGGATTACGCCATCATTTATCATCATATATATCATCACAGAAAATGAATTTCATTCTCTTTTACACTAATTTCCGTGGGAGCGGCTAAATCCGTTTGATTTTCAAACCACCCAGTTATACATTGTATAGCAAAGTAGACTGGGCTCTCGGGCATAGAGTGGAAACCTGTCTAGAATCTGTAGGTTATTTAAAGGCAAAACATATTTTTGTATTGTAAGAGTAATAATTTTTTGTGAATGAATTTTACATAAACAATTTTTTTTTTAGAATAAGAGGTTTTTTGCCAGTTAGAAGTCTTACTATTTAACCAGTAGCTGCGGTGGGGGGGGGGAATGAATTCATGCTTTTCCAATGGATAAATGAATGTAATGAACTCGACTGGAAGTAGAACTCGGCTCTCAGTATCTCATTCTGAACCGCTATCCATTTAATCACATGCACAAGAAGGGATATGACGACCCTGAGATAGATAGATAGATAGATAGATAGATAGATAGATAGATAGATAGATAGATAGATACGAAAAACCTGAAAAAGTTCAATGTAAACAGATTGAAATGATAGATATAAACAGAATTAGATAGTTGATTTTCTAAGCGCCGCTTAGATGTGGCACAAGGCCGAATGTATGGGGTACCCAGTGAGGATCGAACTCACTACTCAGTTGTAATAGATTTTAACGAGTCCACTTTGGTAACCACGTCGGGGTACTATGTGAGATAGATAGATAGATAGATAGATAGATAGATAGATAGATAGATATGACAAGTGTGATAGATAGATAGATAGATAGATAGATAGATATGAAGAGACTGAGAGAAATAGATAGATAGATAGATAGATAGATAGATAGATAGATAGATAGATAGATATGACAATTGTCATAGATATGAAGAGACTGAGAAAGATAGATAGATAGATAGATAGATAGATAGATAGATAGATAGATAGATATGACACGTGTGATAGATAGCTTCCCCGACAGCTACAATCTCCAAGAATTTAAATGTAAGGTCAATAGTCAAACCCTATCTCACTAACTCGCATCCTTTATCTCAAGCTCTTTTCTCCATTCACTTCACCCCTATCACACCAGTTTTCTCATCCTTCTATTACCCTCCTCCTGACACCCCCTGTAACCTACCCCTCTTTCTCATCATTGTCCCCCTATGTAACCCCCTGCTCAACAGTGACAGTAAAACTGTCTTGCTTCTGGTGAAATGTTAAAAAAAAATGATTAGATAGATAGATAGATAGATAGATAGATAGATAGATAGATAGATAAAAACTAATTGAAGCAGATTTAATATGAACATATTACGTTACTTCTCAAGTACGAAAAGAAATAAAAATTAACAGATTAAAACTGATATGAACTGACTGAGATAAATTGCCTCATTTTACTGAAAAGCAGCACCAGATGGTTCATAATTCCGTCAACTACAATTGTGGTCACTCCTCTGCTTCGTGGGACACAAGATAGATAATAACCTCGATTCGTCATGACGTTGAACTGAAATTAATCCGCTCTGCTTAAAATTAACCGTATTTTTTTACATGATTCCCCAGCGTTCATTATAACTTGCGATGAAAATTGTATTACGCCTTTCCAAATATGCCTTCTGCGTCACAACCGTTAATTTTTCCCTCTTTTCTATTACGACCATCACTAAGCTATTTTTATATTGTCTTTCAAACAATGAATACCCAGAGAGCTACACAACGAAGAAAAAACATTTAATATGGTTGCTGTAAAGGCGTTAAAAGAAGAAGTGAGACATGCATATCCTGAAGATATATAGGATAGATAACTGCTGATCCTAGACTTAAAAGATTTAAGATAAAAGTGATTGGAGGAGCAATCTTCTCGAGAGTCTCTTCCACAAATAAAGAGTTCCGGGAAAGACGTTGTTTGAGTGAAACTTATTCCTTACGAGAGAAATACGAAAAGAATGAAGATAATTTGAGGATGTGAAGATGACATGGTGGATCCTAGACGTGAAGGTCTGAATTAGTGGAATTAAGGACTGTAGCTCGTTTGAATGAGAAAATAGCAATATAGTAGCAAGAGGCTAGCAAAGTTTCGACTGGAGAAAAGAGGTTGTAGGATGGAAAATAATTCATCATCCACAAGGCGACATAAATGTTTTTTTTTAAATTTCTGAAAAGGCTGGAAAATGAGGATTGGTCTACTCCAACCTATAAGTGGCAGCAATACTTAATTTTTACTCTGATCTTACGATTTGGATAAATTGGTTCAGCAGAGTGCTTTTTTTTTGTTCTCCCAAATACAAATATGACCGACTCATGGTAGAATTCTCTTCCAAACGAATGCTTCCCCGACGTCTACAATCTCCAGGAGTTTAAATGTAAGGTCAATAGACACCTCCTAACACACTAACCTGCTCCCATTCTATCAAACACTCTTCCCATCTGCCCAACCCTCATCCTCGCTATCCTTACTCATCTGTCACCTTCCTCCTAACATTCTCTATGTCTAACCACTCCTTCTCTTTACCTTCCCCTATGTAGCCCCATGCGCAATAGTGGCAGTGGAATGCCTTGCTTGGGGTGAGATGATTAAAAAAAAATGAATGAGGTTGTTGTAAGAAGTCAGAAGTGCATATTATGATGATATGTATGTTAGATAAACGTTGACTGGAAACTTGAATAGGTTAAGATCATAGTGATTGGGGAAGCATCCTCTTGGGAGACTATTTCCCAAAGTTGTTCAAGTTAGAGAGTTACCAAATGAGATTGTTGTAAGGGTGTAGAGCATGGAAGTAAAAAAGTGTATAATATGAGGATATGTAGGTTAGATAACAGTTGACTCTAAATTTGAAGAGGATAAGATCATAGTAATTGTAGGAAGCATCCTATTAAGAGTCTATTTCTTAAAGCCATTCAGAATAGTGGGGTATTGAATGAGGTTGATGTAATGATATAAAGGAAGGAAGTAAGAAGTGTATATTATGAGAGTATGTAGGACAGATAACGGCTGACCCGATACTTGAAGATATTAAGATTTTACTTATCGGGGAAGGATATTCTCCATAGTATGTTCCACAAATGAGTTCTTGAGAAAAGAGGCTGTCTGAGTAATATTTCATCTTTACTCGTGGTTTATGAAGGGAATGTGGATGAACCGACTCTTTGTACGTGGCATGGCAGGGGCTAGCTGTGAAGGCCCGAACTATTGGAACTAGGGGATGTAACTCGTCCTAACTTTTGCCACGAAAACAGCGATATTATAGCGAAAGGTTAGCAATGTTTCGCTTGTAAGGAATGGTTTTCAGGGTGGAAAATATTTAATCACTGACAAGGTCGCCAACATGCTTTTGAAATCTGCCATGGCTTGAAAGTTAGGTTAATGAAATTCTAGCCAAAATATGGCAGTAATACCTCATTATCACCCTGATCTGACTCTTTCCAAGATATAGTATGGCAGTCGGAATCAGATACTTTCTAGAGTAATACCTGTGCTTTATTGATTATGCGAAGGCGTTTGACAAAATACACCACAAAGAATTGATGGAGATGCTCGGCAGCCTTGATATATTTGGGAAAAACTTAAGGGTAATCAAGAATCTTTACTGGTAGCAAACCGCTTTTATACGGACAGGTAATGAATTCAGCAGATATACAAAGATAAAAAGGGGCGTAAGACAAGGATGTGTCTTTTCACCGGATTTGTTCAACTTGTACAGCGAGAATATTTTGAGGATCCTAGAAGTTATGCCTGGATTTGTCATCGGAGGCCACAATTTAAACAACCTAAGGTACGCAGATGATACAGTGCTGATAGCAGACACAGAAAGGAAGCTACAAGACCTCCTACATAAGGTAGCTGAAGAGAGTGATAAGAAAGGACTACACATAAACTGCAAGAAAACCGAATGCATGGTCATCAGTAAAAAGGGCAGCCCAATATGTCAAATACAGGTCGGGGATACTAGAATCAAGCAGGTACAAAAATTTAAATACTTGGGAAGTGTTCTAACAGAAGACGGAAAATGCGACACAGAGACCCGAAACGAAGTGACATAGCAAAGAAAGCATTCCAGAAGTTGAGTAAAATATTAAGAAACAGGACAATTTTGCTAGAAACAAGAAAGAGAGTACTGGATTGCTATGTGTTGTCAGTTCTTCAATATGGCAGTGAATGCTGGACAATATCATCAAAAATGAAGAAAAAACTTGAAACAACTGAAATGTGGTTCTACAGAAGGATGCTGCGAATATCATGGATTGAGCATGTGAGAAATGATGAGGTTTTGGAAATGATGAAAACGAAAAGGAAATTAATACTGAGCATCAGGAAGAGACAGCTGAAGTTCCTGGTACATGCAATGAGGAAGGAGGGCTTGGAGAACCTGATACTAACAGGCCAGATAGAGGGGAAAAGAGACAGGGGAAAGCAACGGATAACATATTTGAAGGACCTAATGACAAAACGAGGATTGCATGGTGTAACAGGAGAAGGCGTGCTCATAGCCACCAGGGATCGGGAAACGTGGAAAGCTATAATCGCCTACGTCCTGAAGGGATAGGGCACATAGAAGAAGAAGGAAATGAACTAACCCTTTTCCCAGGCTTTTTAGCAGTGGATCGCAACTTGTAAATGCATTTTCACGGTTCTGTATAAGCTTAACATCATCTTAGGAATGTTTTCATCATCGGAGGTGCAGAAGGCGGGCGCCTGTCACAGTAGCCCTATACTGTTACCCTATACCAGAATGACTTAAATTTGATAAATAGTTACAATAAACCCAAATTTTGAATTTTCATGGAAGGTAAATCGATCACCCTTATTTAGATAACTGGTTCTATGCAGTCTTTCAACAAGCGTTTTTCTTTATTTGACCTTAAAACGAAACGTAGATAACACAACGATTTTTCTAATCGACACGATCATTTTATTGATGTGCATGTTTTAAGCACGATAGACACAGTGATTCCTTAAAAAGAATACTCTCCCCTACCCAGTCATATGTTAAGTAGCAGAATGGATTAGGCTTTCTAGCCTTGGCTTGTAGTCAGTATAGGAAAAGAATTCTCTGAATTCTAAATGATTGAAAATGCAAAGGAAATCATTTCACTTTCTTAGCCAAATAAATCGTGATAATTCACAGAAGCTGTTAGGAGACGTGATTGTCTCTATATCGTGGTAACATTCATTTCTTTATGTGGAAACATTCGGCAATCACGAACCAAGCAGCTTTTAATACTGTCGGTTGAAGTTTATAAAACATTTCTATAAAAACAATTTTTCAAGAAAGTACGTTTCACTTACGCACAAATACGCTTAGGAAATATATTGATCTGTTTCTTCCCTCCAGTTATGGGTTAAATAACGGGACAGATTGGGTTCTATAACCTTGGCTGGCCACCAGTCTACCGCAAAAAGCAATGGCAACCTACTGCGGGATAATATTCTGCCCAGTCAGTCATGTCACCTTCGAGCCATGATCGCCCAAAGTGTGTATCACGTATGGCACTTAACTGACTGACTGACGTTTCTCAAGTTCGTTTTTTTTTAAAAATCAGTATCACCCTTAAGCAAAGAAGTAAATCCACTAAGACACAAAGGGTTACAAGATGTGAAAGGATCAGGAACAGAAACATTAATAGTAAGTGAAAAGTAATCAGGAGGACAGTAGATAGCGATTGATACCGCATTTAAATTTTTGCTGATTAAAGTTGGCTGGAAAGCACGTAACCAGAAGGGCGTTCCACAATCGAAAAGTGCGGGAATAAACATTATTAGCAGAGAACGTGTATTTATATCTCGCCAGCTCAATTGTAAATTGATGAGACGCCTGAATAATCGATAAATCTTGTTAGTAAAATATGCGTCCTCGGGCGGGATTCAAACCTTCTTTACAAGCTGAAGGTCTATGGTGTCTTCGTCCGAATTTTTGATCTGACAAACCGTATAATGAAAATCGTGTTAAACGGCCACGCTTCAAGACCAGAATGGAGTTCCACAAGAGAAGTGTAAGAAAAAAAACTATTAGTTTAGAATTTAAGGTTACATCTAGACAATTTAACTGTAAATTGATGAGATCTCTACGCTACTCTTGTATTGCGCTTAAACTCAAAAAGACTAGTTACCATAGCGAAGAGTTCATCTAAATTGTTACCATGAAAGTATTAATAAAAACTCAGTCTAGTATTGCACTTAAATTCATAAAATCTATGTTGGTTGGTTGGTTTGTTTTATGGCATATCAACCTCGGCGAGTCATTTATTGCCAACTAAATTTTTTTTATTTATTGCTAATAATACCTTTTTTTTTTCAACAATTTATTGTTGTTTTTTATATAAGTTTTGTGTCTAGTAATACATTTTTCTTTTCGAGTATCAAGATTCATTGGGGTTTGTTTTTTTTTTTTTTTTTTTCAAGGGCAGGGTCCCCAAGTCCTACTTCTGTTATTAAACCCATAACTGGAGGAAAGGGTCGGATTAATACCTTTCCCAAGCGTACCAGTGCTTAAGTGAATGCAGGGTACTCAACTGGTAAAGTCTATGTACCAAAGAGAAGAGCTCATCCGAACAATTACCATGAAAGTATTTATTCATTTCGAATCGTTTCACCCCAAGCAAGGCGGTACCGCCACTGATGCGTATGGGGGCTACATAATAGAGTAGAAGTTTCACCAGGAGGAGAGCGAACAGAAAGACGAACCAGTTCCAGGGGGTGTCAGAGAAAGGGCAAGAGAAGGGTGAGAATACAGGTGTGATGATAGTTTGCGAAGGTAGAGTGAGAAAGACAAAGCTCAGGGTGATTTAGAAAGGACGAGGGAAAAACTAGAGTCAAGTGGATAAGAGATGGGAATTGACATTGTCTTTAAATTCCTAAAGGTTGTAGCTGTCAGGAAAGCAAGTATACGGAAAGGAGTTCCACAGGCAGGAAGAGCAAAAAAATGAAGTTGATGGAGTAGAATTGTCGGCTGCATTTGGTAGATTTAACTGTAAAAGGGTGGGGCATTGTTGCTAGTCTGCTTGCTCAAGTAAACTTTTGTAGAGTTGGCGTCAGTAAGCGAAGCTAGTCGAAGCAGAAACCATGAAAATATTTGTAGAAGAGACAGAGGGAAGACCCATTCCGCCGGAGAGAAAGTGGCTGGAGTCGAGCTGCCAGGTTGGGACTGATCACATTACAGATTCCCCTTTGGAGCCTGTCTAGAACCCTGAGATGAACAGCAGGGGTGCATGGCTAGATATGGCAACAGTATTCTATGCACTGTAAAAGGTACAGAAATTTTCACCCCGTCTCTCTCTGGATTTGATTTAATGTATGATTTACGTATTAGGGACTTCAAAATCAAATAGATAGAGGAATTTAATTATGTAGGTAGTGTTCTAATGGACGACGGAAAATGTGATACAGAAATTTTAAAGCAAAAAGGATTAGAGGGTCGGGCACAGCTACTGATCCTCAACAAAAAAGCGTAGTGGTTGTACATGTTAATAATAATAATAATAATAATAATAATAATAATAATGGTATGAATGGTTTGGTTGGTTTGTTTTCAAAACGGAATTCTAGATTATTCAGTGGCGCAACCAAAACTGTTTGGCACAATATCAACTTCGAAAATAACAAGCGATAATGAAGCAAAACCAAATGAATCTAAACTAAAATTAAATGATTCATTTGTTTGTTTCTTTTTCGTTTTGGTTTCTGGAGATAAACTCATATCTTGTTATTTATTGATCGGCTTGGCCTGACTCATCGGCGTCCTAGAAAAACACAGAATCCGATTTTCACCCTCTCTTCTCTTTCTCTCTCTCTCTCTCTCTCTCTCTCTCTCTCTCTCTCTCTCTGGATTTGATTTTATGTTAGTTTTCGTCACATTTTTTAAAAATATTATTAGAACTCATTTATTAAAAGTTGTCTATAGCAGAGCAATGACTCAGTGACCAACGCCGGACACTGAACGCACGAATATGATTGGCTCTTCTGCTGTCTTCTTTCCAGGGTTAATGTCACTCATTCTACTGAGATGATCCAATGCGATTTGACATTGAAATAATTGCTAGTACTAAATTTATTTGCCTATTAAATAGAGAAAAAACAAAAATTATCACACTAGTTGACTGCATTTATAAAACTCTAAAGTTTTGATTGATTTGAAATTGTCATCTGAAGTCTCCCATAGCAACTCGTTAGTTTGTTACAAAACGGGGGAGATGGAGGGAAGATTAGGATTTTCTGAAAAACAGAAAGACAAAGAAAAAGAAAGAGGAAATAAAATGTGAAAGAAAGAGAGAAAATGTAAAAAGAGAAAAAGGAAAAAGAGATAAAGATAAACAGACTGAAAAATAAGTTAAAAGAAAGAAAGAAAGACCTAAACACGCAAAATTGGAGAAAGAAAGAAAGAAAGAAAGAAAGAAAGAAAGAAAGAAAGACAGACTAGAACACGAAAGAAAGCAAAAAAAAAACTGGAACACTAAAGATTGGAGAAAGGAAAAAGGGAAAGAAAGTGGTAAAAATAAACAGGCTGAAAAAGATTAAATAAAGAAAGAAAGAAAGAAAGAAAGAAAAAAGAAAGAAAGAAAAAAGAAAGAAAGAAAAAGCTAGAACACTAAAGATTGAAGAAAAGAAAAATAGAAAGAAAGTGGTAAAAATAAACAGGCTGAAAAATGTTAAACAAAAAGAAAGAAAGTGTCAAGGTGTAGACAGAAAGTAGGAAGCAGAAACAATACAAATAAAAATAAAATTGTTAAAACAAGAAAGAAGAAAACAAAGAAGAAAGAGGAAGAATAAGAAGAAAGACCAAGAGAACAACGTAATACGATACATTGTATTAATGATAAAAGTGAAAGAGGAAACTAAGAAAGAAAGAAAAGGATATACAAAGACAAGTAGAGAAAAAGAGTAAAAAGTGAGATAGATAGATAGATAGATAGATAGATAGATAGATAGATAGATAGATAGATAGAGAGGGAAGGAAGGACAGAAGGAAGGAAAGAGAGTGAGAATAGAAAGCGAGCTACAGAAAGGTAGAGAATTAAATCGAAAATCGAAGAGACTGAAAGAGTGAATGAGAATCAATCAAACAAAGAAAAGGACGTGAAAGAGAGGTAGAGATAGTGAGATAGACAAGAGGAGTGAAACCCAGATAAAGAGAGAGAGAGAGAGAGAGAGAGAGAGAGAGAGAGAGAGAGAGAGAGAGAGAGAAGGTCGAAACAAGAAAAACGAAAAAGAAAAGAAGAGAGCGAACCACGGAAAGGGAAATAAATAGAAAAGACAGAAAGAGAGGATGAAAATCAATCAAATAAAGAAAAAAGCGTGAAAGATAACAAGTGAAAGATAAAGAGATAGAGTGAGAGAAAGGAGAGAGAGAGAGAGAGAGAGAGAGAGAGAGAGAGAGAGAAAGGGAGAGAGAGTGGGATAGAGAGAGAGAGAGCAAAAGCGTAAAAGAGGCACCCCACCAAAAAAAAAAAAAAAAAAAAATCCTTCTCTTAGATATATCATTGATATTACGCCCCACCCTTCATCAAAAAACGACACTGTGGGCTTGGTATTCTCCTTAGCCTGTCTGTGCTATCACTTCAGCGGTTCTCAAACAATAAGGAAACATTTTTATTGTTTTCTTCGTTGCTTTGGCAACCACAGAACTAAAAAAACTTACAAGAATAAACGAAAAAAAAAAGAAGGAAAATATCACCTTTAACTAAGTAAGTTTAAAGAGGTCAATAAAAAGAAAAAAAGAAAAAGTTAAATTAAACAAATCAGACACAAGAAAAAGAATGAAAGTAATTTAAAATGGTGTCAAAAATCTTCTGAATAATATGTTTGCGATTGTACCGTCAACGGAAATACGCAGTTTTATCTCATTGATGTCCGTCCTTCAATATGGGCCAGTGAATACTGGACAATACCATCAAAGATGAAGGAAAAACTTGAAGCAACTGAAATGTGGTTCTACAGAAGGATGCTGTGAATCTCATAGATCGATCGATCATGTGAGCAATGATAGAGTCTTGGAAATGATGGAAGCAAAAAGGAAATTAATACTGAGCATCAGGAAGAGGCAGCTGAAGTTCCTGAGACACGCAATGAGGAAGGAGAGCCTGGAGAACCTGATACTAACAGGCCAGATAGAGGGGAAAAAGAGACAGGGGAAAGCTGCGGATAACATATTTGAAGGACCTAATCAGGTGGATGACAGAACGAGGATTGCATGGTGTAACAGGAGAAGGCATGCTCAGAGCCATCAGGGATAGGGAAACGTGGAAAGCCATGATCGCCTGCGTCCTGAAGAGACAGGGCACATCGAAAAAGAAGACCCAGCTTACTGAGTCAGTCTGCCATGAGACTTCCTGCTATCTAATTGTATTTAATTATTACGCGAGTTTTTGTAATATTTTTCTTCTTTTTTTTTTTTTTTTTTTTTTTGCTAGTTAACTCATTACAAGGCCCAAAGGCGACTCGGGTTAGAGAGTTACTGGGTAGGGTTGTTGTAAGGGGAAAGGGTAGGAAGTGCATATTATGAGGGTAAGGAAGATATTTAGAATAAATTGAATTTAAATGGAACGTTAGCTGCTATCTTCTATCTTCTTGAAAGCCGTTCATCTTTTATCTTTTCTTAAATACCCACTGTACCTAGTCTTTCCTCTCACTGTAACCCCCTGAACACTAGTGGTGCTCACACCTTTCTTGGAGTTAAATGATTTAAAAAGAAATAACGGTGTGACGGTGAACCTGAAAAAGTTGATATTGTAGAGCTTAGAGAAGCATCCTCTCGGGAGTCTTGTTCCACAAAGTAACAATTCTGGGGAAGAAGCTGTCTGGAAGGAACTTACACCTTATCAAAGAAATACGAAGAGTATGGGGGTGATTTGCCTCTGTGGACATGGCATTGCGGTTACTGGCTTCGGTGTTCTGAGGTGATGAGATTAAGGAATGTAACTCATGCGAACATTTGCCATAATATTAGCGACTTAGTAGTGAAAGGCTAGCAACTTTTCGTACGTGGGTTGTAGAGTGGTGAATAATTCATCATCGGCGTAGTTGCTTTTAAACTCTTCTGTGCGGTTTTTTTTGTCAAGGTTGGACAACGGAAACTGGACAGCAATACTCCATCCTTTGTCTGATCCCACTCTATTAAATTTAGAACGTGTCCGCAGGAGTGGGGCATGTCAGCTAAATTTATTCAGAAAACTTCCCATCCTTTCCGTATCTTTAGCGATGGCACGAATATACTGATTCCATTTGATGCCTGGAGTGAGCTTTAGCCCGAATAGGCGTTCGAGGCAAAAATTGTGATCTTTAAGATGACTGACAAATCCGAACAACGTACACGCATCACATATAAAGTTCGGAAAACATACGATAATGACCTTTGAAATATTTCGTCGAACTCGGAAAGCTCGTTTAAAAGACCGGTGAGTGTCGGTTCAAGATATTACGCAAGGTAACTCAACTCCATTTTCGATATATAAGCTTAAAATTGAATTTTTGAAAATAAAAAAAAATCCCTTAAAACTTTAATTTTATCTTAATTGAAAGCTAAATGATTAATTTTACTATTTCCACTAAGCAAAATACTTTGCTGTATTTCAAACAGAAATTATATTCATTGGAATCTAAAATTTTAAGGTTTTTAAAAAATTTTCAATTTTTCGGTCATTTTTTGAGCGATCGGCACATTTGTAAACAAAAGTTAATTCTCGGTTTTAAAACTTTGCAAAATTAAAATATACATGTTTCACTCGTTATTTTTGGAAAATTATCAATTTAAAGTTAAATTAATTTAATTTGAAACAAATATTACTTGTTTATTGCATGAAATTTAGAATAAAAGTATTTCTTAATCACAAAGGTCTGACTCGCTGACCTTTCAAGTAGACGATGACAGCAACTGTTATCACTTAATCTTGAAGTATGGTGACTAAAAATTGACATAACCCAGTTTAACATTTCGTGAGGGGAACAACACTTGAAACATGTGACCTTTAATGATAAGTAAGAAAATGTGCAGTTTAACATAAAAAAATTAAAAATTATCTTTTAATCTTTTAATTATCTTTTAATCTTTTAATCTTAATTCTAAATTATTTGTATTAAGATTTTGAATTTTCGATTTGTAAATAAAAACTTTTTTTAATTTGTATAACAGAAGACATTGAGTAACTAGAAGAATTTTAAAAGATGTTTGAAACTTTAATTAGCAAAGAAAAAATGAAAACAATTCTTATAAAAATTCGTTATTAATCGATTTTTTTTCTTCAGAATATATCCTAAAATTATATTATTTATAAAACCAATTAAAACTTTAGCTTCATTTAAAAAATATCATAGATTTAATCCATTTTTGATTTTACTATTTGGAGTGGATTTTCGGAAAAAATGATCTCATAATTAGAATAAAAAAGTACATGATTTACATTTTCCAATGTGTCCTGCATTTAACTAATGTCAAAAATTGGTACAGATAGTATATTTCTAGAGCTTTTATGTAATTAATTGGAGTCGAATGTCATATGCGTAAACAAATATTTCCCCTAAGATTTTCTAAAAAAAATAATTGCATAAATAATATAATTCATTTGTGAATAAGTCCTTAAATTTTCATTAAAATCAGACAATTAGTTGATTTTTGCAAGAATTTTCAAATTAATACCTCAAAAAGTATCACTTTTTAGCTGATTTCGCATAGTTTTTCAACGTATTTTTCAAAGTTTTTAAACTTCTGTAAAGTATGAAAAATGGCGTGAATCGTTGACGAAAAAAAAAAAGACATTTTTAACTGAAATTTCGAACGTGTTAGAAAGGATTCAATTTTTTTTTTTAAATGACAACAAAATTTTATCTTTCCTCTTAACAACAGCATAAACAATTTGATGATAAGACTGTTTTATTAACTTTTTTAACATCATGCTATGCTGTTTTTAGGCAATTGCGTGGAGGTGCCTATATTAAACGTTCAATGCATTCAATCTCCAGCGAAACCATAGAAAATTCGAGGGCATGGAATTCCTGAGCTCAGTACAGAGTGTATTCATCAGCTCTTTTACAAGATTGAAATATCGTAGAGTCTGCCAGGAGATTCAATACCGAGAACTTTCAGATACGATTTCGATAAAGTTCGTGTGTATACTTCATGTGTGTATGTGTATAACAATTCTAGTTTTTCTCCGCGGAATTCGTTTGATATGTGTGCGTGTGTGTGCGTTTGGGTGTCTACATTGAATTTTTATGTATGCTTGGTGCTTGTCGGTATGTTGATTGGAACATGTTTTGTTAGAGAGTGGAAGAATGTAAGTTACACAGGTTGTGGCAGTCGTTATGATGACCATCACTACTACTATTACTACTACTACTGCACACACACACACACACACACACACACACACACACACACACACACACACACATAGATATATATCAGATTAAACATTATGTTGCAAGCATTATGTGTACTTATTTTTAATAAAATCCGTTCATACTCAAGTACTTTCAATCTTGGAAAGAGATTGAAAGTACTTGGGTATTCGTGAGTATGAACGGATTTTATTCAAAATAAACAGACATAATATTTGCAATTTATTTAATCTAACATGTCCAAAAGAAAATTTGCTGCCTAAATATACAAATATATATATATATATATATATATATATATATATATATATATATATATATATATAATGTTGAATTGCGATAATGTTTATTGCCAAGATATTTTTTTAGTAATTTTAGTGATACAAGGTATTTTGGCAATTATTAATGTAAAGTACTTGATATCAGGGTGGACATAGAGCGTTGATAGGTTTAATGCAAAGAATTTGTCACTGTAACTGAGCAGGTTCATTCTGACTTCGAAGTTTCGTGATGATACCGTTATAATGTCTTCACACATCGGAGTTGTTTTTTTTCTTCTTTTGTGTCCTGGTTTTTATTCTTATTTATGTGGAGTTTAGTATGATTTGATATTTTGTGGGAGTGGTCTTATTGACTCTAGTCAGCTTGGCCTTGGTTTTTCTATTTGCCCTTGTATTACAGCCTTTCCAGTATTCTTGCTGTCTTATCTTACGAGGCGATTAATTTCTCTCTCATAAGGGACTAAGTTCTCATTTCAAACAAAAAGAAGCATTTAAATGTCATTACAAGTGCCTGCAGTGAAAATCACTGTCTCAATTCAACAATTTCACCGACTATATGTGTAATACCTTATTTTCCAGGGTCAAGGATGCTGTTTTTTTCTGAAATAAGCCTCGAAAGTTTACCGTGCGAAATTTAGGATTTTCGTAGGCCTATACTAACCCCAGAGAAAGGTTATCTATGCCAGGCGGAAAACTGATGTATGTTTCGAAAATTTTCGCCGAAAAATAGAGTAATTTGTTCGACTCCGTCTCTTAAAAGGCTCATTCAAGTAAATACAATTGCACTCAAATTTGGAAGTGATCAATATGCTTTGAAGGTTATGAATGTTTCTCAAAAAGCACTGACAGCAACTGACTTGATCTCGTCGCTGAATCGGTAATCGTGTGTCATTTACAATTAGATTCCGCTGTACGATATTATGCTCCAGCCCACGGCTATGTCCACCCACAAACCGTTTGAATTTTCCAGGTACTCGAAATGACAGAAACAACGATAAGAATTGACAGCCCTTAATTGGATTCGTTTGAAAGTTCTTTCGCTTTTGTTTAACTAGCCCCGGGATTATAGCAGTGATTTATAGGCTACGAGGTCCACGCTTCGTTTTACTTTCGACGAATAAGGAAAATTTTACAAAACTCAAATGACAGTGTGAGAGCAAACGTATCTATCTATCTATCTATCTATCTATCTATCTATCTAGACAGTCGGATGTGCGTTGTGGTGCAGTGGATATCAGCTCGGAACGAGAAATCGGAGAGCCAAGTTCGAATTCCAGTTGAATTCGTTGCATTCACTTACGCGCAAATACACTTAGGAAAGGTACTAATCTGTCTCTGTTCCCTCCAGCTATGGGTTAAATAGCAGGATAGTTTAGGTTCTATAGCAACCAGTCTACTGCAGAAAGTAAACGTTTTTCAGGAAAAACTTCTCTTTCGAGACAGGATCACCCAACTTTGTATCACGTATGACACTTAACCACACACACACACACATACGATGTCATGACAGATTGGGTTCTATAGCCTTAGTCGGCAACCAGTCTACTACAGAAAGCAATGGCAACCTACTACAGGATAATCTTCTGCCCAGTCAGTCATGTCTCTTTCGAGACATGATCGCCCAAAGAGTGTATCACGTATGGCACTTAACTGACTGAATGAAGCCGTTAACATCTGTTGGATTGTAGATTAATCCATTCGAAGTAGATATGTGTTTTTCTCTATTAGTTCGTATACCACACTGTGCTACTGATTTTTTTGGAGACGACTGTAGAGATTTTTTTGGAGACGACTGTAGAGATTTCTGCGATCAGTTCACTTTCTATATTTTTTCTTCTTAATGACTTCTTTTCTCTTCTAATCAAATGGTATGACAGAACCAACAAAGAACTCTTCTCAAAAGATGGCTCACAATCATTTATAGGAATGAACTTTGTACACGCATACGTACGAATACGGACATTCCTACACACACACACACACACACACACACACACACACACACACACACACACACACACACACCTTCACCGAACCCATTTGGACTATTACTGTTTAGATTAGTCTATTCCTAAAAATCAATATACAGTTGGAAAAACCCGCGACATATCCATCTCAATACTTGATTAACATCTCAAATATTCTCTGAGACATTGTAGTCAAGATCAAGTCAAATTATCACATCTGAAAGGATCTTTAAAGCAGTGACTAATCTTACAACATACGTATATAGGCGGCAAGTGAATAACTGGGTCGACGAGATCTGTGTTGATAGTATCTAGACACGTCTTGTTTTTGTTTCTGCTATATGTCTAGTCACCCTCTTTACCAGAATGGATGGAGGGACCTGTTTTATCGCCGACGACCCGACCATGCGGGAGGTCGTACTGAGTTACATGATATTAATAGCACTCGTCGACTAACCGGATTTTAAAAAAACAAAAATTAATTTTTACTAATATCCCTTCTCACTTTTCTGCAGAGATTTTTTGTTTGTTTTGTTTTTGTTTTTTATTTATTTTTTAGGCTGGTTCACTCTAAGGTGATTCGACAGCATAACATTTTTAATTAAATATAAATTTTTGACATAACCTCCGATTCCATATCTCACGAGTGTGCTCCTCTTACATGAACGAAGCCTTAACCCATTTGGTCGGTTAATCTGATTTATGGATCAATTAAAAAACAAAGGTCGCGTATCAGTTGAAATTTTGAATATAGACAGCAAAAATAAGATTACTGTTTTCTTAGTGGTGAAAAAAAAAACGCTACTCGTATCGGTTATTGTATTCGGACAGAATTTATTGTTGGGTCAGTGACATCATTTTAATTCGTCAGTATAATGGACGTGGTGTAATGTTTAGAGACTCGCAACTGTAAGAGAGTTATAACTCCGAGTAAATAATTATAAACCCTTTAATATTTATGAGTACAAAAGTACTCGTGAAAATGAGAAATAGCAAATCGAGTATTATTTATTATCTGGTTATTATGTGATGTTGAAGACACGAGAGACAATAATGCTGAGTAGAAATGTGAGTTTGGGATCGAAAGTAGATCCAAATATGGATCGGAATCCGACAGAAGGATAAAATAAAGAATAAAAAATGTAAAGTTACAGTGTTTCCTTAACGTTTCTTTTTTTTTCTTTTTTATGTAGATGTGTATAATGAGTGTCCAGAAAATTTAGTAAGAAAACTACAAAAAGTGTTTAGGTTTTTCTTACAACGAAATTTTATACTTTATGGCGGAAAAGAAAACTAAATTTTTGTTGACGCACGTGTTAACGACCTGTTCGTAAGAACTGCTTCTCTGACTGTGAGGATGTCACGTGTTTGTGTGCGTAAAGGAGAGAAGTGGTGTCGATTCTCATTGGTTTAGAATGAATTTATAAACGATAATTATATTTTTTATAAGTATTCTATTATAATTGTTTTTGATGTTATTATATTATACTTTCTTAATTCTTTATGAACACAACAGAACCGTGTTTGAATTCCGGTCGAGATCGTTGCATTCATTTTTGCACAAATATCCTTCGGAAAAGCATGAATCAATTTTTTCTCCTCCCAACTATGTGTTAAATTGATTGAACTCTTTAACCATAGTTAGAAATTAGTATAGTAGAAGGGCAACTCTGAATTCAAAGCGGCAGGTTTCACTGGTACGATACATGCGTAAAATAAAATAATAGACCGTTCAGCATAGTTGCAGAACTAACCATGGATTGTCCCTGTGGGTGTCGAACAAACACAAATGAGTGTAAGCTAATGGTCATGCTCAGGAACGAGCAAGCATGCTAAAGATGAGAAATCACACTGATTTGCAGTCTGCCTTTAAGTCGAAACAGTTCTGGTGGTGATTAGTAAACAGTGTTGAGGGCAGACACTGAAAGAAAACTGCAAGAACTCCTAGACAGGGTAAAGCGAGAAGAAAGGACTAAGCATTAATTTCAAGAAGACAGATTGTATGGTTGTCATCAAAAAGAGGAGGCTAAGTAAAGGAAAGCGAGAAGAAAGGACTAAGCATTAATTTTAAGAAGACAGATTGTATGGTTGTCATCAAAAGGAGGAGGCTAAGTAAAGGAAAGCGAGAAGAAAGGACTAAGCATTAATTTTAAGAAGACAGATTGTATGGTTGTCATCAAAAGGAGGAGGCTAAGTAAAGGAAAGCGAGAAGAAAGGACTAAGCATTAATTTTAAGAAGACAGAATGCATTTTAGTTAACAAAAGAGACGACCTATGATGCGAACTATGAAGATCTCATAATCAAGCAAAAACACAAAATTAACTAAAGTGCTTCAACAGACGATGGAAAATGTTACACCGAAATCCAATGATGCATTGGAATAGCGAAAGTTGCATTTTTAAAGTTAAGCAAAGTATTAAAAAATAGGAAAAATATAAAAATAAAAACAGTGATGAAAGACTATGTAATAGCAATTATTCTGTATGGTAATGAATACCGGACAATTTCCTCTCAGATGAAGAGAACACTTAATGTAATAGTGATGTAGTTCTACAGATAAATGCTGTGAATAACATGGGCAGAAGTTTAAGGAAAATATGAAAGAAAGTGCAGATTGCTTTAAATGTAAATTTAGAGTCAGAAAAAGCAGAAAATTCTAAAGTATATAACAGGGATTGGTGAACTTGACATTCACAAGACTTATTAAAGTCAAGAGAAACGAAAGGTAACAACATGTATTCTTTCTAACAAACTTGTGTAAATGAATTTGGAACAGAGACTTTAGAATATAGTAAGCGAAAAACACTGCTTAAAGATAAAAAATATAGGAAGTTGTGGAGAGCCTTCTACTGGCATTGTAAGAAGAAATGATTGATGAATCTGAATTTATGAAAATAAAGTCCGTTAATAGAATTTGCATTTGCAAAAATACTGATGTACGTTATGGTGCAGTGGATATCGGCTGGAAACGAGAAATTGTAGAGCCGGGTTCGAATTCCAGCTAAATTCGTTGCTTTCACTAACGTGTAAATTCGCTTGGGAAAGGTATTAATCCGTCTCTTCTCCCTCCAACTATTGGTTAAATAGCAGAACAGATTAGGTTCTTTAGCCTTGGTCGGCAAACAGTTTACCACAGAAAGTAATGACAATCGACTGCGGGAAAATCCTCTGCTCAGTCAGTCATATCTCTTTCAAGACATGATCAACCAAGCGTGTATCACCCAATCTGTCTCATTATTTAACCCATAACTGGAGGGAAGAGATGGATTAATACCTTTCCCAAGGGTATTTGTGCGCAAGTGAATGCAAGAAATTCAACTGGAAGTCGAACTCGGCACCCCGATACACTTAGGCTTGAAAAAAATCACGTTGTTGCCTTATATAAATTATTTGAGAAAAATCTTTCAACGGCGACAAAACAGTTGCCAGACCCACATTAATAAATATAGTATTTTTAAAACAAACGAAATCTCTTATAATTACGCGACTAATGCATTTTTATGACTCGAGGAAGAAGGTTACACTAAGAGGCAGTATACGCATAGGAGGTTAGACATGAACAGGCTAAGAGTGTAGGGACCTGGGAAACATCTTCATGGGAGTTGGTTCAACGGAGGAAATTTGGTTGGTTTACTACAATGCGAATCGCATGGCCGTGAAGGTTAGAACTAGTGGAACCAAGGAATGCAGTTTGTCCGAGCACTTACCATTGAAGTAAGAATAGAGTAGTTTGAGGCTTGCCATATCTCGCCTGTGAGAGAGAGAGGTTGGAAGGTGGAAAATAACTTGTCACCTAAAAGGACTTGGAGACGCTTTTGCACTCTAACGAGACTTGAAAGTGAGGACTGGTCAGCTCCTGTCAAAATATGACAGCAGTACTCTATTTTAGGCCTTATCTGACCTTTACCACGATAAAGGTCAGAAGTAGTTTGATGTGGTACAGGGAACTGGGCATATTTCCTGCATCTTTAGGGATGGTTCATATGTACGAGTTTCACTTGAGATCTGGGGTGAGTTTTAAGGCTCAATAGCCTCTCAAGGCATGGAGCTTCCACGAAAGGACATCCATTTAATGTAACTGGTATTAGTTCGGAGTCCGATCGGCGATGATGGAATGGCTCATTTAAAAAAAAAAGGTAAATTTAGTAAGGCTCAGCAAAAAAAAAAAAAAAAAAAATAAATAAATAAATAAAATAAAATAAAATAAAATAAAATAAAAAAGCGTGAAATTTTGAAATAAATTTATTTAGCTATCATAATTCATGCACCAACTTGAATAGTCAGTTAAGTATTATACGTGATACACGCTTAGGCGATCACGCCTCGAAAGAAACATGACTGACTTGCCAGAAGATTTCCCCGCTGTTGGTTGCTATTACTTACTGCTATAGACTAGTTACCAACCAATGCCTTAGAGCACAATCAGTACTGCTGTTTAACCCATAAATGGTGGAAGAAGAGACGGATTAATACCTTTCCCAAGGGTATTTGCGCGTAGGTGAAAGCATTGAATTCGAACTCAGCTCTCCAATTTGTCGTTCCGACTCGATATCAACTACACCACAACGCACATATAAAGACTAGTCATAGTTAATTAATTATGTGAGAATTGAATGATTATTCAAGGTCATGAATATTCAAGAAATTTATTCAATGTCAACTATTTTTTTTTTAATCATCTCACCCCAAGCAAGGCATTCCACTGCCATTATTGCGCATGGGGCTACATAGGGGAAGGTAAAGAGAAGGAGTGGTTAGACATAGGGAATGTCAGGAGGAAGGTGACAGATGAGTAAGGATACCGAGGATGAGGGTTGGGCAGATGGGAAGAGTGTTTGATAGAATGAGAGCAGGTTAATGTGTTAGGAGGTGTCTATTGACCTTACATTTAAACTCCTGGAGATTGTAGCCGTCGGGGAAGCAATCGTGTGGAAGAGAATTCCACAGTCGGGAAGTGCGAGGAAAGAAACTGTTGGAGTAGAAGTTACGGCTGCATTTTATCGGCTTCACTGTTATTAAAAGATAATAAATTTGACGATTTTTTTCCCAAGGCATTGAATGTAAAGAGCAGGTTTTTCCCCACTGAGATGTTAGCTAGATCGGATGAGAGATCAGCTGCTAATCTCTGGTCATCCCGAGTTTTGGAGGTGCATCCATATATCGTCGTATAATCGGCATATTTTTCATGGGGTGTCTCTTCATAGATCAATGGTTAGCAAGGCTCGTCTCGCACTCTATAACGACTGAATTGTGGTCCTCTGCAGAACTCAGCTCAACATAGCGAATATCGATCAGTATGGTGGAATTGTTGCATGACGGAGCATTAAGCTAACGCCTACGAAAATGTGACAAGATTTATTACATTCAACGATCTTCTTGCAGAGTCTGGAATAAAAAAAGTACCATTGGTAAATTAAGGAACAGAAGACATATTTATTCCGTGCAAGATACGAATTACAAGCGCATCAATTCATCCAAAGCATAATTCAATTTACAATTCAATATAAATGCATATATATACTAGCTGAAGTGTACATCTGCGCTGGGTAAAAGTTCGTGGTTTGCATCGCAACTAGTTATAACGAGAGTAACATGATATTTTAGAAGATTATGATCTTGTAATTTAATTTTCTTGCAATTTAATTTCGAGTGTTACGCCAAACGTTAATATAGTGGGTACTTCGTATTTGAAATAGGCGCCCAAATTTCACTTCTTAAAGTGTGTATTACGTCTATCGGCCTGTGCATTCGAGAAATTACAGAAAAAAATAATTTCCTGACAGGGATCGAACCTGCGTCCCTCTTTGTAGGTGAAAACACTGTTTGATCTAGAGTGATTTATCAAAAACGATTTTCAGGAAAATAAATTTCTCAAGACTAGTAACCGATAAAAAAGTCGACGAGTATATTTCTGAAGGATTTTGCTTATAATGCAATTAGTCTTTCGAATTAAAGTGCTAAATATCAAGATTGACTAAAAGATATATTCTGAATTTTACGGCTTATCAACCTTTTGCAGATTATTTGAAGCTAGAAAATAATTTTAAATAATAAAAATTTTTTTAGATAATAATGATTTACTAATGTGAGCCATCATAATTAACCCATAGATGGGGGCGAAAAGAGGTGGAATTTTAGCTTCCCAAAGTTATTTGTGCGTAAGTGAATATAACAAACACGACTGGAATTCGAAATCAGCTCTCTCATTTGCAATTTAAATCATTTATCCATTGAACCACTAGCACATCTAATCTTACAGCATCTGGTAATCCCAAGCGGCCACCCGTTTAGGTAATGTCTAGGCACATCGTTAAGCTCAATACCAAGACATAGATAATTAATGATAATGCTGAGATTAGCTGTTTCCTTATGAGAAATATTCGGCGTTCACTGACCAAACATTTAGGATTACTGTCAGTTTAATTTTATAAAATCATTCTACTCAAAGAGTTCTTCAGGAGAAAAGGCTTCTACATTGTTGTCGCTTTTTTATTACTGATGGCAGATTCCCTCCTAACCTTTTGTTTGAAATAACATGGAACTTCACTACATTGATTACTAGCAGTATAGCCCGGCGTTGCTCGGGTGTAATGAAAGCTTTAAAACTAGTCCATGGTCCTGGAGCTCAGACTCAGCCTAAAGAATATTTGTGTGAAGTTTGGTGAGAATCGGATACAAATTGTGGATTTGCATAAAGGACATACAGACACACACACAAACATCTTGCCTTTTCTCTCTCTCTCTATATATATATATTATCGATTTTCTACACTATTGTAAGAACTGTAACCTCGAAACTTCTGAATATCGTTTCTTATGTCTTTGTCTATGAGTGTATCAAATTTGATTAAAATCGGACCACTCCTATAACCCGACTTTTTCGATTATCGATTTTCGATATTTATCGGGGGGACCTAGACACAAAACCTAGCTAAGAACACTCGTAGACGCTTATAGTAGAACTGTGTAAATTTTTAAGAAAATCGGTTCAGCCGTTTCGGAGTCTATAGGTAACGGACACACACACAGACACATACATACACAGACAAAGTTCCATTTATAAATAAGTTTAGATGTTATATTCTCTTTGATTTCCATGTTCTATCCTTTTTAGTTGTTACCGTTATTGAATGTCCTCAAGTGATGCTATTTCTGTTATTTTGGAAAGTGTTGAGTTGCAGATTAAAACAGTCACGAGGTTCGTTGACAGGGAGTAGTTCCTTCAAGTTAAATGCTCGTAGCTTAATTATTACCCTTCACTAATCGTTGCCCGCGAGTGAAGAACAAAACAATTTCTAGCAGTAAAACATATGTTATTTTTGGGTTCTAACCTACTGTTATAGTTAGTTAGTTAAGGGCCATGCGTGACGCACATTTGAGTGATCATGTCTCGAAAGAGACATGACTGACTGCGCAGAGGATTTTCTCGCAGTAGATTTCCATTACTTTCTGTGGTAGACTTGTTGCCAACCAAAGCTATACCAAAACTGTCTTGCTATTTAATCTACAGCTGGAGCGAGAAGAGACGGATTAATACTTTTTAACATGGTATTCGTGAGTAAATGAAGTCAACGAATTCAACTAGAATTCGAACTCGGCTCTCCGTTTTATCGTTCCGAGTCGATATCCACTGCACTGCAACTCACATCGAGATGAGGCGCAAGTGATGGGGAATGGACACAGTTCAACGGCCGTCTTTTCGATTCGCTTAGCAAGGCCTGCTTCGTTTCTTATGTGTGTCTTTTCGAGAAATGGTCAGTTTTATAGATAACACTTTTCTTTGTCTTGTCATCTTCGTCTGAAAAAGTAACTAATCTTCTTTCCGTAACTTTCTCTCTCTTTGAGCCTTTTGCTCTGTACTTTGAAATTGACTCCACTTACTGATAACCATCGGTCGAAAGTAAATGTTCCATGTCGATTTTTGCGACAGGTTCCGCTGTTTTTCAATTTAACAATACCTCAACTGACTCATATTACTGCAGGAGCTCATTATGAATATTTAGCTCCAATCAACAAGATTCGAAGAAACATGGTCCTCCCTTCATGTTTCATTCTCTCCGCGTCATCTTTAAGCATCGATCTGAGAAATACAGCTGAGAATTTAGCGATTTCTGCACGTGTTTGGCGCCATGCGTACAGTATCAATATACAAGATGGAACTTAAATAACTAAATACCGACTTTCACGAGATCGCGTAATTTCTCAATTGCCGAATGAACTAACCAGGAAAATATATATTCTTATATGTTAATCCATTGATTAAGAGATATTTATCTCAGTGGGTAGAAAATATGCCGAAGTAGGAGGAACCTATCGGTTTTTTTTTATGATGGCGCAAAGATCCTTCAACCTCTTATCTTATCTAAATTTGACTAACGGTAATAAATATGTTGGCGCCGGGTGGAATAGGAAGATGGTTTGATCTCCTCGCAGTAGCAGACAGACCCGCTGAGACGGAAAGCTTTCTTAAATTTGTTTGCTTCGGATATTATCAGGCGAGGGTACGTTCATAATTAAATTTTTAAGGGAACAGGTCGAATACTGTATATATTAATGATAGCAAGTCTGAGTTCATCTACGATAAGAAACACTTAAACAACAAGGTTAAATTTCGTTATATTTGTAATGTAAACTTTCATCGACCTCCCTGAGCTAAAAATGATTGCAAGACGAGCTTGTTAGTCGCTGGCACCTACGAGGTATCTTTGTTAGATGCTGCAGTTGATATCGAAGCTTAACACGTTCGCCGCCAGAGGCGGGATAACTGCAAGTCCCCAGTTTAAATGTGAGATTAACCATGTTATAAGTGCTTCGCAAGATGGCAGCATCTTGCACAAAGGAAATTTGCATATTTAATTGGTGATATCTATCTAAGCATATTTATAAATGGAACTTTGTGTATATGTGTGTATGTGTGTGTGTGTGTGTGTGTCCATTACCTATAGACTCCGAAACGGCTGAACCGATTTTCTTGAAAATTTACACAGTTGTACTATAAGCGTCTGCGAGTGTTCTTAGCTAGATTCTGTGTCGAGGTACCCCCGATAAATGTCGAAAATCGATAATCGAAAAAATTGGGTTATAGAAGGCGTGGTCCGATTTTAATAAAACTTGATACACTCATAGACAAAGACATAAGAAACGATATTCAGAAGTTTGAATATGGAAGCAAAACGATTTTTATTAAACTTTTCAATTTTCGATGAACTTTTCAATTTTCATCAATTCTTAACAAAAAATCTAACCGCAACAAATCATTGATGTTTTTTAAAATATTTTTGAAATTTTATAAATTATTATAATAAAAAAAATTAAAACAATTCTTTTAAAAATTTTATCAGAAATTGAATTTTTTTTTCTTCAGAATATAATGTCCTGAATTTTTATTATTTATTCAAACATTTAAAAGCTTATCAAATTAAATAATATCAGAGTTTTGCTTTTTTTATTTTATTCTTCGGAGTGGATTTTCGGATACAGAGGCAAAATTTAAAAAAAAAAAAGATGATTTGAGTTCTGCGTTTAACTAATAAAATTATAGACCGCAACAAAATTTCATGGATTTACGTGGAGGTAACAGAGGTAAAAAAAATATTTTTACCAAGATTTTAAAAAATAATAATTTATAAAATAATTTAGTTCATTTGTGAATGAGTTCTGAAAGTTTCATTAAAATTCGGCAATTATTTGGTTTTTGCGAAAATTTCTAAATTAATGTGTTTATTAGCGGAAAATAGTGGGTGATGTAATCATTACGTTTTCCATTGTAACGTTTTGGTTACCCGCTAATTCAAATCAAAACAAGATTTTCTGCCCAAATTTCGAACAATTTTCTCCCAAAATTTTAAAAAATAAAAAGTTTCGAACAATTTCTAGCAAAATTGATCTTTTCTCTTAATAATAATATAAACATTTTCATGGAAAAAGTTCGTTTTTATTAAGTTTGGGACCTTTTTTTTATTTTTTTTTTATTCACACTATACAGTTTTTTAGCGATTTAGTGCAGGTACAGGGTTTAAAAATAACCAAAAAACAGAATTTATTTAGGGCTGCAAGGGACAGGAAATTATGGAGAGACATGATCGCTTACGTCTTGAGGAGACACGATACATTGAGAGAAAGATATTCATATTCACTGAAATGAGTACATTTTAATATGTTTATATATATATATTGTTACGTGTTATGTGTAACAAAAGAAAAGAAATGATTGACCAAAACTGAGAAAAAATCACGTACAAATATTTAATTTATGATAAACACAAAATGATGTATACAAAATTTACAATTTTTTGCATTCAAAACAGAAAACAGAGTTTACTTCTTTACTATTGGCAGAGTGACGGTTAAGTGTTACGAAGGGGAAGGAAGGTGTCAATATCTTTACTCAGTTAAGATAGCGAAGAAGTTTAAGTGCTATACTTTTTTTTAGGAAATCCTCAAATGTGTATATAAAGAATAATTATTAGTTTGGTCAATGAAAGAGTCAAAAATATCTCTTTACTCTTTTAGTTCCATGAGTTTCTCTTTCAGGTTTTAGTTGGTCGGCAACTTTTTTAGAGAGTCTTTCGACTAGAGATGCACATATCCACGAATCGGGCCAGAGTGATAATGTCAGAAAATCCTGTTAACAACTATATTTAGTTGTCCCTCCCAGTAAGGGCAACATGTGACACATGGTCAGTTTATGACTGGGATTTCCGGGCTATATGGCCCGGCCAAAAAATGTCTGTCTATTTTTGCCCAGTCGTGCTTCTACCCTTCGGCGGAACCACGACTGGGTTATTGCTCTCTGCTCGGAAGCAGAGAGCGCCCTCCACCCGAAGGCAGCGTGCTGACAGTGTTATAGTTGAAGAGTCTCAGCAACTCTAACAACAACTGTTAGCAACGAACTACTCTCTTTGCCAAGCCTATTTTTATAGAGGCTAACACCTAATTTGCATAATTCTAGAACATTTTGAATTATGTCGATTCTACTGGAATTTTCTCGGACAGGCTAGCATCTTCCAAACGTTCTATTTTTAATTTCCTTATTTTTACGACTACTTCATGAATTAAAACATTTTTGTAATAACAAGTAGGGCTTAATAGGATCACTTACTACAACTTTTTAGACATTATTATTTTATATATATATATAAATGCATCCTCATAACAATATTTGGGTGTACCGGTAGCTTCCTGGTTATCGCTTCTGAATGTAGCATTGGCATGCCGTGTTCAAATTTCAACCTAAGTAGTTGTTTTGTACTTTAAATAAGAGAAAATTATTATACATGGTTGGGAACTGATTGTTTTATTAGACATTTGTTGATGAGAAACAGAAAAAAAAAAAATTCTATCATTAAATTTAGCTCTTGTCAAAATATCATCCTTTAGCTTTGATTACCGCTGCAAAAATCTTTTAGCATTCGTTGCAAAAGTTTCTCAAAATATAAGTTTGATAACTGGTTCCATTCTTTTTTTTTTTTTCAATGAATCTTTCTCATTTTTGGGATGGAAACGCTTCAATCTTTTGTTAAGTTCATCCTTTGCTAATTCTGCGGGTGACTTCAAACTTTTGAACTGCAGTGTATATCAAATATAATCTGAAATTATAATATAAAATATTGTATGAAATAAATGATAATGGTAATATTAACCGTTTCCTTATAAGGAAATATTCGGCAATCATTGACCGAGCAGCCAGTGCTGCTTTCAGTTGAAATTTAGAAAATCTTTCTCTTAAAACAATTTTCAATTAAATACGTTTAACCAGTCCAGTAGCTGTTATCGCTCTTTTCAGCATTGATGGGGGATGAGGCTTCCTTCACAACTTTTTATTGAATTAATGTGGAACGTCAACATTATATCATTATTTTTTTTATGGATTACATGTGATATCCATTTCGAATGACACGTGATATGCATTTTGAATTACATTTGAAGGTCATCTTAAATAAAATGTGATATCCATTCTGAATTATATGTCATACCCATTTTGAATTAAACGTGATATCCATATTGAATTGTTTCTGATATCCATTTTGAATTAAATGTGATATCCATTTTAAGTTACACGTGATATCCATTTTGAATTACATGTGATATCTATTTTGTATTACAAGTAATATGCATTTTGAATTACATTTGATATCCATTTTGAATTGCACGTGGTTTCTATTTTGAGTTACGTATGATATCTATTTTAAATTACACGTTGTATCTATTTTGAGTTACATGTGATATCCATTTTGAATTACAGGTTGTATCTGTTCTGAGTTACATATGATATCCATTTTGAATTACCTTGATATCTATTTTGAGTCACATGTGATATCCATTTATTTGTTGCTGCTTTTGAAGTTGTACAAAGCAGAAACAGACAAACATGAGATCTATGAGCAACGAGAGACATATCGATTTGATGCTATTAGCGAGTTATATGCATAATAAAGTCAGGTGTGTTAAATAAGCGTGAATTCATTGCAACTTCCCGGAAGTATCTGCTGAAACATATGATTGTATTGAAAGAAATAATACCTAAGTGATGAATATTTGATGTTTATGTCTCTAACCGGAAGTTGGCTTCAGTATAAAGAGATATAAAGAAGTAAACATATATTATAGCTTCAAACAAAACTATTAGTCATGAATTTGTTTTTATTATATATATATATATATATATATATATATATATATATATATTCTCATCCACAGACAGATCTGTTTCGCTGTATCACGGTTCATCAGCACACACATACACACACACACACACACGCACACACACACACACACACACACATATATATATATAAATGGAACTTTGTCTCTGTGTGTGTGTGTCCGTTACCTATAGACTCCAAAACCGCTGAACCGATTTTCTTGAAAATTTACACAGTTGTACTATAAGCATCTGCGAGTGTTCTTAGCTAGGTTTTGTGTCGAGGTACTCCCGATAAATATTGAAAATTGTTAATCGAAAAAATCGGGTTATAGAAGGCGTGGTCCGATTTTAATCAAATTTGATACACATAAGAAACGATATTCAAAAGTTTCAAGGTTGCAGTTCTTACAATAGTGCAAAAAATCGATAATATATATATATATATATATATATATATATATATATATATATATATATAAAGCAAGATGTTTGTGAGTGTGTCTGTTTATCTGCCTGTATGTCTGTATTTTTTTCAGCCCTGTTATTTTAGTTTTTGCTTCGGATTTGGCTCTAAGTGGGTATAATTGTAGTTCTTAGTCTCAGCCATGATACCATTTACTCCGAGGACTTATTTAGTCTTCAAAATTCAGTTTACGACGAAAAAAATTTATTTGATATCGATACCAGGAAATCAAAATTTGACTTACGTCCATTCATTTTTCTTTCAGTCTACGGTTTCGCTTTAACTGGAAACAACTATTGCTTTTTAGTCTTTCGTGACAACGTTCAAAGAGTCTGAGCTCCAAGGACCATGGATTAGTTTTAAAGGTTTCATTGCACCCGTGCAACGCCGGGTTATACTGCTAGTATATATATATATATATATATATATATATATATATATATATATATATATATTAAGGGAAAGATGGTAACTTTCTGCCATTTGATATTTTTAATTTCGCGCATGGGAATTGTTTGTTTTGGGTTTTGTCGACTGCACAGTGTAACTTTTTGACTCGAAACGTTTGAGTCGAGTAACTAGCTAAGTGACTTGAACATTTTAATTCAATCTATCTATCTATCTATCTATCTATCTATCTATCTATCTATCTGAAGTAGCACCCTTGGCAGTTTGTAAGGTTAATCCCACAGGCGATTGTAATCCTGTGAGAACTCAATGTTAGAATTTAACAGTTTGCATGCCTTTATAAATCCATTGGTAATAGCTTATTTCGCGGAAATCTTACAAAACCGCCACTCAGAACAAAATTCTTCACATTTGTGAAATAAACTATTCCTAATGGATTTATAAATGCATCCAATTTATTTTCATTTCATAATTTTCGAAACCCCAATAATTGCCCACTACAAAAAAGTATAAAATAAATTCAATTGTCTATCAATGCAATATAACATCAATTGAAATCCCAACTGTCAATAAAGTCTACATCGGATCTACAAATAAGCAACGCTGGTATATGCACTTGACTTCATTAAAAAACCACATGTCTCGAAACCAAACATCCCTTTCTGCATATATTTGGAAATTAAAAGACACAAATAAGACACCCAAAGTAAAATGGAAAATTCTGGAAAAAACTAGAACCTGTAACCCGATTAACAACATCTGCCCTTTATGCCTGAGTGAAAAGCTGCACATTCTAAGGTACCGCAACAATAGTGAACTATTGAACCATAGGGATGAATTAACAGTGTTATGTAAACATCGAAAATATTTTTCGTTAAAATTTAATTAATCGAAAGTATCAGTTATAACTCGTACTCTGATATAAAAATCAAGTTAAAGTTAAAATTATTTACCTATTTGAAGTATAATGTAGCCCCACTAGATACCTTTCTTAAATAAAATAATCCTCTCCAAAAGTTAATTAATATCCATGTTTCATCCACAAAATAAAAAAAATGAATATTATATTAATAAAATAAAGCCACACAATACTAAAAAGTCATTGTATTTCATCCACTCATAGAGAGTAGTCAAATAAAAAGTGTCTACCCATTTTAAAAAAAACAAAAAACTAAGGTCCTACGATGCGATTTAAGGAGACAAAACTAAAAAGTGACCTGTCCAGAACTAAACTACCTCGCCCCCTCTTCTTAACCAAATCTGCATCTCTATAGTAACAAACTGCCGACGGACCAGATTAAACATACTAAATTCCCATCCCCCACATCACCTACATATCACATTCCCCAAAATAAATCGTTTCCGCCATTTATTTTCAGTTCCACCACAAATCGCCCGAAGAGGAGCGGTTGTACTCCGAAACATAAGAATTTTTGTAGCGATACTGTTTTTATAAACCACTGTAACATCTATTACAATATATATATATGAGGTGCGATTTCTCTTATGCTGCGAGTTGAGTTGAGTATAGTAAGGCCAGACACCATCTGTGAGAAAAAGAGCTGGAGGAGTCTAATGGTGATTACGAAGGTACGAATGCTTGGAAAACTTCCTCTGATCATTCTGATAAGAAAAGTACTTAATAATAAGTTGGTGATATCTATGCCATGATTGTTAATGATCCTTTTAAGTCAATCAGGTCCATATCCAGGGACACAGGAGTCTCTGAGTTTCTTATCAGGCAGGTAGTTCATGAGGACATTCGGTTTTTCACGTCATATCTTACGGTCATATCATGTTGAATACACCGGTTTCCGTTCAATCATTTAAGTTAAGCAACGTTAAGCCTGGTCAGTACTTAAATTGGTGACCGTTTGGGAATACCAGGTGCTGTAAGCGTTTATTGATGGACGTGCGTTGTGGTACAATGGATATCGGCTCGGAAAGAGAAATCAGTAAGCTGAGTTCGAATTCCAGTTGAATGCCCTGTATTCATTTACGCGATGGTACCCTTGGGAAAGGTATTAATCCGTCACTTCCTTTCAGTTATGGGTTAAATAACAGGGCAGGACTTAGAACCCTGCCCTTAAATAAACCCCAATGAGACTTTCTCCGTCGGGGAGGAAGCCGGTTCAACCCGACTAGGGTGAATGCGGCTTACATACATACATAATATGGCAAACATATAATTTATATCCCAAACCATCAAGGACAAGATTAAAGACCGCACTACGAAGTTTTTTTTCACCCAGAATCAAGACTGAGCCCAACATCAAGTACTGCTGCCCTGGGCCAAGAGGGTGGCTGCTGAAAGACCCTATGTTCGGCAACAGGACTCTGGACCCTGCCACACAAGCAGGGGAATCCAGTCATGTCTGTCAGACAATTTCTTCGACCACATCACTTCTTACTCCACCACCTAAATCCCCACACTGCACTTCCCTTGATTACTATGTGTAGAGCGCAGTTGAGAGAGAAACCAGCAAGATTCCTTGTAACATCAAAGATGAACTGAAGGCAAGACTTATGGCAGCATTCACCAACTTAAAAAAAAAGATCGTCCAGAAGAGATGCAGGATATTCTGAAGTCGTCTGGAGGCCGTGGTTGAAAGCAATGTCGATTTTACTAAATAAATCTACTCTTTAGTATTTCAAGATATTTTGGCGTAATTGTGGTAAATATATCTATTAAAATGAAATATAAGTGTTATTTTCATTTCTGCGTGATTTAGACGACAATTTATCCATCGCGCCCTCTGCGTGTGTGAATATTGTATACATATACTAGCAGTATAGCCCGGCGTTGCTCGGGCGCAATGAAAGCTTTAAAACTAATCCATGGTCCCTGGAGCTCAGACACTTTCGACGGTGTCACGAAAGACTAAAAGGCAATAGTTGTTTCCAGTTAAAGCGAAACCGTAGACTGAAAGAAAAATGTATGGATGTAAGTCAAATTTTGATTTTCCGGCATCGATATCAAATAATTTTTTTCGTCATAAACTGAATTTTGAAGACTAAATAAGTCCTCTGAGTAAATGGTATCATGGCTAAGACTATGAACTACAATTATACCTACTTAGAGTCAAACCCGAAGCAAAAACTAAAATAAAAGAGCTGAAAAAATATATATACATACAGGCAGATAAACAGACACACACACAAACATCTTGCCTTTTAGATATATATATATTATCGATTTATTGCACTATTGTAAAAACTGCAACCTTGAAATTTTGAATATCGTTTCTTATGTCTTTGTCTATGAGTGTATCAAATTTGATTAAAATCGGACCACTCCTTCTATAACCCGCTTTTTCGATTATCAATTTTCGATATTTATCGGTGGTACCTCGACACAAAACCTAGCTAAGAACACTCGCAGACGCTTATAGTACAACTGTGTAAATTTTCAAGAAAATCGGTTCAGCCGTCTCGGAGTTTATAGGTAACGGACACACACACACACACACACACACACACACACACACACACACACACACACGCGCACACACACACACACACACACACACACACACACAGAGTAGGTTGCCAATGCTTTCTGCGGTAGACTGGTTGCCGACCAAGGCTATAGAACCCAATCTGTCCTGCTATTTAACCCATAACTGGAAGGAATAGACGGATTAATACCTTTCCCAAGGGTATTTGCGCGTAAGTGAATAACAATGGATTCAGCTGGATTTCTCTTTGGTTCGCTGTATCACAGCTTATCAGTACGGTTAGACATCCGATTTTTTAAAAACCAGGATTGAAACTATGTATATTTCAGAGGCATTTATTTTTTAAATATGTTTTGTCAAATCAACCGAAAAGGAAAATTTTGATAATTAAAAAAAATTGATAGTATTCTTACATTTTTCCTTCTTGCTGGAGATAAGGACTGTAAAAATGTTCCATAAGAATTAACTTCCAAATCGCTTTCAGCCACTCCACTGGCCATTCTCTTATGTTTCTGATATTGTTATTCTATCCTCATGTTTTGACTGTAACGTAATTTATTTTGTGTTTTTGAAAAGAAGCGTTCTTTAAGAGCTATCACGTGACACACGCGACTGGAAATCTTGTGAGCGTCTTTCTATTTCTAAAAAAATTTCAAAATTCTATTTCTATTTTTCAATTTCAGCTGCAACTAATCTACACTGCTGTGGAGAGTCAAGAAAGAAATATTCAGTAAGAATTCACAAACCACTTTTCGCACATTCGGTTATTCACAATACCTTCTCTATTTTTTATGCATATTTTTTTATTAGTTTTTATGGATATTTTATTGTTGTAAAACTCGTCAACACTACTGAAGTGCAATGTAAATGCCTCGCTCTGAGAAAAAATTTTAGTAGATATATATTTTTCATATTTTGGTGTGAATTAACCGAAAAGACCTTAAGACTCTTTTCAACTGGGTGTTCAGTTGAAAAAAACAAATAAAAAAATAAAAAATAAAAAATAAACAGCCCTGGTAACATTTTGGCACGTCTAATGTATTAATACTTCCGTTAATTGTTTCAAGATGAAAGGGTTTAGAATTTCTTTTATACTAAATTAATTTTAATTAGTTGCGTTTTTAATTACATTTTTTTTTTTTTACAAAAGAATAAGCCTAAATAAAAAAGAAAAATCAAACTTTCTTCGTTATAGAGTGGGTTAATTACCGCCTTGGTGTATTATTAATGTGAATAATAATAATAATAATAATAATAATAATAATAATAATAATAATAATAATAATAACAAAACAAGATCTTTCAGACTGATACAAAGAGATTTTACAGGGAAATAGGTAAAAAAAGAATTGAAGTGACAGTACCCCCCAGAATGGAAGAAGTCACACAGTTCTGGGAAAAAATATCTTGCCCTAAAGAACTTAGCAAGGAAGTACATTGGATTACGCAGGAGATAGAACGAATGAAAAATAAACCCGAACAGACATGGTCTGGAATTACAGAAGACGATGTTAAATTTGCACTAAAAAAAGCACACAATTGGAAATTCCCAGGCATAGATAAAATTCCTAACTTTTGGCTATATTATTTAAATGCAGCACATAAAAAAATAGCCAAAGAACTCCAAGAAATGGTTGACGATCCCACTAAAATTCCTGCATGGATGACCAAAGGAATTACATTTCTTCTACCCAAGAATGGTGAAACAAACAACCCGAAAAACTACAGACCAATTACATGTCTTCCGACAACATATAAACTACTAACATCTATTTTAACAAAACAGACATATTTATTCTTAGAAAGAAATGACATAATACCGCTTGAACAAAAAGGATGCAAACGTGGCTGTTATGGTTGTAAAGACCAATTGCTAATTAACAAAATGATCCTGGAAAACTGCTACAGTACAAAGAAAAATCTTAGTACTGCCTGGATAGACTACCGAAAGGCATTCGATAGTGTGCCACATGAAGGAATTTAAAGACTTTAAATATATACAAGATATCGCCCGTCATCATCAATTTCATCAAACAGTGCATGTCTATATGGAAAACAACCCTTTACCTCAATCATATAAATGGAACCTATAAGCCTGATGAAATAAACATCAAAAGAGGTATATTTCAAGGTGATTCTTTATCTCCCTTACTATTCTGCATATCATTAATAGCACTAACCAGTCAACTTAATAAGACAGAATGTGGTTATAAAATAGGCCAAAAGAAAATAAGCCATCTATTTTACATGGATGACTTAAAGTTATATGCTAAGAATGATAATGAGCTGGAAGGTCTTCTGCAAACTGTAAAATGCTTCAGCGAAGACATTGGAATGAAATTTAATTTGAATAAATGTGCTAAAGCTACAGTTTTACGTGGATCAATACAAGAAACATCCTCAATTAGCCTAGACCCTGCTGTAACAATAAAAGAATTGAAACCAGAAGAAGCTTATAAATACCTAGGTGTAAATGAGAGCGAAAACATTCACCATAAAAAAATGAAAGAAATAGTGCGTAAAGAGTACTATAGAAGGCTACGAATGATATTTAAAACTGAATTAAATTCACAGAACAGAGTTATGGCCATTAATAGCCTTGCAATCCCAGTTGTCCAATATAGCTTCAACATCTTAAATTGGACTCTAAACGACATCAGGCGAATGGATGCTAAAACAAGAAAGCTTCTTTCTAAGCATAAGATGCATCATCCAAAGGCTGATGTAGACCGTCTATACACACCCCGTAAAGAAGGTGGAAGGGGTCTTATTCAGCTGGAATTGTCATACAAGACAACAACTATTGGCTTACTAACATACATAGAAACAACAAAGGATTGGATGATACAATTAGTAAGGCAACATGAAGAAAGAAAGAAAAATATTCAATAATAAAAGAAGGCAGTAAATACAAACAAGATTTACAGTTAGTAGATTCTGTAGAAAAGCAAAACAGTAGCCAAGAACCAACTATTGCGGCAAAAAATATGAAAATGAAAGCCAAAGATAAAGCTCTTGAAAAGATGAAACAGCGCTGGCAAGACAAACCTCTGCATGGCCAATATCCAGTACGTGCCAATAAATCCAATGTTGACAAAGTTAATACTCATCGATGGTTACGTGCATCTGGATTAAAGTCTGAAACTGAAGGATTTATACTTGCAGCACAAGACCAAAGTCTTTTCACGAGAAACTTTCAGGCAAATATTATGCATAATAATATGGATCCAAATGCAGGTTTTGTGATAAACACCAAGAAACAATAGACCACCTAATCTCAGGCTGTTCTGTGCTTGCCCCAAACGAATATAAAAATCGCCACGATAGAGTTGGGCAATATTTACATTGGACAATGTGCAAACATTATGGAAAAGCGCTGTAAACAAACACTGGTATGAACATCATCCAGCACCGGTTACCGAAATAGAAGATGTAACCATTCTATGGGATTACACCATCTACACAGACAGAAAAATTGAAGCAAACAGGCCAGACATTATTGTTAAAAACCAGAAGGAGAAAACTTGTCTATTAATTGATATGGCTTGTCCAGCGGATTGTAACATAGCAATCAAGGAATTTGAAAAACTGTCAAAATATAAAGACCTGGAAATTGAAATAGAAAAAATGTGGAAATTGAAAACAAGAGTTGTGCCAGTGATAGTAGGTGCACTTGGAATGATAAAAAATGGAACAAAACAACACATTGAAAGAATCCCTGGAAACCCCAGCTTAAGATATATACAAAAAATTGTCTTATTAAGTACAGCCCACACACTAAGGAAAACGTTATCTATGTAATGCTGGGGATGATAGGGAAGATAGAAAAACATGAAATGGAGCCATAACAACACGCCACTACCTGCCTTAGGTCTCCCCGCAGACTTGGTTGGTAGTGAGACCAAAGCAGAAATCGAAATATGATGAAAAATGACATGATAATAATAATAATAATAATAATAATAATAATAATAATAATAATAATAATAATAATAATAATAATAATAATAATAAAGAACGCGGTTGGAATTACAACGAGAATGGTGTGTTTTTTTAAGCTCTTGAAAAAGTAACGTTTTTTGTTTTTTTATGAATGTTTGTCTGACTATTAAATTTTAACGTAAACATGAATTTTTCTTCGTATATTATTCAATTTATTTGTTTCTTCTTTAAATGATCCTAATAGATTCATCAACTAGTTTTCAAAATTATTCATATTTCCCTTAGTTGTCGATATTTCAAAATAACTTTTTTAAACTATGATAATTTTTCTTTAAAAAGAACCTCAAGACAACAGGGGAAAAATACGATGATAAACAGTTGAAACAATTTCTACGATATTCTTTCTTAGAAAGAATATTTATTTTTATTTATTTATTCATTTTTATTTATTTATGTTTTTTTATAACCCTATTTTCGACGACTTTAATGAAAAATAACTGAATATATAGTGGGCGAACAAATTATTATTTTTAAATTTCACAGCAGTAATAAATTTAAACGTATGTCAACTTTTTCTTTTCCATTAATTTTGCTTCTTTTTCTTAACAATTATTTTTGTTACAAGGACTAGTGATGGGAGCAACTTTTTTTTTAACAAAATACTCTAGTGTACTGATGTTTTGTTTCGTTGAGTGGCTGTTACGTCCAAGTTTTTTTTTTTTTTTTTTTTTTTTTTAGCCAGCGTCTTTTTTCTTTGAATTCCAATCGCGTCTCTGTCAATTCTGAAAACTCCTAACAACAACCCGCAACTCAAGGTTTTAACTGTGCCGAGGAGTGAATGGCTACTGCATTATGAGGTCACAAACGATCCTCTACAGGCTTGTTTGTAAAAGACCGTTACCCAACGTGCCGGGCAACTTTGGATGGACTTTTGGACCCTTGATTCACTCGTGGGAATAATATGAGAATTACAAATAGAAATAAAAAGTCCAGTATGGCTCTTCCAGTGGATAAACAGGGAGTCCGTCCTTCAGAAGGGAACCTACCTGAGGTCGAAAAATCTGACATAGCAACAACCTCCTACACAAAGAATGAATCTTCAGGCCCCTACAACCAGGATAATCCTAATGATGGCCCTGAAAATCCTCCAGCTAAATCTATAACCGTATATTTAAAGAAAGAAAAAATACAATGTTCTCGTGAGGAGTACAAAGTCGTTATGACTGCATTTCATGAAGCGTTACTCAAACCTCAAAAAAAAAAACATATGACATTTCGCGAGAAAAGGTTAGAAAAACAAATAGAAAGTACATTGACGAAAATAAATTAGCCAATGTACAAAGGTAATCATGCGAAATAACCTATTGACAGAGGCTGAAATTAATGAGATAAAGAGAATTGCAACCAGAATAGACGAATCAACAAAACATGAAAAGGAACCGGAATTTAAAAAAAAGTAGTAACATCACACAAGCCACAGGACATAATGTAGAAATTGAGATACACACAAACCAGTGTGAAGATAATGCTGAAAGTTTAAAAGTGTTGGAAAGGCGTGATCTGAGTCAGTTGCAAAACGACAATAAAACGAGTTCAAAACACATTGAACAGAATTATTTTACAGAAAACAAGAACAGTATACAAGAAGCCAAGGAAGAAATCAAGAACCATATAAGTCAGATACAAAATATTGCAATGGAGGAACGAGAACAACTCCCAAAATTACAACCAACAAAGTATAACCTCGAAACTATTAAGCTGTACAATGCAGCACTCAAATTAATTTTGAATGAAGAAGGCACTCAGATAAATCTCAATGAAGCAATATATGCATCAGCAATAGCAGGAACAAAAAAATTGAATATCAAATAAAAAACAAAGCAGTCTCTCAGACATGAAGATTCACCTTGGAAAAGAAAAATAGAAAAAGAAATCGAACAACTTAGAAGTGAATTATCAGTACTCCATGAACTGACAAGAGGAATAAATGTAAGAACTAGAAAAGGCAGAATAATCGAAATAAAAGACTATATTAGAAATGAAAATAAAATCTTATCAACTAAGAAAAAAATAAAGCAAACAATACAACTGAAGGCTCAAAGAATAAGACGCTATGAGAAAAGATCAAGATTCTACAGACAAAACAAGATTTTTCAAACTGATGCAAAGAAATTTTACAGAGAAATAGGTAAAAAAAGAATTGCAGTGACAGTCACCCCCCCCCCCCAAATGGAAGAAGTTATACAGTTCTGGGAAAAAATATGGGCTTGCCTTAAAGAACATAACAAAGAAGCAGACTGGATTGCGCAAGAGACAGAACAAATGAAAAATGAATCAGAACAGACATCACAGAAGAGGATGTTAAATATGCATTGAAAAAAAAGCACACAATTGGAAATTTCCAGGAATAGATAAAAATTCTCACTTTTGGCTGTATTATTTAAATACAGCACATAAAAAACTAGCCAAAGAACTTCAAGAAATGGTTGACGATCCCACTAAAATTCCTGCATGGATGACCAAAAGAATTACATTTCTTCTACCCAAGAATAGTGACGCAAATAACCTGAAAAACTACAGACCAATTACATGCCTTCCGACAACATACAAACTATTAACATCTATTTAAACAACACAGGCATATTTATTCTTGTGAAGAAATGACACACTACCGCTTGAACAAAAAGGGAGCAAACGTGGCTGTTACTGATGTAGAGACCAATTACTTATTAATACGAAGATTTTGGAAAACTGCTAGATTATCGTAAGGCATTCGATAGTGTACCACATTTCTGGATCTTAAAGACTTTAAATATGTACAAGGTATCAGCCGTCATCATAAATTTCATCAAACAATGTCTGTCGATATGGAAAACAACCCTTTACCTCAATCATATAAATGGAATCTATAAGTCTGGGGAAATAAACCTCAACAGAGGTATATTTCAAGGTAACTCCCTTACTATTTTGCATATCATTAATAGCATTAACCAGTCAACTTAACAAGTCAGAATGTGGTTATAAAATAGCTCAAAAGAAAATACCCTATCTATTTTACATGGATGACATAAAGTTTTATGCTAAGAATGACAATGAGAGAAAAGGTCTACTACAAACTGTAAAATGCTTCAGTGAAGACATTGAAATTAAATTCAATTTGAATAAATGTGCTAAACCTACAGTTTCACGAGGATCGCTACAACAAACATCCTCTATTAGCTTAGACCCTGGTAAGAAAATAAAAGATTTAGAGCAAGAAGAAGCTTATAAGTACCTAGGTGTAAACGAGAGTTAAAGAATTTACCATAAGAAAATAAAAGAAACAGTGCGTAAAGAGTACTATAGATGGCTACGACTGATATTAAAAACTGAATTGAATTCTCAGAAAAGAATTATGGCCATTAATAACCTTGCCATCCCAGTGGTCCAATATTGTTTCAACATCTTGAACTGGACTCTAAATTACATCAGACGAATGGATTCTAAGACAAGAAAGCTTCTTTCTCAGCATAAGATTCAGGATTCAAAGGCTGTTGTAAACTGTCTATACATGCCCCGTAAAGAAGGAGGAAGAGGTCTTATTCAGCTAGAATTGTCATACAAGACAACAACTATTCGCTTACTAACATGGAAACAACAAAGGACTGGATGTTACAATTAGTCAAGCAACATGAAAACAGAAAGAAAAAATATTCGATACCGAAAGAAGGCAGTAAATACCAACAAGATTTACATTTAGTAGATTCTATAGAAAAGCAAAACAGAAGCAAGAACCAATTATTGCGGGAAAAATATGAAAAGAAAAAACCAGCCAAGGATAAAGCCCTTGAACAAATGAAACAATGCTGGCAAGACAAACCTCTGCATCGCCAATATCCAGAACGTACTAATAAACCCAATGTTGATAAAGTTAATACTCATCGAACATCTGGATTAAAGTCTGAAACTGAAGGCTTTATTCTTGGAGCACAAGACCAAAGTATTTTCACTAGGAATATTCAGACAAACATCATACATAATGTGAATACAAAAGGCAGGTTCTGTGATAAATACCAAGAAACAATAATCTAATCCAAATGAATCTTCCCCAAATGAATATAAAAATCGTCACGATAGAGTGAAGCAATATTTACACTGGAAAATGTGTAAACACTATGGAAACAAAAACTGGTATGAACATCACCCAGTTCTGGTTACAGAAATAGATAATGTCACCATTCCATGGGATTACACCATCTAAATAGACAGGAAAATTGAAGTATATAGGCTGGACATTATTGTCAAAAACCAAAAAGAAAAAACTTGCCTATTAATTGATATGGCATGTCCAGCGGACTGTAATATAGCAACAAAAGAATTTGAAAAACTAGCAAAATATAAAGACCTGAAAATTGAAATAGAAAAATGTGGAAATTGAAAACAAGAGTCGTGCCAGTAATAGTAGGTGCACTTGGAATAATAAAAAATGGAGCGAAACAAAATCATCGAAAGAATCCATGGAAACCCCAGCTTAAGAGATATACAAAAAATTGTCTTGTTAAGTACAGCCCACGCACTAAGGAGTCTATGTAACGCTACGGATGTTAGGGAGATATGAAAAAAACATGAAATGGAACCATAAAAAGACACCGGGACCTATCTTAGGTCTTTCCGCAGACTTGGTAGGTAGTGTGATCATAGCAGAAATTGAATTATGATGAATAATGACATAACAATAATAATAATAATAATAATAATAATAATAATAAATTGAAGCAAATAGGCCAGACATTATTATTGAAAACCAGTGAGAGAAAACTTGTCTATTAATTGATATGGCTTGTCCAGCGGATTGTAACATATTCGAAAAACTGTCAAAATATAAAGACCTGGAAATTGAAATTGAAAAAATGTGGAAATTGAAAACAAGAGTCGTGCCAGTCATAGTAGGTGCATCTGGAATGATAAAAAATGGAACAAAACAACATATTGAAAGAATCCCTGGAAACCCCAGCTTAAGAGATATACAAAAATTGTCTTATTAAGTACAGCCCACACACTAAGGAAAACTTTATCTATGTAACGCTAGGGATGATAGGGAAGATAGAAAAAAACATGAAATGGAGCCATAACAACACGCCACTACCTGCCTTAGGTCTTGCCGCAGACTTGGTTGGTAGTGCGACCATAGCAGAAATCGAAATATGATGAAAAATGACAAAATAATAATAATAATAATAATAATAATAATAATAATAATAATAATAATAATAAGAAGAAGAAGAAGAAGAAGAAGAAGAAGCCCGGAATTGAAATTGAGTCTGACCGGCGTTATTCATTACACCTGAGATATCTTTAGGCGTAGTTTGCTTTCTTAATTGCTTGCCTTTCAATAAGCCAGTATTTCGCATCGATGGCAAACCTTTCTACATTTCAGAGATGCTGTCAAATATCTTCATGAATAAATGATAAAATCAGACGAACAGACTTTCTCTATTTCACGAATGAACAAAAACGGATTCAGACAAGTCATCTGTTTGACTAATAGCAACGCTTGACACGTCATCCCTTTTATTCTTAATGTTTTTCTTTCAATTGCTAAGCTTGACTTAGTACGACACAAGGCTAAATGGACAAAAACAAGTCATGGGGTGTGAATGTATTGCTCATGACTTTCAAATGGGGTGTGGTGCATAACTGCTTGCATCGAAAATAAAAATTCAAAATCATAAAAGGTTTTATTCGGGATTGAACAGCGAACGGAGATATGCAATCGACCAAGAAGATCCTAATACTTTCTCAACTTGGTGTACATCAGTCTGTCATTCAAGTATCATACGTGATACACACTTGGGCGATCATGTCTATTTCGTTCCATAACTAACCAAGTAGATTTTTTTTGCTGTAGATTGCCATTTTTTGTCTACAGTAGACCAGTTGCCAACCAGTCTGCCCTTACATTCAACCCATAGCCGGGATGGAGGAGAGAAAAAATTTTGGATCCATACCCAACGGATGTGCGTTGTGGTGCAGTGGATATCGGCTCGGAACGAGAAATCGGGGAGCCGAGTTCGAATTCCAGTTGAATTCATTGCATTCACTTACGCGCAAATACCCTTTGGAAAGGTATTAATCGTCTTTTCCTTCCAGTTATGGGTTAAATAGCAGGACAGGTTGGGTTCTATAGACTTGGCTGGCAACCAGTCTACCGCAGAAAGCAATGGCAACCTACTGCGGGATAATCTTCTGCTCAGTCAGTCATGTCTCTTTCGAGACATGATCGCCCAAGCGTGTTTCACGTATGGCACTTAACTGACTGACCTTTCCAAAGAATATTAGCTTGTAAATGAGTCTAATGAATTCAGCTGGAATACGAACTCGGCTCTCCGATTTCGCAATCCAAGTCTCAATCCCCAATTTTTTTAATTGCCTAGATCCCTCATTTTAGTTTTCTTCTTTTAATCTCTTATTTTCAGATTGTGTCTTTTAGAATGATTCAGTTTCATTCTCTTTGCCGTTTTTCTTTCGACCTTTATCTTTTTTTAACCTTCGTTAATTCTAAACTTGGCCTCCAAGGCCGATAGAGTTGCTCGCAGAATTCAAAAACTGTAAAAAAAAGAAAAAAAAGGGCATCGAAATGTTTTAAAAGATTTCGTTTGACATTGGATGACGATCAGTTGTCGCTTCTTCTTCTTCTATGTGCCCTGTCCCTTCAGGACGTAGGCGATCATGGATCTCCACGTCTCCCTATCCCTTGTGGCTCTTAGTATGTTTGAGCCTGTTGCTCCTGGCAAGCCCCGTTCCGTCATCCACCTGATCAGGCCCTGCAAATATGTTATCCGCTGCCTTCCTCTGTCTCTCCTTCCTTCTATCTGTCCAGTCAGTATCAGGTTCTCCAGGCTCTCCTTCCTCATTGCATGTCCCAGGAACTTCAATTGTCTCTTCCTGATGCTCAGCATCAATTTCCTTTTTGTTGCCATTCTTTCTAACACTTCGTCGTTGCTTGTATGCTCAGTCCACGATATCCTTAGCATCCTTCTGTAGAACCACATTTCGGCCGCTTCCAGTTTTGTCCTCATTTTCGATGATATTGTCCAGCATTCACAGCCGTATTGAAGAACTGATATCACGTAGCAGTCTAGCACTCTTTTCTTCGTTTCTATTGAGATCTTCCTGTGTCTTAGTATTTTGCTCATCTTCTGGAACGCGTCCTTTGCCATGCCAATTCGCCTTCGGATCTCCGTGTCGCACTTTCCATCTCGCTTATGAGGCTTTAAAAGGCAAATTAGAGAATAACCTGAATATCAGCCTTCAAAATTTGTAGAAGCTACACTCTTTAAATGCACACAACTTAGTAATAAATAAATAAATAAAAACGAATATACAGTTGATACGCATCAATAATTTCTGTTTTTAGTATCTTTCGTTGTGTAACTAAAATTATTTTGTTCAATGTTCACTATCATTTAAAATATCTTATAACGAAAGGATATTTCTTTTTTGCCTGTTTCTATTCCGACATCGAGCGTCGAAAGAGAAAAAAAAACAGTTGGGAGATAAAGAATGGAAGAGTTGCCATTTGATCGCAAAACTCCAAAGACCAGATTTAAAGATATCTAAGATAAAAGAAATATGAAAATAAGGATATTATGATAGAAGATAAAATAATTCTTCTATCAACTGGTTTAAGCACGTGTTTTTTTCTTGGGTTGGGAACAACTTTAATAGTAAGTCATGATTTTGCTTTGATTTCATTTTAATTTTTTGTTGTGTCTAATTTTAAAAGTTTCATAGTTATTTGAACGAGTGGTTTTTTGTCTTGTATTTTTTTCAAAGAAATTTATTTACTGGACTTTAACTAAGTTAAAACTTAGTTAACTCAACTACTTTTTCTTTTTTTTTTCTTTTTCTTTTTTTTTTCAATTGGAGTAGATAGACTAAACTATCGCCCGGTTCCCACTCCACCCACGTCTATTGTACAGGTGTAGAGGCTCATCCCTTGTTCCCTGTTTAGGATGTGGTTCCCGGTTTTCTCTTTCCCAATCTTTTCACTTTTCTTTTTCTTATTTTTTATTTTTATTTTTATTTTTTTTTCAATTGGAGTAGATAGACTAAACTATCGCCCGGTTCACACTCCACCCACGTCTGTTGTACAGGTGTAGAGGCTCATCCCTTGTTCCCTGTTTAGGATGTGGTTTCCGGTTTTTTCTTTTCCAATCTTTTTTTTCTCTTTTCTTTTTCTTATTTTTTCTTTTTCTTATTTTTTTTTTCAATTGGAGTAGATAGACTAAACTATCACCCGGTTCACACCCCACCCACGTCTATTGAACAGGTGAAGAGGCTCATCCCTTGTTTCCTGTTTAGGATGCGGTTTCCAGTTTTCTCTTTTCCAATCTTCTCACTTTTTTTTTTCTTTTTTTCAATTGGTGTAGATAGACTAAACTATTGCCCGGTTCCCACTCCACCCACGTCTATTGTACAGGTGTAGAGGCTCATCCCTTTTTCCCTGTTTAGAATGTGGTTTCCGGCTTTCTCTTTTCCAAAACTTTTCACTCTTGCATAGCCCCTGCACATCAGTGGCGTTACCGCCTTGCTCGGAGTGATATGATTAAAAAAAAAAAGAATTGGTTAAACCAAATAAATATCTTCTTACAATAGTTTTCTTTCTTTCTTTTTCACTGTTATATTTTCTTTTACTATTTTCCTTCTTCTTAAAACTAAGGTTTTCCTTCCATTTATCTTCTAAATATTTCTGATTATTTTTCTCCATATTTTCCTGCTATATTTCCTTCTTCCCTTCCTTCCGTCCTTTATTTATAAGTATTTTAATTTTAAATTTTCTTTCATTCTTTTAAAGCATTTAATTGCTTTCCTTGCTCCCCGCCTTCCTTCTTTAATTCAGTCCTTTATTTATAATTGTTTTTCTTTTTAAAGATTGTTTACATTCTTTCAAAATATTTCCTTACTTCATTTATTTCTCTCCTTCCTTCATCGATTAATTCCATCAGAATTATTTTTCGTTTGGAATATTTCATTTCATTCGTTTTTTCGTATATTCTCGCTTTATTTTCTTCCTTCATTCGTTCCTTTAGTTCTAAATATAGGATTGTCAGGAAAATTCATGCCGATTTTTAGGCGTTCATGTTACAATACGTTAGAACACGTAAAATTTATCAACAGATATAATATGCTTACATTTTCGATTAGAGCACACGTCAAACTATCTCTTGAGAAAGTAAGATTCAAATTACTTTATTCGTGTCAATTTTGCATCCCTATGAACATGGAAGATTATACGGTGCATTCTAGACACCTGACGCTTTTTATTACCGTAAAGACAAAAAGGCATTGAATCAACAAAAAAGATGGGCTGTGTACGGTACAAAAAAGCTCGAAGTGCGAAGGCGGGAGTGATTCGATTGGCTAAAGACCTGATTTGCATGGACACCCCGCGTCCGTCATGCCTCCCCTAAATGAAATTGGGCCCCCAGAGGGCCCAAATCAATTACCATTGGATCGGGACTAGTCGAGATGTAGCGACAAGGGAGTCTAATCGTACTGATGAGCTGTGATACATATACACAGATTCGCTAAAGATAAGCATACCATGAGAAAAAATACCCCAAACTTTATAAAAACAAGTTTTATCGTCAAAATCTTTATGTGATTATTAAGAAGCAAGATTAAAAGAATTTTGATTCTTTTTTTTAATCCTTTTTTAAATGTTCAAAACTTTTGTTAAAAACCTTGTTTTTCTTGCGTCAGCGAGAGGGGCCATAAGTTAGTATTAAAATTTTAGCATCTGTTTTTGCATTGAAAATATAGGATTGTCGGGGAGGTTCAAGTCGCTACAATATTTGTGTACCACATGATCTGAGTGAAAAGAATCTTTTGGGTCGTATTTATATCTGTAATTTTCTGTATAAACACAAGCAAATTATGACAGGTGTTGAGAAATAGATTGTTTACAACAATGTTTAGCAAAAAAGATAGTGGACTAAGCAACTTTAACCACCCCTAAAGCAGGTTTTTATCCAAAGAAAGTAATGCTGTGCATCCGATGGAATTTGAAAAGCATCCTGTACTCTGAGCTTCTGCCAAGTAACCAGTAAATTGATTCTGAAAATTATTGCTTGTGACTGGGTGAACTAAAGGCTGCAATTCCAGATTTTTTGAACAGAAAATGTGTTGTTTTCCATCAGGATAATGCCAGACCACACGTGTTTTTGGCAACCCGGTAAAATTGTCGCAGCTTGGCTGTGATGTGTTATTCTATACGCCATATTCACCAGATATTGTTCCTTCAAATTTTCATTTATTCAGGTCCTTACAAAATAATCTCCATGGTAAAATAATTTAATTCTTTGTATAACATAAAAACATAATGTGTTCTTTGACGAGAAAACAGCGAAGTTCTGGGAAGACGAAATTTTTAAGTTTAATGAAAAATTAGAGAAAGGTTGTGCGACAAAATGGTTAATGTTTAGCTATTAAATATTTAAAGCCATAATTTTGTTTTGTGTTTTATTTTCCCTTAAAAATCGGCATGGACTTTCTGGACAAACCAATATTTTTCTTTTTAAATATTTTCTTTTATTCTTTTTAAGGAATTTCTTACCTTATTTCTTTCCTTTGTTTTTTCCTTCTTTCTCTTTTATTCTTCATCTTTTCTTTTTCTATTTTCTCTTTCTTTCTTTCTTTGACTTCTTTTCCTTTTATTGCCAAACTATTTGTTCTTCCAACCTACTCTTGTGTCGAACACTTCATTCCTGGCACGTCACTTCTGACGGGTCGGCGAATCAGAACGAAGAGAAGGAGGAGGAGGAAAGAGTCCTGCGCCATTTTGTGCAAATAAACGTTTTCTAATTTATTGTACTTATACTTTTGACAAGAGATAAAATTACTCGGCCATGCGAAAGAAAAATTCCTCTTTAAAGAAACTGCCATCTTACATTTTATACAATTCTTCTACACGTCTTGTTTTTACATACCGTTCGTGTCATATGCAATAGGACTTCATAAGCGTGATGGTTAACGAGCTAGTTTAACACTCCATTATTATTGTGCTGTAAATCCGATCTGCATTCGGTGCCCCGCAACTCTGCTTTTCTAATAAGCTGAGTAAATACCTTTATAAAGTTTTGTTTGGGGAAAAAAAAAGCTGGTCTATCGAATCATGGTGACTGTATTTTTTTTGTTGTTTTAATCGAGCAAGGCGGTAACGCCACTGATGTGCAGGGGGCTACGTAATAGTGGAAAGATTGGAAAAGAGAAAGCTGGAAATCACATCCTAAACAGGGAACAAGGGATGAGCCTCTTAACCTGTTCAATAGACGTGGGTGGAGTGTGAACCGGGCGATAGATACATCTATCTACTCCAATTGAGAAAAAAAAAAAACAAAGTGAGAAGATTGGAAAAGAGAAAGCTGGAAACCACATCTCAAACAGAGAACAAGGGATGAACCTCTTAACCTGTTCAATAGACGTGGGTGGAGTGTGAACCGGGCGATAGATAGATCTATCTACTCCAATTGAAAAAAAAAACAAAAAAACAAAGTGAGAAGATTGGAAAAGAGAAAAGCCGGAAACCACATCTTAAACAGAGAACAAGGGATGAACCTCTTAACCTGTTCAATAGACGTGGGTGGAGTGTGAACCGGGCGATAGATAGATCTACCTACTCCAATTGAAAAAAAAAAAAAACAAATCGCTGAAAAAACAGTATAATCTGAAGTTAGTTCTGAAGGCCTCAAACTAAACAAAAACAAAGTTTTCTTGGCAAAATGTTTATGCTATCATGAAGAGGATAGATCAAAGTATTTTCTAATTATTTAAAAAAAAATTTAAAATTGTTTCTAAGAGGTTCTAACAGGTTCAATTAGTGGTAGAACATCTTTTTTTTTCTCGTCGGTGCGAGGCATAAATTGACGCCAGAGTTTATTAGGTCTAGACGTAATATTACGCAAAGGCTGTAATTTGACTGTGAAAGACACATTAATTTGGAAATTCTTGAAAAAAGAAAATAATAGTCGGATTTTAATTAAAATTTCAGGACTTATTTATAATTGACTGAAATCAGTTTCGAAATAATTATTTTTAGAAAATATTGGTAAAAACATTTTTTACATATGTTTCCCCCCATTAATTAATTTCCAGAAATGTCGAAAAATGCGACTAGGTCTCAACATACAGATAATTTTAATTAAATTCAAGAATCATTGGGGAATGCTAATCATCTGTCGTTTTTTCTTTAAAACCTGATCATTTTTAGAAAATCTGCTCCTAATTGCGAAAACAAAAATGCAGTTAAACTATGCCATTTTTTATTTGAATAAACTTTTAATTGCTTTTATAAACATAAATGAAAATGCTATCATAGTTTGAATAGAAAAATATTTTTTCCATTAATAATGAATTTTTACAAGAATTGTTTTCATTTTTATTATTTTTTATTAAGTAATTTCTAAAAAGTTTCAAAATTTTAAAAAAATTTCTTCCTCATTGGTCTCTCAGATCTTTTGAAATTAATGTGTGGCGAATATATTTACTAATCGAAAAATCTAAAAGCTTACTATAAATAAAGGTGCTCATTTTTTGTTAAATAATTAAAACATTTTAATTTTCTGCATGTTGAGTACCTGTATTTTGTTTGTACGGGTGGCCATACGTGATCTTTATCATTAAAAAGTCACGGGATTCAAGGGTTGTCCTCCCTTGCATGAAAAAAATCCGTATATAAACCTTTTTATACCAAATTCGTCTACCATACTTTTGGCCAGCTAGTGTAAATCATCCATTAACGCCTCTGATAAGGTGATGACAGCTGTGATAACAAGGCTACCGTAATTGAGAAACGTTTTTTTTTTAAATTTCAGGAAAGTAAGCAATTAATTCTTGTTTCAAGGGAACTTCAGGTAAATTTAAATTCGGTAATTTGAATAAAATAATGTGTCAGCGAGATGTATTTTATTTTTGTAAGATTTTTTTAAAACCGAGAATTGGCTACTGTTTACAATCGATGAAAAATGGTGGAAAATTTGAAATTAAAAAAAAAAAAATTAAACCTAATATTTTTTTTATTCCGATCAATATAATTTCGGTTTGAAATACACCAGGGTATTTTGCTTACTGTAATTAGTAAATTTAATCTCTTGGCTTTCAATTAAAGCTAAAATTATAGCTTCAAGAAAACTTTTTTTTATTTTTAAAAATTCAATTTAAATTGGGGTATCGAAAATTTGAGTAGAGGTATCGATAATACTGGCTCGTTCCAAATTTAAGCTATAATTTGTAAATAACTATATAAAGCATTGTTGGTAGACTTGATGTGAGGTAATGGTTAAAGAGCTCATTTAATAGACATGGTACGATGGATACACAAAAGATGCTACTCTTGTAGTCTATTACTGAGTAAATATTTATGTGGACGTTTACACACACACACACACACACACACACACACACACACACACATATAACAGTCAGTTAAGTACCATACGTGATACACGCTTGGTCGATCATGTCACGAAAGAGACATGACTGACTGGACAGAAAATTTTCCTGCAGGAGGTTGCTATTATTTTCTGCGGTAGAATTGTTGCAAACCAAGGCTATAGAACCCAAACTGTCCTGCTGTTTAACCCGTAGCTGGTGGGAGAACAGATGGATTAATACCTTTCCCAAGGGTATTTGTGCGTAAGTCAATAGAACAAATTCAACTGGTATTCGAACTCGGCTCGCTCCGATTTCTGATTCCGAGCCGATATCCACTGCACCACAACACGTGCGCGCGCACGCACGCACACACACACACACACACACACACACACACACACATATATATATAGTTTGATTTAAAAGAACAGACAAAGCCCATCTGTTTATTTTTTTAATTATATTTTCGAATTTTAGAATAAGGCTGTATACAATATCACAAAATAAAAAAAAAATGCAATTAAATCGCATAAAAGTTGTACAGACTCGTTCCCAATAAGCGTTGCAAATGACGTCATCTTAAGCCATTTCAAACGTCCTTCTTCCCAAAGAATACCAGGATGTCGACAAAGGAATTCTAACTACCACACAAACACCACGTTGGCTCTTGGTAATGACCGCAATAATCGAAGGAGAGATTCTATCTATGGACAGAGACTTGGCTGTTAAAAATATAGGCTCAGAATCCAATCTCGTCTATGCGGGAGGTGGGCCCGTGTGACTGCGCTCGGGGTCACCACACAAGGTTCGAACTTGTATCACATTCTTTTTCAGTGGGAAGGTTTCAGGTGTCATTCTCGTGATGAGAGATACCCTTCTTCCGCTTGGTCAAGTCTAGACACTTACTTCGATTGTTACATTTAATTTGTTCAGTTGTGGATATCGCTTCGGAACGAAAAATCGTGGAGCGGAGTTTGAATTCCAGCTGAATTCCTTGCATTCACTTACCCTTGGGAAAGGTATTAATCTATCTCTTCCCTCCAGTTATGGGTTAAATAATAAAACAGATTGGTTTCTACAGCCTTGGCTAGCAACCAGTCTACTGCAGAAAGTAATGGAAACATTCTGCGAGAAAATTTTATGCCCAGTCAGTGATGTCTCTTTCGAGACATGATCGCCGAAGCGTGTATCACGTATGGCACCTAACTGACTGATGTGTGTGTGTGTGTGTGTGTGTGTGTAAACGTCCACATGTATATTATCTGTATTTATTTTGTGATATACACCATCAAATATTTCGCATGCAGACTTACTTTTGTATTAGTGAACGGTAATTAATTTCACTTTTCTTAGGGCCTTCTTCGTTCCATGTTACTGTAAACAACCCATTTTTCATCGCCTGTGTTCGTTCTTTGAAAAATGGGTCGATTTGACTGCATTTGGGCAGATAGACTCAGGTGGAAATACTGCTCATTAAATTTTTCTCTTTTAAAGTGAGGTAGCAAAATGTTTCAAAGATACAAGGGCTTTCCCTCACATGAATCTTATGAGAAAGGTGAAACATTTCTTCGATCTCCCGTGTCGTGTTAGCTGCATTTTTTCAATCAACGTTTCGATTTGGTCATCATTAACTAGTTTCTTAAACTTTCTTGATCTTCCTGATCAAAATTTTCATCTTTGAACGTAATGAACCACTTCTGAACGATATTCTCAGCTATGGCACTATCTTTGTAAATAGCACTTATCTTTTTTGCTGTTTGTAGAGCATTTATTGCCTTTCCGGAAACAAAAAAGCATCAAAGGATGAAAACACATCTATTTTGCATTCTTTTTTAATATCTAACTGTTGTGGGGGAGTTACTCACTTAATAATGGACTCTTCTTTAACTATATTAACCGAGAGTTAATTACTCTGGAGGACGTGTGCAGGAGTGAGAGAGACTCTCCCAGTACGACTTCAGTTCAGCGCAAGCTATTATTACTTTCTTCTTTATATCTCTTTGTATCTCTTTGTCTTTGTTTGTATTTCTTCTTGACGTAATATATGTTCTTGAACCTATCACCTTGTTGACTTTTATGGTCCCATACCGGGTCCATATCAACTGGCGACGAAGATTCGAACAATTCACGCGGACAATTCATACTTTATAAATTTATTTTTCTAATATTTATTCTTAGAATATTTTATTTATTTTCGTATTATTCTAACAAAAATTTAAATTTACATAATATTTTTGTCTTGTTAGCGTTCTAAATAGTTTAAATTTCTTCTTCATTAAACTAAGTAAAAAAAAAACGTATCGATTAAAAAATATATTCTTAAGCTACTGTTTAAGAAAATCATTTTTGATCATAAGTAACACATTTTCGATTATTGCATTGCTGGTATTTCGTATTTCTTTGGATTTTCTTTTTCTTTTCTGTGTGCTTTTTTCAGATATTTTGTCCTTTGATATTAAAGCTTTAGGGAGATGGTTAAATTTTGGTAATTCGGCCTTATGTAAAAAATAACGGAACTCCCTACAACTTAGGATTATTCGCTATCATCAGAATGTTGTGGGGGAGTTACCCACTTAATAATGGACTCTTCTTTGCCTGTATTAACCGAGAGTTAATTACTCTCGAGAACATGTGCAGGAGTGAGAGAGACTCTCGTGTGGAGTGAGCAAGGGCGACAGAGACTCTGGTTCCCAGTACGACTTCAGTTCAGCACAAGCTATTATTACTTTCCTCTTTATATCTCTTTGTATCTCTTTGTATTTGTTTGTATTTCTTCTTGACGTAATATATGTTCTTGAACCTATCACCTTGTTGACCTATTATTTTATGGTCCCATACCGGGTCCATATCACTAACATAAAAAATTATTTGGAATTCTTAATCTCTCACACAAGTATTAGAGAAAGATATAAGGAAGTACCTTTCAGAATATGTAGGTATTTTATAAAATTTAGTCACACGTAATAGAAACTTGCATGTTACTAAACCATCTATTGAAAAAAATCTACAAAATTTTGTTTCCAATAATAATTTAAAATGTGGTATATTTATAAGAGAAGAGCCCTCAATCTTAAGAATCGAGTATTTGTAGATATAATCAGTGTGGACAAAGAAATCTGACCTGCCTGGTGACAAGCTTTTTCATGATTTAAATTTTCATGTCTCAGGTGATCATTCATGTTCTGATGATTACTTAAAATATAAAATTATCAGTCCTTCTCCATTGATTCCTATGTCCAAATTGCTTTTCTTTCTATCTATCTATCTATCTATCTATCTATCTATCTATCTATCTATCTATCTATCTATCTGTTTTCGGTTTTTCCAGATAAAAATTTCTACTTCTAAGTGTAGCGAACCACTTATGAACGGTATTCTCAGCTATGGCACTATCTTTGTAAATGGCATCTATTTTTTTGCTGATTGTACTGCATTTTTTCCCTTTCTGGAAAAAAGAGCATCACACAGTAAAAGCAAATGTCATTTTTATCCAGTTTCATATTTAATGTGAAAATTTTTAAAATTCACAATCCACATACGAACCGGAATGTGCATTGTGGTGTAATGAAATGAGAAATTGGAGAGACAAGATCGAATTCCATTTGAATTCGTTTCGTTTACTTAGGCACAAAATACTCTTGGAAAAGTTATAAATTCATCTATTTTCCCTCCGTCTATGGGTTGATTAGCAAGACATAGTGGGTTCTATATTCTTGGTTGGCAACCAGTCTATTGCAGAAAGAGATGACAACCAACTGAGGGAAAACTTTCTGCCTAGTCAGTCATGGATCGAAAGAGACATGATCACCCAATCGTGTCTCACGTGTGGCACTTAAATAAAAAAAGTCAACAGTTGAGGAAGTTGTGGAAAGACACGATCGACCAAACATTTAACTGACTGACTCATATAAGCTATAAATCTCCATCACGTGTTAAGCAAGACCACGTGTTCAAATGCTGTGTATTGAAAAACGCTCCAATCTTTTGTTTGAACCCGATACGATAAAGAGGAGAGAGGGACTGCAACTAAGATATTTTCGCCTGTGTGCTTCATGCACCTTAATTACTTTAAGTTCACTTCCGAAATTGCAAGGATAACCTGAGGAATGACCCGTATAGGCAGATATCTGATGAGGCGGAGATCCAAAGCTGGCTTGCAACTTATCTTGAACAAGCTAATTGGAATTTAATTTTCCGCGAATATGGAAAGCAAAGAAGTAGACATCAAAGGCCGAATATAAGTAAATTTAAAGAATACTAAAAGCTCAAAAGCCGGCATGGAAAACATTGTATTCTAATTAAGTCTATTGAATGAACAATATCTATATCAAAGCAGCAATGGTGCAGCGACATAGATTTATACTGATTAGTTAAATTTTCATTTGGAACCCCGCATTTGTGGCCTTATACCAGTCTAGGCTAAATCTAGTAAATACATGAAAGATATAAAAAATCTAGGTCGAACTCCTTACAAAAGATGTTAGAATTACAATTTCATGAATAACACTATAAAAATGAATATAATTTGGAATTAAAAGATGGGTGGGGGTGTTTCTTTTGTCTGCCCGGGGGTCTCGCCGAATGGTGATTATCTAAGCATAGTTTAGATGTCGCAAAAGGCTGAATGTATGGGGCACCCAGTGAGGACAGAGCTCACTATTTAATTGCAATTGTAATAGCTTGTTAGCCATTACACCATATCGAGGTACCTAATGCTCACTAGAAAGAGTTGCTAAAACGAATTATAAACGAAAAAAATATCACTAACACTCTTTATTATTTATTTTCTCACCCACAAGATACCGCAGAAACAAGACGTGTCTCGTTTCTCTTCAGAAGAACTTCATAGACCCAAGCAAACCAAGTGCTACATAAACACGTCACTAAATACTAATACTGGTTAACGTTGCTACGAACTTGTAACCTATTGTCGCTAGATTGGAAACAGTAATCTTATACAAATCAAACAGCTGGACATTAATATAATCACAGAGAAAAAATTAAATGGTTAGGATGCTTGACTAATGAGGTGAGCTTTAAATGCCAACTGGAAGCAACAAATGCCCAATAACTATGTGGGAATCTACCAAAGATTATAGAGACAATATGTAAAAGACAATCAGATAGACTTGTTGAATTTTACATGGACACAACGAATTCATTCCAAGAAACAATAATGCAGTGATTATAATACAGATTCTGCAATCTATTCTACGTCTGTTTATTCCACACCGAGTGCTTATCGCTTTTTCACGAATTCCTGAATTCGTGCTTCATGCATTCGAACTTATGCCAGAATTGACTTAACCCCAAAAATGCCATAGTAAGCTCTCCTTGAAATTTGTTGTCATCGTGTTTCTCACTGGGTGCCTCATGCAGTGGACTCCGTACCAAAGTTGCCAAAATTCAACAATTACCGCATCAAGATTGTATTACAATGCCACCACGTAATACACGTTTCGGCGATCATATCTCTTTCGATTCAAGACTGACTTGGAAGAAATTTCATGCGTTAGGCTGTCGTTTCTTTCTGTGGTAGACTAGTTCCCAGCCAAGCCCAACCTCTCCTCCCATTCAACGTTTAGCAGGGGAGAGAGGAGATGGATTTATATCTTTCTCAAGGGCAATTGCGCGTAAGTGAATGTAACGAACCATCTAGAATTCCAACTAGTCTCTCCGATTTCTCATTCTGAGACGTTATCCATTACAGTACACCAAACATTCCATCTTATATTACTAGATCCAAATTACAGGAAAAAAAATCACGAACCTTTATTAACCAATATCTAGACGGCAATAGAATTAGAAAGTAAGCAATGGATAGATACATGGCCGTATCTGACTACCTGGCACACCCAGCACGGGTTCGGGCCGATCCGTGCAATCATAGTGAAATTCCGGGCGAGGAAAAATGTCTTCGTCAGAAATCAAACTAAACAATTCACGAAGAAAGAAAGAAAGAAAGAAAAACGAAGAAAACATCCGAATGAACGTAGTAAAAATCTGTTTATTTATTAATTTTAGGAAAAAAGACTGGTTATACTCCGAAAGTCCAAACCCGATTTTCTGCTTTCGTTCATGTTCTGTGCCTAATTTCCATTGGAATAGACGAAAAAATTCGCAAGAATCATAGTTTCTGGAAACCGATGACGTCATCACATTGTCAACTAATAAATCCGGGCAATTTTCTCTGTGCCCGGTGTTTTTTAGCATCAGCTACGGTCCTGGATATATATATATAGATGAGAGAAATGGACGGAAAGAACTAGTCAGAAGTGTTGGCTCGAGGACAATCACTTATTGGTTATTGAAAGACTTTCGTAGATTATTGCTATTCTGTAATGAGTTTATAGTGGGGAGGCGTTCTTGTGGAGAGTAGTTGTATATTGCTGAAGATTAACAGAGTTTGGCCTCATTGTAGCTAGCCCACTATAAGTCATAAAAAGGTTATAAATCAAGAAAGCAAATTGAGTTGAGAAATAACATTTTATATATACACATATCAAATAAGGTTTTTACAATTAAAGTAATCCTTTAAATATAGGTTCAGCGGACGTTAAAATGTTCATGGCAATAAAATGCTGAAAAGAGAATTAATACTTAGGTATGTGGGATCGTTATAAGTAAGCAATGTCTTTGATGTATCCTCTCCTTTGGTCAGTAGGTAGTTTTGAGACAGCGAAGAAGGAAAAGAGAGGTAAGGGCGACGAGTATAGTAAGCCGCTTGACTTGGTCAAGGGAGATACTAATTACTCTCGTCTCTCTCGAGTCTGTCTGGGTCTGTCTGTCTTTCTGTCTCGGCTTTTTGTTTCGACTTTTTCGATCGCAGCAGATCATTTGGGAATTCACACTTGTATTTGAGTCTGGGCTTCCCATTGGCCGTTAAATAAAATTCGCGTAGGCTCGGGAACTGGAATTTAATATTTAATTAATTTTTAGTTTTCAACCGGAACATTTGCGTCGATCCGGCTGCGCACCGACTAGTTTAGCTCATTTGCTTTTTGGTCGTGAGAGTGCAAACATCCGGTCCATCGCTTTTGCTCGGTCGGTATCACCACAAGTTTAGTCCTCACCAGAAATCCAGAAAAGTGCTAGACTAAACTAATCGCAATGAATACCTTCATGAGCATACTCTACATTGGAATACAAGGTGCTGTAAGCATTGATGTGTGAGTGTTGTAATAGAATATGGCTCGCAATTCGAAATCGGGAGCCAACTATCAATTCAAGTCGGATCCGTAAATAACCCTGGGAAAAATACGAATCTACTTCTTCTTTCCCCAGCTATGGTTTAAATAGTAAGACTGGTATCAGTAAATCATTATTAACAAAAATTTATAGAATCCAAAAAATATTTTCTGCAAAAGGTTGATAAATCATAAAAATAAATACGTAAAATAAATCAATCATTTCCGAACATAATGACTTAAAATATGTGTCTATATTTCTTGAGGTATTTACATTGTTCGGACTGTTATCCTCATCTCTATTGTCATATTCACGACGTTTCGACTTTTGTACGCCCTTACCGTCTTCAGGTGATCGGAAATTAGAACCAAACCCTTTATTTCGAAAAATGAACGAACGAGAACAATCTGCTCCAGTGATCGAAATAAGGGATTCAGTTCAAAATTCCAGTCACAATGTTAATGAGCTCTTTACAAAGCACATTAGTAATGTGCATACAGTTCAATCTTTAGAGCAATTTGCTTGATTGATATTTTGAATGCTAATATTGCAACGATGTTTCTTTGCACGTCTATTTGGTTACTGCGACAAAACAATGGTAAATCGAGCGTCGATCAATTTCCCTCCTTTCTTTAATGATTTATTCTACATAGCGACATTTATACCTGGCGTCCACGCCGCTCGTGCGTCTCTCGGCTTCTGTTCAACGTCTGACACGCCCATTGACGCCTTCATTAGCAACGCCACTCGCAGCAACAAGAAAATTAACCATTCTTAATATAGAATTCCAACGACTGTGGATGTGTGTGTCTGTGAGGGCATGTTTTCCTGTAGTGTGGGTATACAAGAGGTCAAAAGCGTTTGTGGCACCTGTGATGTATGGTTTCTTAGTTTTACTCGGCGCTAATGAGGAGCGTGAAAACTTTGATGTAATTTTAACCGCTTTGTCGTCGGCCTTCTCGATTTATTTATGTTTTCGTTTATGGCATTTGCTGAATTTCAGTAGCTTCCTGACAAGATTAAAAATTTGAAAGCATAGCGTTAAAAATTATCAAAATAAAATGTCGTGACTTGAAACAAAAATCCTACCTTTATAGAAAAACTAGCAGTACAGCCCGGCGTTGCTCGGGTGTAATGAAAGCTTTAAAACTAATCCATGGTCCTGGAGCTCAGACTTAGCCTAAAGAATATTTGTGTGAAGTTTGGTGAGAATCGGATAAAAATTGTGGATTTGTATAAAGGAGACACAGACAGATAAACAGACACACATACAAACAACTTGCCTTATATATATATATATATATATATATATATATATATATATATATATATATATATTATCGATTTTCTGCACTATTGTAAGAACTGCAACCTTGAAACTTCTGAATATCGTTTCTTATGTCTTTGTCTATGAGTGTATCCAATTTGATTAAAATCGGACCACTCCTTCTATAACCCGACTTTTTCGATTATCGAATTTCGATATTTATCGGGGGTACCTCGACACAAAACCTAGCTCAGAACACTCGCAGACGCTTATAGTACAACTGTGTAAATTTTCAAGGAAAACGGTTCAGCCGTTTCGGAGTCTATATGTAACGGACACACACACACACATACACACATACACATACACACACACAAACAAATCTCCATTTATAAATAAGTTTATATATATATATATGTGTGTGTGTGTTTCATTTCAAATGTTATTTTTATTGGTAGACCGTGTTTAAAATAGACACTATAAATAAGTGTAGATACCTTTATTTCCTGGAAATGAACGATTTTGCTGAAATTACACAGAGAAAAAATATTGGAAAATATTAGGCTGTCTAGAAAGTCTATGCCGTTTATTACGTGAAATTATGGCATTAAATATTTATTCAACTAAATAGGAACCGCTTTCTTTCACAAACTTTCTCCATTTTTCATTCGACTTAAAGATTCTGTCTAACCATAATTTTAGTGACTACTCTGCAAAAAAATCCTTAAGATGCTTTTTTATATCATCCAAAAAATTAAAATGTTTACTTCTTCTATGTGCCCTGTCTTTTCAGGACGTAGGCGATCATGGTTCTCCACGTCTCACTATCTCTGGTGTCTCTTAGTATGCTTTCTCCTGTTACACTTCGTAACCCCCGTTCCGTCATCCACCTGATCAGGCCCCTCAAATATGTTATCCGCTGCCTTCCTCTGTCTCTTTTTCCTTCTATCTGGCCTGTTAGTAACAGGTTCTCCAAGCCCTCCTTCCTCATTGCATGTCCCAGGAACTTCAGTTGTCTTTTCTTGATGCTCACTATTAATTTTCTTTTTGTTGCCATTCTTTCCAACACCTCATTATCGTTCACATGCTTGGTCCATGATATCCGCAGCATCCTTCTGTAGAACCACATTTCCGCTGCTTCAATTCTTTTCCTCATCTTCGATGATATTGTTCAGCATTCACTGCCGTATTGAAATACTGACATCACATAGCAAAGATATACAGTCGTCTCAATGCTAAAGCAAGCTACCTCACATATATGGTCTACGCAAGATTCACAAAGACGGTATTCTACTCAGGCTGATTTTTAGTAGCCAAACGAAGTCGAATCAAGCCTTATAAAAACAACTGTTTGGACTAGGAAATAACACGTAGTCAGATCAATTTATGGCTTCCCTGTGTTGTTAGGGATCGCAGGTTTGAATCATGCCGAATGACACATACTTTCTTAACAAAATTTCTCAAAAATATTCAGGCCGACAGATATTTATAAATTTGCTGTTTAAATAAAAAACAGAGTACATACTCAAATACACGTATCTATTAAAAATAATGTTCAAACAAATGAAAATATACCGGTTGTTAATCCATTTCGTAAGTCTCCGAACTTTTCGTAACATTGTCTATTTACATTTGTTTACGTCAAGATACACTTTCAGAGCAGAAATGGATATTACGAGGAATCGGAAATTTGTGTTTAGAAGGCTTGATTCGGCATTATTTGAACTAGGAAATCATTCGTGGACGAGCGTTTTAAGATGCATCGGATCAATTGACTGCTTCTATTATGTTGTTAAGTGTCGCAGGTTCGAATCCTGCCGAATGGCATATTTTTCCAATAAAATTTCTAAAAAATTTTCAGGCCTGGTAGATATATATATATATATATATATATACAGACAGATATACAGTGTGTAATTCGTCTATCAGGCTGCGCATTCGAGAAATCTTAAATCTTTGCGGAAGGGATCTGACATACCTTTCCCTTTTTAGGAGAAATTACTGTTTGATCCGGTGCCTTTTACTGTCCGGCTACAGAGAGCTTCACAATTCAGCAAAGCCCTATTTTCTCTTTTAAGAACACTTCCTTATACAAGAGGCCGATGAACGTAATACACACCGTTTAAAATAAAGGTAAAAATGGTGCGTCTATTTGTGCGTTTCATATTCAGAACCCTTAAATTTAAAATTTATACTTTTTTTTTCTAAGTATTAATTTGTCGGTCCAAAATTATCTCGCGTGCCAACGAAACACCTTGGGAGAACATTCTGTTGGAGTTCATTTTAGCAACTTTCCTTGTGTGAGGGAGGGGAGTGAAATTCTGAAAAGGCTGGTAATAAGATGAACGTTTGTCTAAGGGCAGCCTACATTCAATTTTACAACTACAACGCCTAGTAGTTACATCCGGGTGTTTTGTCACGTACCTTCCCCCCGTTGCGGAAAGTCTTAGATTTAATACGAGTGAATGAATGCTGTAACAAAAAGGGAAAATACTTGTATTGGAATAATCTCAGCATAATTAACCTTTGTCCGGTAACAAAATAAATAAGAATTTCCATGTCTTCGTATAAATCGCCGGTATGATGACAGATAATAATGGTGCCAAACGACCTACAGGGTTCCACACTATTACGGTCATCGAAACGCGCAATTACAGCATTTCTCGCCGCGAAATTTGATCTCGTCATCCATTGCATATGGTTCTCCTCCAGCTGTTCTGTACCCAAACTTGCCAAAGGATCCTGGATATGAAGGCAAAACAGTGGTTATGGAATTTCCGACTTACCTAAAAGACCTGCCCACGCATACGCCGTTTCATATAATAAGAACCTTTACTGTACACTTAGAGCCCACTCAGAATGTTGTTGAAAATGTCAGTGATCTTCATGATTATTTGAGTGTTCATCTGACTAAACTTCTGTGGGAAATACTGTCTCTTCCTTCCAGTTAAGCGTTTTATTATATATATATATATATATATATATATATATATATATATATTAATCATATCACCCCGAGCAAGGCGGTAACGCCACTGATGTGCAGGAGGCTACATAGGAGTGAAAAGATTGGAAAAGAGAAAACCGGAAACCGCATCCTAAACAGGAAACAAGGGATGAGCCTCTTCACCTGTTCAATAGACAAGGGTGGAGTGTGAACCGAGCTAAAGATATATATATATATATATAATAAAACTCAGTACATAATGAAACGGCTATAATTTATTTCATTTCAGCAGTTGTAAAAATACAAGCTGCTTCACCAGACACGAAGAATTCGTTTTTTCGGGTCTGATAAAGAGGTTTGCATTTTTGCATCTGCTGAAATAAATTCTGGATTTATAACCGTTTAAATATGTGTTGAGTTTTCTTTTTTATATATCATATTGCTCTGGATAATATCCATTGATTTCTCTATATTTATCGATTTGATATTATTTAGATAATTTTTTTCTGATTCTCTTGCCCGTTTTGACGGATGTGTCAATATTCCCAGTACATCAGTCAGTTAAGTGCTATACGTGATGCACGTTTTGGGCAATCATATCTCGAAAGAGACATGACTGACTGGGCAGAAGATTAACCCGGAGTAAGTTGCCATTACTTTTTGCGGTAGACTGGTTGCCAGCCAATCTATAGAATCCAGTCTGTCATATTATTTAACCCATAACTGGAGAGAAGAGACGGATTAATACCTTTCTCAAGGATATTTGTGCGTAAGTGAATACAAGGAATTCAACTGGAATTCAAACTCGGCTACCCGATTTGTCGTTCGGTGTCGATATCCATCACAACGCGCATCCTCTACCACATCCAATATATATATATTGGGTTAAAAGCAATCGGAGTCAAACCGTACTGATGAGCTGTGATACAGCAAAACAGATCTGTCTATTTACGCTCTCACACCCTGATTGAGCACTCTGAAAGAATGGTAGACTTTGAAAAACAGTAGCTACTCTAGCAACTACGCATCGTTCATTCAGCAATGAATTAGAACACTCTCAGCTATTGGGCGTGTATAATGATAATATACACGCTAAAAAGTCTGCCTTCTTCTACCGAGCGCCCATAGCTCAGAGATAGAATCACCGACTGGCGCCAGTTCGGTCGGGTTTCAATCCTGGGTTAAAAGCAGTCGGAGTCTAACCGTGCTGATACAGCGAAACAGATCTGTCTGCTGATGACTATATATATATATATATATATATATATATATCTCCAATGAAAGATATATATTGGAATTCATTGACGTAGATAGATCTATCTATCGCCCGGTTCACACCTCCACCCACGTCTATTGAACAGGTGTTGAGGCTCATCCCTTGTTCCCTGTTTAGGATGTGGTTTCCGGCTTTCTCTTTTCTAATCTTCTCACTATTACGTAGCCCTCTGCACATCAGTAGCGTTACTGCCTTGCTCGGGGTGATGCGATTAAAATATATATATATATATCCAATAAAAGCCAATATCTCCAAACCCCTTCCTTTAAGGACCAAACCTCTGGTATCATTCTTTGTCCTCATTCTTTGTTTAAATGGGGTTAAGAACGCATGTCTTAAGATGACATGTTGAAAATGGCTATTTCCCCTGTAAGTTTTATCTGAATTTACAGATATATATATATATATACACTTTTTAAATCAATCGATCTATCTATATTAGTCTTTTCAGATCTATCTATCTATCTATCTATCTATCTATCTATCTATCTATCTATCTCAGTCCGTATCTATCTATCTATCTATCTATCTATCTATCTATCTATCTCAGTCCGTATCTATCTATCTATCTATCTATCTCAGTCCGTATCTATCTATCTATCTATCTATCTATCTATCTATCTCAGTCCGTATCTATCTATCTATCTATCTATCTATCTATCTATCTATCTATCTATCTATCTATTTCGTCTGGTCATTTCTATGCCTTTCTTATTGAATTCAGCTGTTACTTGTTTTTACTTTTGATTGCTATTCATTTAAAGTAGATTGTAAACTAATGGGCTGTAATTCAATACGCCAGATTTCAGTCGTTTTCTTTTTCGAGAAAATTCATTATACAGTAAAAGAAAATAACGTGTGGTCTGCCTTAGGTTCAAAATAATTTCGTACGCTGCTGTGTAAAATTATTGTCAAAGCATTTTTGTCTCCAATTTATATAGAGTAAATATTTAAATATTAATTCAATGATGTCTTCCTTTTTAGCTAGGGATTCGGGACTGTTATAAATTTTAGATTAGACGACTGCATACGCACTAATAAAATTTCCCCAATACATTTTTAATAACTTAGAACAAAATTTTTAAAAATGCTTTTCCAAATTAATGGCACGCGAAAATTTTTCATGCATAAATAATGAATATTAATTATTAAAAATTAATATATTATTTTTAATTAATTTTCAGAATAATCTAGGTTGATAATTTAAGTCGTAATACAATTATTCAAGTCATAACGAATTATGTCAAATAGAACGTTTTTGCTATTGAAAATTCCTTTGTGATGAATATACTGTAGCAACAATCAAACACCCAACCAACTAACCAACCATCATAAATAAAGTAGATTAAGTCTTAATTCAAATTCTTTCAGTTAATTTGAATCAACTACTGACAGCCATTTAAATACTTGGGAAGTGTTCTAACAGAAGACGGAAAGTGCGAGTCTGAGATCCGAAGGCGAATTGGAATGGCCAAGGATGCATTCTAAAAGCCAAGCAGAATATTAAGAGACAGGAAAAAAAAAGTTTTGAACTGTTGTGTGATATCTGTCTTCTCGTATGACAACGAATGCTGGACAATCTTGTGAAGGATGAAGGAGAGACTTGAAGCAACAGAAATGTGGTTCTACAGAAGGATGCTGAGGATATCTTGGATCGAACATGTGGGCAATAATGAAGTTTTGGAGAGAACAGAAACAAAAAGTAATCTTATACTTAACATCAGAAGGAGACAGTTTTTGGGACACGTACGGAGGATCAAGGGCTTGGAGAATTTGTTACTCACAGGGAGAATAGAGGAAAACATTGCGTGACATACTGAATAGACTTAAACAAACGGATGGCAAAGTAGGGTTTTGGAGAAATAACAAGACAAAATATATTAAGAGCTACGTTGGAAAGGAAGATGTGGAGGGCCATGATCACTTACATTCCGAAAGGAAATGGCTTATAAAATAAAACTGATAGCCAAGCGCTGGCAAGAAGAGTTATTCTTAATTCTGTTTCCCTGGCAAGTGTAGTCATTTTAATTTTAGCCTATTTACAACCACAGGGACTGTCTTTGTAGTTAGTAACTCTCCTTCTTACGTGGGAAGGCTAGGACTGAACTGGGGGTTCTGAGACACCTCAAGAGGGAAATGGGGCAATTTTCATGTACGTGCATGGCTCCCTACCGCCCTAGGCGCCTTTAATTCCAACATTGTGTCATTGTATCGTTATGAGTAGGCGTTAGGTTAAATATATTCCAATTTTAGCCTGAAGGAAAATTTTTGCTTGTGAATATTAGAATTCTTTGGTTCACTTCGTTTTGTTTTACGGCATATTAACCTCAATGGCTTATTTAATGCTGACAAGATTTTTACAATGGATTCCTATGAATAGAATATGTATTCTTTGTACGAAATCACTTAATAGATCAGGTTTTATTGATGTATTTTTGTAAAGACGGATTTGTCGAGTGTCAGATGTATTACTTCAAAAATATATTGCTGGTAATATTTTTTTTCCTTCAAAGATTTATTGCTGGTAATATTTTCTTCTCCAAAAATATTGGTGCAATTTTCACTATAAAAATCCATTTTTATACCGTCATAGTACATTGACCCCAGTTTTGGGGTTAACAATCTGGCCATAGCTCGGACCCTAACAGGCACTACCACCCCGGGTCAGAAACAATAGCAAATAAGAGGTGATTCCATGCTCCTCAAAACCTCTCAATCGGAGATGCCGCTATCTGATGCAATTCGTCGTCATACCCAGGTACCCTTCTGCAGAGGTGCAGTCGGTGTATTCAGAAACCCCAGCCGATAGGGTGGAATTCTTTTGGACTTTTCAAACATCCATTCTTATATCTGGACGAGCAGTATAGCCCGGCGTTGCTCGGGTGTAATGAAAGCTTTAAAACTAATCCATGTTCCTGGAGCTCAGACTCTTTGGACGTTGGCACGAAAGACTAAAAAGCAATAGTTGTTTCCAGTTAAAGCGAAACCGTAGACTGAAAGAAAAAATGAATGGATGTAAGTCAAATTTTGATTTCCTGGTATCGATATCAAATAAGTTTTTTTCGTCGTAAACTGAATTTTGAAGGCTAAATAAGTCCTCTGAGTAAATGGGATCATGGCTGAGACTAAGAACTACAATCATACCTACTTGGAGCCAAACCCGAAGCAAAAGCTAAAATAAAATGGCTGAAAAAAATACAGACATAGATAAACAGACACAGGCAGATAAACAGACACACACACAAACATCTTGCCTTTTAGATATATATATTATCGATTTTTTGCACATATATATATATATATATATATATATATATATATATATATATATATATATATTATCGATTTTCTGCACTATTGTAAGAACCGCAACCTTGAAACTTCTGAATATCGTTTCTTATGTCTTTGTCTATGAGTGTATCAAATTTGATTAAAATCGGACCACTCCTTCTATAACCCGATTTTTTCGATTATCGATTTTCGATATTTATCGGGGGTACCTCGTCACAACACCTAGCTAAGAACACTCGCAGACGCTTATAGTACAACTATGTAAATTTTCAAGAAAATCGGTTCAGCCATTTCGAAGTAACGGACACACACACACAGACAGACAGACAGACAGATACACACACACACACACACACACACAGAGTTCCATTTATAAATAAGTTTAGATAGATAGTGGTGAGGGCATCAACATAGTTTTGGAATTAAAACCCATTATGGCCTGTAAATCATTTAGGGAAATATTTCTTCTTCATCTTTTATATGCCGTGTCCCTTCAGAACGTGTGCGATCACGGTTCTCCGCAATTTCTTGTCCTTTGTAGCTGTTAATGACTTTTGTCATTTTGCCATCTCTCTCAAACCCTGCTCCACCATCCATTCGCTAAAACTCGCCAGATAAATTATGTATTCTGACCCACTTATCTTCAATCTAGCCCGTGCGTATCAAACTTTCCAAGTCCTCTTTCTTCATTACGTACACCCAAAATCTCAATTATCTTTTACTGTTGTTAAACATAAGTGTCGTTTTGATGTAATTATCCATAAAACTTCATAGTTCTTCACATGTTAGTCCCATGGTATTCTCAACATCCTTCTGTAGAACCACATTTTCTTCTTCTTCCTCTTCTTCTATGTGTCATGTTCCATCATGGCCCTCCACATCTTCCTATCCTTTGTAGCTCTAAACACTCCTTCTCCTGTTATCCCGCTCCGGCATCCATTTACTCAAGTCCCTAAAGTATGTTACGCGTTGCTTTTCCCTGTCTTTATTTCCCACTATTCGTCCTCTGAGCATCAGATTCTCCAAGCCCTCCTTTCTCACTACGTGTCCCAGAAACTTCAGCTGTCTTTTCATGGTGCTAAGTATAAGTTTCCTTTCCGTGCCCATCCTCTTCGAAACCTAGCCGTTGCTCACCTGTTCTTTCCATGGTATCCTCAGTATGCTTCTGTAGAACCTTATTTCGACTATCTCTAAATTTTCAGAGAAAATACTGCAATAAAATGTTCAGAAGTAAGAATCCAGAGCAGAATGTAACCTTGGAACTGCTAATACTAACGTAAATATTAAAACTAAGGATATCATTAAATATTTGACAGCCGATGAAATAAATCGACAAATTCTGGTACTCGGGGTGGGCCACTGCTGTAATGGTTAAAGTGGCAGAGTTGGAATTTCAGTTGAGTTCTTTACTTTCCCTTCCGCGGAAAAGGTGATACCAACCGGGTTAGCTTGGCCCAGGGAATAACAGCAATTAAAAGGTGATTCCCGGGCCCCCCAAAAATCTAAACTCCCAATCAGAGAGGGCCTGTTGCTTGTTGTACTTTATCGTCATAGTCGGAACTGCTCCAATTTTGCATCCAAAATAAAGTTAGTAAGCTTTCCTCACAATAAGTATTATATTTCGCTTTACAAGTGCAAATTTCACTTCGCCACACAGCAGAAGTTATTGCTTTTCTTCAGAGATTCGCAGAACATTTTTCACGGTCAGTTAAATGTGTGAAAATCAGAATAATAATTAGTTCTTTAGGAGAATAATCCTCTCTGCTGCAAAAAAAAAAAACGCTATATATATATATATATATATATATATATATAAAGTTCCATGTAAATATAATTTACAGAGCAAATATATATATATATATATATATATATATATATATATTTGCTCTGTAAATTATATTTACATGGAGCTTCCTATATATATATGCCCCTCCTCTCATGCTCATGAAAAGATAAAGACTATAGCGTTAAACTTTACCACCTGTTACGAAAGCTCTTACCGTGTTTTTAACAGTGCCCTATTATTTTTATTTTTTGAAATAGCTTTGCAACTTTTTGCTGACTTTCTTAAGAAATATATTTTGGCAATCGGAAAAATAAAAGTCCATTGAATAATGCGAAAATGATGGTATTGTTATTTGGAAGAATATAGAACAACTTTTTTACGAAAAAGAAATATATTAAAAATTGTTTAAGAACAAAGTTATGTGATGACCAATTGAATGGAGTTTTGTTCCTATCATCAACAAATACATCAAATGATGTGGAGAAGTTGTCGAACAATAAAGAGAAATAAATGTCTTATTAGATAATTCACCATTTCTAAATGTATTTTTTGTTGTAAGGAATTTGCATTTTTTGTTGTTGAGTGTGTTGTTATCCTGTTAGTCTTGCAATAAAATAAAGAACCTTGTTTAAATAATATAACATTAACTTCATTGTTATTTCTTTAAACGTCCAGACGGACTTTTGGACGGAGCGGTCTGAGGCCGAAACAATTTATTACAGTACATTTGATATCATGGCCCTCCCTCGAGACTTTGAATAGCTGTCTGGCCCGCTCTCTCCAAAACGGTTGCCGACCCCTGGTTTAGAGATACAAAAATAGGAAGTAATGGAGAGTCATGATTGCCGACTCTTTGAAAGAATACAGTACATAAAAGAAGAATTGGTTTTCACTAAAATTTAACTATATATGCCTGCTTGTGAATACTGAGGACTCTGACATCAATGTGTGTCGATAATTTTCCCGCTTCTGGGTTTTACATTTCAGACCAAGCCGTTCCAACAAAGTCTCGGAATGTTGCAAATGACTAAGAGGTCACAAGGAAAACTGTCCTCATTCCTATAATCGTGGGCAGTGGGAGACGCTGCCTGACACGAATGGAACAAGAACCGCTATCCCGCCCTGACTACTTACCTCGTGAACACATTTTGCAGTTAGAAGCGACTGCGTGGGGGTGATCCGGGCGTTTAACTCTCAACCATAGTCAGTCGTAGTTTTTCGGCTTGATAAAAATGGTGCATTTTGTCTGAAAATAAATAAATAAAAAAGAAAAAGGATTTTTCGTTGAAAATAATAATTAACGACCGAACGCCTTGTTGAAAAATGACTGCACAATACGCATGCGTCCGGCTACATGTACACTACTTCCTTTTCACTCAGTTGCAGACGTCGACACTTCTTCCTTGTCGAAATAGTTTCCACGTTTTCTTGATTATATTTTTCTTTTTCTTTTACATGTTAAAAAAAAAACAAATTTTTTTTTCTACAGCTGATATTTTCCCACGCCTTATCACTGCAACATACTACTCAAAGCACGGCTCGCGTACTTACAAAAAATATTTTAAAATACTATAGTAAGCACATTCTAAACGGGTCCAAATTTCTTAAATAAAGAATTGTCATTATTATCAATTTGAATTTTTTTTTCATAATTACATTATTCACACGTGTAATATTTTCCCTATCTTCATTGTTGCGATCAAAACGTTTCGGCTGTTGTGCTACCGACATTCATCAGGTGATTGTCGATCCGGGCAACTTTCAAGAGAATTTCGAAGTGAACCCTTTATTAGTGAATAAGCAGAGCTTGATCTGTACAGAGGCCCAATCTGATGGTAGACACTACTTAGAGAATATATACCTCTGATCATGTAAATAAAGACAGCCTCTTCTCACATAACGTGCCGAGCTTATGAGTAAATACAACTTTTGTAACATTCGCTATCTTTCGTTTCCCTGGTCAGACAGAAGGCACGTAACACAATTTTATACTTTGATAAAAGACTCTCCTTTCGAGAAAATAATATTTCAATTATATTTTTTGACTTCCTTTTCGCCGACTTCTCTCTTTTATCATAAATAGCGGGTTATACTACTGACGGTCATTTTCTATCAAGGTCACCAAACATATATATATATATATATATATATATATATATATATATATAAACACAGAATGAACCAAACGGACCTACCTAGGTTTCACCTAAACGGATCGTCAGGGAAAGCTGGAGGTGTTTATTTATTTATTTCGCTCTACTTCTGTATTGAGCGCTTTCTGTTAGTTGATGACTCGTATCGGGTTCTTTTCTTTAGGCTTCGTGCTAATCTCGGTCCGAACCCTTTTGACTGTCGTTCATGTACTTAGCTCTTTAATTTTTAAAACCATTTTTTTCCTTCTTTCGATAGTTTTCGAGGAAGGTTTTTCGACATGAGTATAATTTTTACAATCTCTCTCTCTCTCTCTCTCTCTCTCTCTCTCTCTCTCTCTCTCTCTCTCTCTCTCTCACACACACACACATATATATGTGTGTGTTTGTGTGTGTATATATATATATATATATATATATATATATATATATTACGAAATCTTAGCGAAAGTTACGGAATAGTATTAAACGACATATTTATTTAAATTTATTTCTTTGAACATTAGTTTTAATGGATATTCGCATTTGAGTGGATACTCTGTTTTTCTATAATTAAACAGTATATTTATACACAGGCCTGAATATTCAAGATATTCAAGAAATTTTGTTCGGAAAATATGCATCTTTTCAAATATCAAAAGTATAACTTGATGGCATAATACAAAATTCTATATTGTAGAGTCTCAAATAATTTAGAATAGTACTACCACACAGATGTGTGCCATAGTGCAGTGGATACCGGCTCGGAACGAAAAGTCGGGAAGCCGAGTTCGAATTTCAGTTAAATTCCTTGCATTCACTTACTTGGGAAAGGTATTAATCCGTCTCTTCTTTCCAGTTATGGGTTAAATAATAGGACAGACTGGGTTCTATAGCCTTGCTCGGCAACCAGTCTACCGCAGAAAGTAATGGCAACCTACTGTGGGTTAATCTTCTGCTCAGTCAGTCATGTCTCTTTCGAGACATGATCGCCCAAGTGTGTATCATGTATGGCACTTAACTGACTGACTACGACATGGCAGTCAACAACGCATTGTGGGATAAAATGGAAGACAGTGATAGAACAGACGATGAAGCTCATTAAATTGGTTTTATCTGCTAAAGATATGTTGTTATATAATATGGGAAGCTGCTGAAGAACGTCTGATTCGTAATTAAATATTTATTATGATTTGATGTAGACTAAATAAATAGAAAATCGCCGATAAACCCGTTCAGAAATATTTTAATTCTCAGCTTGAAAAACTTGTGTTCTCAGAATAATGTTTAAAAACAGCTTTGAACAAACGAAGCCATTAGGTCTTATAGAGGAGCATCTTTTTTCCCAAACTCGTGGACTGGTTTTGCAGCATCACAAAGTATCATATGAAATAATAGAAATCACATTACTTGAGGACTACCAACAGCAGTAACAAGTAAAAGGAAAAGTACATGTAACTCGAAGAGAAAATAATAACATAATCACGATGTTGTCATTTCAAACTACTTCAAATTAGGAAGAAAAATCCCCATCAGTATTGGAAAGAGCTATAACAGTTACTGCTCATAAGAAACCTACATTTGTGAAAGATTGATTCAAAAGAATTATTTTATAGATTCAACTGAGAGGAGGACTGGCTACTCGGTCAATGAATGGTGAATGTTTCCTTATACTATGTCGCCTCATATATCATTTTTTTTAATCGTTTCACCCCGAGCAAGTCATTCCACTGGCACTATTACGCAGGGGGTTACATAGGGTCGGGGAAGTGATGGGAAAGGAAAAGGTCGGGGAAGCAGGCATGTGGGAAGTAATTCCACAGGCGGAAAGCGCGAGAAAAGAAGTTATCTATCATTTTATTACACTGGTCCATGATGTCAAAGGTCGATGTTGGTGGCATGATAGTTGAATCGCCAAAAGTTCGTAACATGCTTCATTGTACAGGATTTACGTTATTCGAACTATTGTTCTCATCTTTGGTGCAATTTCTACGATGTTTTGGCCGTTGTACGCTCCAGCCGTCTTCAGGTGCTAGAAATTTCGAACCGAACCCTTTATTACAATCACTGGGGTATGTCATTCTCATTCAACAAAGATGAGGACAATAGTCCGAATAATGTAAATACTGTAAATAATACCTCATCTCAGAAATATAGACAAAACGACTTCATTGTCTCGCTACTAATTAGATATATCTATAAAAACAAACATATATACAAATTATTCATATAATGAGATCATTCTACGAGTGACGCTTTAACAGTGATACTTTCAATTTTGTTACATTGGTCCACGTCGTCAATGGCGGAGGTTGATGAGGTAGCTATAGAGCAGTGTTTCCCAACCTTTTTTGGCCATGCCCTACCTAATCACCTCTAGAATTCTGATGCTCCACCTCCGATATGTTGATATATCAGTCAGTCAGTCAAGTGCCATACGTGACACACGCTTGGGCGATCATGTCTCGACAGATTATCCCGCAGTAGGTTGCCATTGCTTTCTGCGGTAGACTGGTTGCCGAGCAAGGCTATAGAACCCAATCTGTCCTGTTATTTAACCCATAACTGGAAGAAATACTAAATACTACCTCATCTTAGAAATATAGACAAAAAAGACTTCATTGTCTCGCTACTAATTAGATATATATCTATAAAAACAAACATATATACAAATTATTCGTATAATGAGATCATTCTACGAGTGACGCTTTAACAGTGTTGCTTTCAATTTTGTTACATTGGTCCACGTCGTCAATGGCGGAGGTTGATGAAGTAGCTATAGAGCAGTGTTTCCCAACCTTTTTTGGCCATGCCCTACCTAATCACCTCTAGAATCCTGATGATCCACCTCCTATATGTTGATATATCAGTCAGTCAGTCAAGTGCCATACGTGATACACGCTTGGGCGATCATGTCTCGACAGAGACATGACTGACTGGGCAGAAGATTATCCTGCAGTAGGTTGCCATTGCTTTCTGCGGTAGACTGGTTGCCGAGCAAGGCTATAGAACCCAATCTGTCCTGTTATTTAACCCATAACTGGAAGGAATAGGCGGATTAATACCTTTCCAAAGGGTATTTGCGCGTAAGTGAATGCAACGAATTCAGTTGGAATTCGAACTCGGCTCCCCGATTTCTCGTTCCGAGCCGATATCCAATGCACCACAACGCATATGTTGTTATATAAAGGGCGATAATGCAAGAATTATGGTAACTAAGAATATTATAATCGAAAATCGGCTATAATATTATAATAGAGCCATTTGGAAATCCAGAATATATAAAAATACTTTTAATTAAACTAATAATTGTACTTTTATTTCAGAAAATATTTTTAATGCAATGAACACAGAATATAGGAAAGGTTTGGAAACATTGCAAAATGAAGTTCTAAAATTATTTTAGCATGGAAGTTGTTCACCAGGTGGCAGTGCAATCGATGGTAATTTAAAAATCTAAGACAAATGATGAATGAAATATTTGTAACACTGCTAACTTTTTTTATTTATTGTAATGTTAGGGCTAATAGATAACAAGAACAAAGACTTTTATTAGCAAAACACCTAACAATCGAATTGCTCCCCTAAAAAATCATATTGCCCCCCCCCCCCCCGTGGGGCGTATGACCCACGTTGGGAATTACCGCTATAGAGGCTGAACCATTTCGCGTTTGCGTTGTTATAGATAAAAATCTGACAAAATAGCTGGCGATGAATGAGGGGTGCCATTAAATTCTCGGACGAATGATGAACACAGGCGGTGGGAAATGCGTATGTGATGTGTTGACAGTAATGAGTGGCAAAGAACATTCCAGACAGCTTTACATCACTGTCCACCCACAAAAAACTGAGTGCTAACTGAAATGTGTACCCCATGGTGCGGTTAACTATGCAGTAAAATAACGCTTTGTTCTATTTAACAGTTTTAAAATTTTAAAATTTCCTTAGAAATATATTTACACATATTCATATGAATGTACACAACATCCAATACATCTTTTCCTTCTTCTATGTGCCCTTTCTCTTCATGACGTAGGCGATCATGCCCTTTTACATCTCCTGTTTTCTTCCCCTGTTACCTCACCCAGACCTTGTCGCTGTACTCATTTATTGGAATGCATCTTTGGCCATGTCAATTCGCCTTCGGATCTTAGTGTCGCACTTTCCGTCTTCTGTTAGAACACATCCCAGGAATTTAAATTTCTGTACCTTCTTGATTTTAGTATACCCAGAGTTGCAGCTGACATTTGTGCTCCACTTTTACTGATGACCATGTACATATCAACACTGAAAATACTTTGATATATATATATATATATATATATATATATATATATATATATATATAGTACACTTGGTATGTAATCCAGGTAAATTCCAAAAGAGACGAACTCAAGAGAACTCAATGTTAAATTAATTTATTTAATTTAACAGATTAATATAATTTATAAAGGATTTTCGATTATTACTATGGATAATACATATTTCACCGCTTTGATGTTATTATCGGGGCTCGTCAGACCCAAAAGCCGCGATAATAACATCAAAGCGGTGAAATATGCATTATCCATAGTAATAATCGAAAATCCTTTATAAAAAAATAATATATATATATATATATATATATATATATATATATATATACCCTGATTGAGCACTTTGGATGAATGGTAGACTTTGAAAAACAGTATCTACTCTAGCAACTATGCATCGTTCATTCAGCAATGAATTAGAACAATCTCAGCTATTAGGCGTGTATAATGATAATATACACGCTAAAAAGTCTGCCTTCTTCTACCGAGCGCCTATAGCTCAGAGGTAGAATCGCCGACTGACGCCAATTCAGTCGGGTTTCACCCCTGGGTTAAAAACAATCGGAGTCTAACCGTACTGATGATATATATATATATATATATATATATATATATATATATATATATATATATATATAATTCAACGCATATTTTTACCCTTTTTTTTTTCAATGGCCTGAAAGAGATAATGTAGGTAAATTTACACTGTCGAAACAAGTCTCGATTTATAACCGTTTAAATATGCTTTGAGTTTTCCTCTCAATATTTTATAATGCTCTAGATAATATCCATCGGGCTGTCTATTTTTATCTGATTAATAATTTATGTTAATTGTATAAAATCATTTGGATGACCCTCTCCGTCTTTACGAGCCTGACATTCTCATTCATATATATAACTTTAATCCAAAAGGAAAAGCAGGTAAGTAAATCCCCAAAACCAGATTCTAATTAATATTATATTAATTAATCTGAACATTAGAATTTGTTTTAATTTATATATATATATATATATATATATATATATATATATATGAAGAACAAAATAGGAAGTTGTTGAAGATTCCGGGTGAAAAGAATGAACAACAAAATAATGAACAATAAAAGAGATATTTGAGATAGGAAAATGGGTTATATTAAACGCAAAAATACTCCTGTAATTCAGAAATACGATTAGTAAGATGTATATATATATATATATATATATATATATATATATATATTGCCATCCGCAGACAGATCTGTTTCGCCGTATCACCGTATCACAGCTCATCAGTACGGTTAGACTCCGATTGCTTTTTTTTACCCAGGATTGAAACACGACCGAAATGGCGTCCGTCGGCGACTCTACCCCTGGCCTATGGGCGTTCGGTGAAGTCTTTGAAGTGAAGCTGTGCTTGAATTAGTATATCCGTGCAATAATATTCTGGCTGAGTGGCGCTCAAAGCTACTATGAGTATGGATGCGGTATTATCTGTGTAACTTCGGTATCGTTCTATAACTTACGGTTCAGTCCGGTACTCTCCTGGATCTCATTATGGCAGGAGTATATGCCTACTCAAGTCGAGTCCATTATCATAGAGAAAAGGGAGATCACACAACAGAAATGGGTCTTAATCTAACATGTTTCACTTTAATTAAAACTTCACCAGAAATCTGATTAAGGACAAGAGATAAAGAATATTTTCAGTATTTAAAAAACAAAGAAGCAGTATACTGGAATGTTGTTTGGGGTTTGATTCTTTTTATTCAGATATATGTCACATGTAATAAGGCAATATACGATTATTTTAAATGTAAGTGTATGTATGTATATGAACGCTTGTCAGTTTATATTTATGTGGGCGTGATAATACAAGTCAAGTGTATTAAAACGATGGAAGATTTTTTAAATATGTTTGTGAGAAAATCTTGGATGGTAAAATGTGTGAATGTGTGGGTTTGTTGGTTGGAGACGTTAACGTGACTGTGTATGATAAAACGAAAAATATTTCCGTCTAAATTTGTAGCAAAATAATGAATACAAGTGTTTGTAGTCAATTATATATATATATATATATATACGCTCTCACACCCTGATTGAACACTCTAGAAGAAAGGTAGACTTTGAAAAACAGTAGCCACTCTAGCGTGTACGCATCGCTCATTTCAGTAAAAATGAAATTTGAGCACTCTAGCTATTGGGCGCGTAATATGATATGCGCTAAAAAGACTGCCTTCTTCCACCGAACGCCCCGTGGCCCAGGGGTAGAGTCGCCGACTGACGCCAATTCGGTCGGGTTTCTAGCCTGGGTTGTGTAGCAATCGGAGTCTAACCGTACTGATGAGCTGTGATACAGCGAAACAGATCTGTCTGCGGATGACAATATATATATATGTCTGTGAGCGTGTGTGAAGAGTGTGTGTGTGTGTGTGTGTGTGTGTGTGTGTGTGTGTGTGTGTGTGTGTGTGTGTGTGTGTGTGTGTGTGTGTGTGTGTGTGTGTGTGTGTGTAGATATATTGTTAACACGATCTCATGCTCTTGATGGAATGACTATATTGAATCCATTGCCAAATCTGCTGCTATGAAAGTCGGCTCCCTGTGCAGGGCCCGGAAATTTTTCCCACCTGAAACTATTCTGCACATATACAAATCTACCATCCGCCCGTGTATTGAATATTGCTGCCATATCTGGACGGGTGCCCCTGCTGCTCTCCTTGGGCTTCTTGACAAAATACAAAGGAGGATCTGTAACGTGGTTGATACTGACTTGGCAGACCGGCTGCAGCCGCTCTCACACCGGCGTGATGTAGCTTCCCTGTGCCTCTTCTACAAGTACTTTCATGGCTTCTGCTCCGATGAGCTTAGATCACTGGTGCCGCCTAAGCACGAATTTACACGAGATACTAGATTAGCAACTAGGTCCCACACTTTTACAGTTAAACAAATAAGATGTAACCGTAAATTCTACTCCAACAGCTTCTTTTCTCGCGCTTCCCGCCTGTGGAACTCCCTTCCACAAGTCTGCTTTCCCGACAGTTACAATCTCCAGGTGTTTAAATGTAGGGTCAATAGACACCTCCTATCACACTAACTCCCAACTATTCTCACAACACTCTCATCTACCCAACCCTCATTCTCGGTATCCTCACCCGCCTATCACCCACCCTCTGTTATTTCCTATATTTAATCAGCCTTTCTCCACTCTACGTAGCCCCCTGCACAGTAGTGGCAGTGACATGCCTTGCTCGGGGTGAAACGCTTATAAAAAAAAAAAAAAAAAAGATAAGATGAATATTTATATACGAGGCCTTATAGTATTATTTTTTCTATTATCTGGACGCCGCTTTTGCTATTTACAATCCATACTACGTACAATTTCGAAATACAGTGGAACCTGTCGTAGGCGACCAACTCTACTCTCATCAAAACGCCTACTGCCATCAAACCACCTATCGCACACGGCAGGTGATCGCTCACTAAAGGCTCACATAGTCATGACCTATCTACGCCATGAACGTATATTCCACTCATCAGAATGTACATATTAGAATTTTACCATGTAATCTGGTAATAAATAAATGAGAACATAAAAAATAGCCTGACTTTAAAGAAATTTATTCAGCATAATTCATTTAAAAATTTAAAAAAACGTATTTACAACGGTCAACAAGCGACCAAAATGTGTATTCATAAAATATTTAAGTGGACTTAAAAAGTATACAGTTTCATTTTTTTCTTAGAAGTGAGTAATAGCAAAAGAGAATCTGCGATAATACATGAAAAAAAAAACATACAAAAAACTGACAGCGATCGTAAGTGAGGGTAGAGAAACAGAGAGATAGAGATAGATATACCCAAATAGAAATGGAGTAGATAGATACACAAAAAATAAAGGAACGAAAGAGATAAAAATTTGATAAAGGGACATACTTGTGATTTTCCCAATCCTTGAATGTATCCTAGTCAGTACAGAGACTGCGATAAATCCCTGTACATGTACAAAATAGCCGATGTTTGATCGTGAGGTGAACTCAAGCAATGTGCATTTCAACAAGAAATAACAGTTTGATACAACACTACAATAACAAAACAATGGGGAAGTGTTTCTGACTTAGATAAAAGCAAAATGAAATAGATTACTCGTTTCGTTTCTCCTAATTTAGAAGTTCGCAGTGTACGACTAAACTGGATTTTTTTAAAGCGGTCGCTTGATCAGTGATTTTCACTCGTTGATGTTAGTCACTGCTCGTGTTCTGGAGGTGGTCGCTCACTAAGGTTCAGTTAACATTAGCAAATCGTCCGTACATAGAAAAATGGCGTTAACAACAAGTGGTCGCTGACGAAGATGGTTGCATACGGCAGGTTCCACTGTAGAACCAATAAATGTGCTGGGGGAGGGGAATGTATAGCAGAATCGGAATGAGAAATCGGAATACCTAGTGAAGAAAAAGGAGGCACTCCAACAAGAACCACGTGAATATATATGGATTGGAGATCAGGGTCCTCGTTTATTCTGGTAGGAAGTCGCTGCCACATGGGAACTGGTCCTTTATGTAGACACCGTGCTAGGGTTCATTTTTTTTGTTTTTTTTTTAATCATATCACCCCAAGCAATGCAATAACGCAACTTATGCGCAGGAGGCTACGTAAGAGTAAAAAGATTGGAAAAGAGAAAACCGGAAACCACATCCTAACCAGGAAACAAGGGATGAGCCTCTTCACCTGTTCAATAGACGTGGGTGGAGTGTGAACCGGGCGAGAGTTTAGTCTAGCTACTCCAATTGAAAAAAATAAAGAGAGAAAAGAGTGAAAAGATTGAAAAAGAGAAAGCCGGAAACCGCATCATAAACAGGGAACAAGGGATGAGCCTCTTCACCTGTTCAATAGATGTGGGTGGAGTGTGAACAGGGCGATAGTTTAGTCTATCTACTCCAATTGAGAAAAAAAAGAAAAGAGTGAAAAGATTGGAAACGAGAAAGCCGGAAACCACATCCTAACCAGGGAACAAGGGATGAACCTCTTCACCTGTTCCATAGACATGGGTTGGGTATGAACCGGGCAATAGTTTAGTCTATCTACTCCAATTAAAGTCTAGTTCTTTTGTTTGCTTTAGTTGTATTCATGATTTGGCAACAAAAACTGGTAGAAGTGAACATGAGGCCGCGAAACAGTCATGGCCTCAGGTAGTGTTTTCATCAACAACCTGGAATGAATTATCCAAAGTACAATAGTCGCAATATTATACACCTGTGTATATGATATCTTCCTCAGAATTTAATCTAAGTTCCGGATCCTTAACTATCATGCGAATAACGCCCAAACCTAGAGAACGTTACCCCAAGCACCCCTAATGAAGCGACAAAAAGATGCATTTCTGATACTCTGAACGCACACGTTTCATCTTTCGAGATATCAAAGCAACAGAACTTGTGTCAGAAACACCGTGACTAATCTGGGGGCTTAGGTACCAAGACAAGTTCTTTGGCAACAGAAAACCTAAAGGCCCACTTGAAGAAAGTGAATTACATACGTTACTCGGGATGCATCAACATCAGTTACCTCCATTGGATTGAATAATTTTGTAAAACAAAGATATACAGAGTGTGGACAAAATACTGGAGACACCTTGTACCTTTATAGCATAATTTGAAAAATTTGATTAAACTGTCAAAAGCTTGTCTATTTTTATGTTTGCGATTTAATATTAGTAGTACTTCCTTTTTTTATTTTTGCTAAAATTGTTGTATTTTTACAGATATTATTTAAATAAGTTCATTAAAATCAACAGTCAGAACTATTTAAGAATTTTATGTGACCAGTTGCATCCTATGGTCCAGGAACTGTCTTTGAAGATAAATGCCATCTTTCAGGATGATAATGAACCCAAAGTTGTAGCTGAATGGCAGGAGGAACATTCTAGTGAAGTAGAACATCTTATCTGGATACCACAGTCCTCAGATCTCAACTTCATTGAAGATTTAGGGTTGATTAAAAAAAAGCGAGAAGTCCATATCTTCCATCATCATCATTAGCTTTTAGCTGAAGAATGGATAAACATTCAATCTTTGTACGAGTCGATCCCATGTAGAATTCAAGCTGTAATTACTACCAAAGTTGTTTCAAAGTTCATTTTCTTGGAAATTTAAGGCGTTTTCATTATTTTTTCCATCAATGCTAACTCTCTCGTATGAACGAGAGCGTTACCATTGGCCGAAACATCATATTGAATATTAACGATTAAAATGAAAGTATAAAGTTTTAACTTGAAATTTTGTTGAACTCTAATGAATTGAGAAAAATGGAATTTCCAACTACTTTTCCATTTTTATGTCCATTAAAGAACATTCCCGATATAGGCGGGAGCGAAGTGAAAAGTCACCAACAAGCAAGTTTATATCAATTGGTCAAGATATCTCGATGTTGACAACCTAGCGACGAATGAAAAGGAAATTTAATAACCCAGTTTTATAACTCGTATTCCACTGAGGCCATGAGTAGAGGAAGACCCGCAATTAGGTTAGCCAATTGTCAAAAATAATACAGTTAAGGCTCACTGGAAACACGATAAAAATATTCAACCTTTTAAAGAAAACATTAACCTTCAAAATGCGCCAATAGTTATCAGTTTTCCCACTTTTTCGACAAGTCCATGAAAGCATGAGGGGCGTTCGAGCCTTAAATCAAATGAAAGTTGTAGTCCCCTTATGCATTTTAGCGGCATTTTCACCTTACTTGGAGTAAATTGATTAAAAAGAAATCACACAATCCATTCATCCTAAAGACTTTAACAATAAATCCCTGCCTTGAGTGGCGTTTGTGCCTTAAATCAAATGAAAGTTGTAGTCCCCTTATGCATTTTAGCGGCATTTTCACCTTACTTGGAGTAAATTGATTAAAAAGAAACCACACAACCCATTCATCCTAAAGACTTTAACAATAAATCCCTGCCTTGAGTGGCGTTTGAGCCTTAAATCAAATGAAAGTCGCAGTCCCCTTATGCATTTTAGCGGCATTTTCACCTTACTTGGAGTAAATTGATTAAAAAGAAATCACACAACCCATTCATCCTAAAGACTTTAACAATAAATCCCTGCCTTGAGTGGCGTTCGAGCCTTAAATCAAGTGAAATGGTATCTCAAATTTAGAGCGGAAAATGCGGAAACATTGTAGAATTATGATAACAACATTGAAATGTGCAGTAGACAGCGCTGCTATTGAAAAGAGGAGATGAAGAGGAGATGGGAGAGTAGAACAATCTGATAACGTAAGTATGTGATTGATAATGATACTCATGACAACGATTCTTAATCGCCATTAATGCTGTCATCGCTGCATTTGTCACCAGAGAAACACCGACGTGAATATCATAATTATGTTGTGACAAGTGTCATCGCCAATTTAGATTCATATTCTTTGGCGACCATAAATGGGCAACAAAACTGGTTGGCGTATTAAAATGGATAACAGGAAGAATACCTATATATATATATATATATATATATATATATATATATATATATATATACACTGCTTATGTACAACACGTTAAAATCTCCTTTCTCTGATTCCATGCGCCTATGGCTTAGGGGTAGCGACTCCGACTGATACCAAATCGCTCGAATTTTAAAAAAAGAGATGAAAGATTATGAAAAGGGGGGGGGGAATTGGAAGGGCCAAACACTAGATAGCAATAATGTGCAGTCCTAGTGGACAATCTCTCTTTGAAAATGCCTGTAAATATCAAACTTGCTTTATTCCTCGCACTTATATATATATATATATATATAAGTGCGAGAAATATTTTTTATTATATATACATATATATATAAAATAAAAAATAATCCAATGTTCAAGTTCATTGAATGGCCATTTCTACGAGAAATTTCTACGAGAAATTTCTCTTGTCATCAGCAACGAATTTTATTTCAAAAGCTTTTAAAAACGAATTTGAACATCGGAATGTGTTTTATTTTATCATTGGCTCTGTAATTTGAATATAAATTGCATTGAGTCCTCCCTCTTGATCAATTTTAATATTAATGTAATTAATATTAATTAGGATTCGGATTTTGGGATTTACCTACCTGCTTTTCCTTTTGGATTAAGTTATATATATATATCTGAAAAACAGAAATTTAAAACATGACCAGATGGGTTCGGCTATCGCCCGGTTCCTATTCCCTCTTATATAATTTTGTGTACAGGAGCAGGCGTTCATACTTTACTTTTTATTTAGGATTGGGTTTCTGGTTCCTTCTAAAGCCTTTTTTATCCACTTTCACACTTAATAGCCACTAACGTTTTAGTGGCATTATGCCCTTGCTTGGAGTGAACTGATTTAAAAAAAAGTAAAAAAAAAAATAGTTTAATGTTGAAAGGAAAAATTTAATAAGTTTAGCATAGGCATTCTATTCCTTTATTAAATATCTTCTAGGTATAATGTTGAAGCGTAAATTCTATGGTTTTCTTAGCTTAAGGTGGTTAGAAGTCTCCAGCTCGGAAACTCGCCACCATGACCATCATACTTCGATATGTTGTATGTGTGGAAAGGTGAGATTTGGAAAAAAAAAAAAAAAAAAACGGGCGCAGATTGATATTTTGGAAATATTGGATGGTGGTGCTCTTAAAATTTTTTTTATTCAGAATGAATTGTTTTCTCTGTTTTTAAGAATATGGCATTTTTAGGTTTAAAATATGAGTCGAATTTATCTCTAATGCATTCATTAAATTATTTTTTGTGGTGTCTCTTTTGTGTTCATATATACAATTTTTAAAATTTCTATTTATTTCTCTGATGTACTTTGAGGGATAATTTCGGCTATTTATATTGTATATTCTTGTTTCTTATTATGGTTTCTAGTTTTTTTTGTTTTTGTTTTTTTTAGATCCGATCATGTCCATAATATTTTTCGACCACCTCGAAAATTATTATAAGCGTGGCCGGATCTAAAAAGACAAAAACCATAATAACTCAGAAGCAGGAATATACAAAATAAATTGACAATATATATATATATATATATATATATATATATATATATTTAATGATACTGTTTACGCTCCCACACCCTGATTGAGCACTCTGGAAGAATGGTAGACTTTGAAAAACAGTAGCTACTCTGGCATCTACGCATCGATCATTTAGCAATGAAGTAGAACACTCTCAGCTATTGGGCGTGTATAATGATAATATACACGCTAAAAAGTCTGCCGCCTTCTATCGAGCGCCCATAGCTCAGAGGTAGAATCGCCGACTGATGCTAATTCGGTCGGGTTTCAATCCAAGGTGAAAAGCAACCGGATGTCTAACCCTACTGATGAGCTGTAATACAGCGAAACAGATCTGTCTGCGAATGACTATATTTAATGATAGATATATATTTAATGATATATATATTATAATAAAAATAAATTGTATGACTGTATAAATCCATTGGTAATAGTATATTTTGCGGAAATCTTACAAAACTACGACTCAGACCAAAATTCTTCACAAAAATATGCGAAGAATTTTGGTCTGAGGAACGGTTTTGTAATATATATATATATATATATATATATATATATATATGAAATGAAAATGAATTTAATGCCTTTATAAATCCTTTGGTAATAGTGTATTTCGCGGAAATCTTACAAAACCGCTCCTCAGACCAAAATTCTTCACAAAATGAATGGGTTAGATCTGTCCAGACGAAAATAATTGTTATGCATGTGTATGTATGTATATGTATGTATGTATGTATATTTATATGCATGTATGTGTATGTATATGCATATATATTTATTTGTATGTAGGTATGAGTATGTATACATCTATATATATATATATATATATATATATATATATATATATGTGTGTGTGTGTGTGTGTATGTATTTATGTATATAATTAATTTAATTTCTTGTACCTACATGTGGGTGTATGTGCATGTAATGATTTATGTGGTTATATACAAGTAGGTGTGTAACTAAAGATTAATGTATCAGTAAGTATATAATATAAGCCCCTTAAACAACCCCCCGACGTGTGCAGATAATACCCCGTTAAAAACTTTATATTTATTAATTTATTTTTATTAGTCAGTTATCGTTGTCATTATTGTTATTAAGAATTTTTATGAAGAATTATTGTGGGTATCGTTAATAATAATAATAATAATAATAATAATAATATTTATTTATTTTTTTTAACCAGCGTCTTTCTCCTTGAATTCCAATCGCGTCTATGTCAGATGTTGCTTGGCAGCCCATTTAGGAGAAGGAAAACTCCGAACAACAACCCGCAACTCAAGGTGTTAATCGTGCCGAGGAGTGAATGGCTACTGCGTTATGAGGTCACAAACGATCCCCTACAGGCTTCGGGACCCTGTTTGTAAAAGACCGTTACCCAACGTGCCGGGCAACTTTGGGTGGACTTTTGGACCCGTGCGTCACTCGTGGGAAAAACATGAAAAATACAAATAGAAATAAAAAGTCCAGTATGGCTCTTCCAGTGGATAAACAGGGAGCCCGTCCTTCAGGAGGGAACCTACCTGAGGTCGAAAAATCTGCCATAGGAACAAACTCCTACACAAAGAATGAATCTTCAGGTCCCCACAACCAGGATAATCCTAACGATGGTCCTGAAAATTCACCAGCTAGATCTACAACCGTATATTTAAAGAAAGAAAAAATAAAATGGTCTCGTGAGGAGTACAAAGTCGTTATGACTGCATTTCATGAAGCGTTACTCAAACCTCAAAAAAACGTGACTCGCCAAACATATGACATTTGGCGTGAAAAAGTTGGTCAAGCAAATAGAAAGTATATTGACGAAAATAAATTAGCCAATGTACGTAGGTACATTATTCGTAATAACCGACTGACAGAGGCTGAAATCAATGAAATTAAAAGAATTGTAACAAGAAGAGACGAATCAACAAAATATGAAAAGAAACCGGAATCAGAAATAAAAAGTAATAACATCAAACAAGCCACAGGTCATAATGTAGAAACCGTGAAACACGCAAATCACTGCGAAGATAATGCTGTAAGTTTAAAAGTGCTGGAAAGGTGTGATCTGAGTCAGTTAAAAGACAAAAATAAAACGAGTTCAGAACACATCGAAGATAATTATTTGACGGAAAATAAGAACAATATACAGGAAGCCAAGATAGAAATAAAAAACCATCTAAGTCAAATACAAAATATTACAATGGAGGAACGTGAACAGCTCCCAAAATTACAACCAACAAAACATAACCTCCGTACTATTAAACTCTACAATGCAGCACTGAAATCAATACTGGATGAAGACCCTCATACAAATCTTAACGAAATAATATATGCATCAGCAACAGCAGCAACAAAAAAAATGAATATCAAAATAAAAACAAGGCAGTCTCGTAGACGTGAAGATCCACATTGGAAAAGAAAAATAGAAAAAGAAATCGAACAACTCAGAAGTGAATTATCAATACTGGATGAACTGAGTAGAGGAATAAATGTAAGAACTAGGAAAAGCAGAAGAGCCGAAAAAAAATATAACATCAGGAATGAAAATGAAGTCTTATCAAATAAAGAAAAAAATAAAGCAAAAAATCCAACTGAAGGCTCAAAGAATAAGACACTATGAGAAAAGAGCAAGATTTTACAGACAAAACAAGATTTTTCAGACTGATACAAAGAGATTTTACAGGGAAATAGGTAAAAAAAGAATTGAAGTGACAGTACCCCCCAGAATGGAAGAAGTCACACAGTTCTGGGAAAAGATATGGGCTTGCCCTAAAGAACTTAGCAAGGAAGTACATTGGATTACGCAAGAGATAGAACGAATGAAAAATAAACCCGAACAGACATGGTCTGGAATTACAGAAGATGATGTTAAATATGCACTAAAAAAAGCACACAATTGGAAATTCCCAGGTATAGATAAAATTCCTAACTTTTGGCTATATTATTTAAATGCAGCACATAAAAAACTAGCCAAAGAACTTCAAGAAATGGTTGACGATCCCACTAAAATTCCTGCATGGATGACCAAAGGAATTACATTTCTTCTACCCAAGAATGGTGACACAAACAACCCGAAAAACTACAGACCAATTACATGTCTTCCGACAACATATAAACTATTAACATCTATTTTAACAAAACAGACATATTTATTCTTAGAAAGAAATGACATGATACCGCTTGAACAAAAAGGGTGCAAACGTGGCTGTTATGGTTGTAAAGACCAATTGCTAATTAACAAAATGATCCTGGAAAACTGCTACAGTACAAAGAAAAATCTCAGTACTGCCTGGATAGATATCGAAAGGCATTCGATAGTGTGCCACATTACTGGATTTTAAAGACTTTAAATATATACAAGATATCGCCCGTCATCATCAATTTTATCAAACAGTGCATGTCTATATGGAAAACAACCCTTTACCTCAATCATATAAATGGAACCTATAAGTCTGATGAAATAAACATCAAAAGAGGTATATTTCAAGGTGATTCTTTATCTCCCTTACTATTCTGCATATCATTAATAGCACTAACCAGTCAACTTAATAAGACAGAATGTGGTTATAAAATAGGACAAAAGAAAATAAGCCATCTATTTTACATGGATGACTTAAAGTTATATGCTAAGAATGATAATGAGCTGGAAGGTCTTCTGCAAACTGTAAAATGCTTCAGCGAAGACATTGGAATGAAATTTAATTTGAATAAATGTGCTAAAGCTACAGTTTTGCGTGGATCAATACAAGAAACATCCTCAATTAGCCTAGATCCTGCTGTAACAATAAAAGAATTGAAACCAGAAGAAGCTTATAAATACCTAGGTGTAAATGAGAGCGAAAACATTCACCATAAAAAAATGAAAGAAATAGTGCGTAAAGAGTACTATAGAAGGCTACGAATGATATTAAAAACTGAATTAAATTCACAGAACAGAGTTATGGCCATTAATAGCCTTGCAATCCCAGTTGTCCAATATAGCTTTAACATCTTAAACTGGACTCTAAACGACATCAGGCGAATGGATGCTAAAACAAGAAAGCTTCTTTCTAAGCATAAGATGCATCATCAAAGGCTGATGTAGACCGTCTATACATACCCCGTAAAGAAGGTGGAAGAGGTCTTATTCAGCTGGAATTGTCATACAAGACAACAACTATTGGCTTACTAACATACATAGAAACAACAAAGGATTGGATGATACAATTAGTAAGGCAACATGAAGAAAGAAAGAAAAAATATTCAATAATAAAAGAAGGTAGTAAATACAAACAAGATTTACATTAATAGATTCTGTAGAAAAGCAAAACAGAAGCCAAGAACCAACTATTGCGGCAAAAAATATGAAAATGAAAGCCAAAGATAAAGCTCTTGAACAGATGAAACAGCGCTGGCAAGACAAACCTCTGCATGGCCAATATCCAGTACGTGCCAATAAATCCAATGTTGACAAAGTTAATACTCATCGATGGTTACGTGCATCTGGATTAAAGTCTGAAACTGAAGGCTTTATTCTTGCAGCACAAGACCAAAGTCTTTTCACGAGAAACTTTCAGGCAAATATTATGCATAATAATATGGATCCAAAATGCAGGTTTTGTGATAAACACCAAGAAACAATAGACCACCTAATCTCAGGCTGTTCTGTGCTTGCCCCAAATGAATATAAAAATCGCCACGATAGATTTGGGCAATATTTACATTGGGCAATGTGCAAACATTATGGAAAAGCTGTAAACAAACACTGGTATGAACATCACCCAGCACCGGTTACAGAAATAGAAGATGTAACCATTCTATGGGATTACACCATCTACACAGACAGAAAAATTGAAGCAAACAGGCCAGGCATTATTGTTAAAAACCAGAAGGAGAAAACTTGTCTATTAATTGATATGGCTTGTCCAGCGGATTGTAACATAGCAATCAAGGAATTTGAAAAACTGTCAAAATATAAAGACCTGGAAATTGAAATAGAAAAAATGTGGAAATTGAAAACAAGAGTTGTGCCAGTGATAGTAGGTGCACTTGGAATGATAAAAACTGGAACAAAACAACACATTGAAAGAATCCCTGGAAACCCCAGCTTAAGATATATACAAAAAATTGTCTTATTAAGTACAGCCCACACACTAAGGAAAACTTTATCTATGTAATGCTGGGGATGATAGGGAAGAATAGAAAAACATGAAATGGAGCCATAACAACACGCCACTACCTGCCTTAGGTCTCCCCGCAGACATGGTTGGTAGTGAGACCAAAGCAGAAATCGAAATATGATGAAAAATGACACAATAATAATAATAAGCAATTTAATTCAATTTTGTTTAATATGTTAAAATTTGCATCACCCCATAGTTTGCGGCTTCCATAGTATTGATTTCCTTAACATCGAAATGTGGGTCAGTGTCAAATTTTTCCTCTTGTCATTTTATATATATATATATATATATATATATATATATATATATATATATATATTCTCAGCCATGTTTGTTCACATTTATCTTAATCTGTTCATGTCTATTCACAACTGTCTATCTTAATTCGTTTATATCTATCTATCTATCTATCTATCTCAATCTATTCATTATAATTCATCTAGAAAAAAAAGAAGACGCTTTGATATTATTTACAGTGTTTGGAATGTGGTGTTATACTGGATTTAAACCGTAAATATGAAGAAAAGAACTGGTCGGCAAGACTCAACAGAGTTATGATGAATCAGGTTAGAAGCATCTGTAATTAATTATTGGCCGATGAAGAATATCAGATATCTAGTGTGAAAAGCATGTGTACATGTCTCAGACGTGCTTTTTAGGGATCAGTTCTTCACAAGAAAAATAATTGTCACGTTTTTTAATATCTTATTTGCGGTACGGTTTGTTCATTGTACCTCCTTCGCCATCTTGAGTGTTCACAGTCACAATCCTCCTGTTGACACAAATGCAAGTCTGTCAGATCCGCTTGGTTAACTGAGTGGGACAGAAAGGTTTTTTTTTCTGTTGCCATATGTTTACAAAAACCCATCAGTGTTGGATGAAAACGTTTGAGATGGATTGATCCGAGTTAGTTTATAACGAGAATAGATTTGAATATTCGCCAGATATATTGGTGAGTTTCAATTAGGTGCTAAGCGGAAATAACTCACTCACTCATAATTTTATCTTCAGATACTACTTTTTCAATTCGCATTTTCACTTTAATATCCGCCTTTCTATCTATTTATATCAGCATGTTCATATCTAAGTCTGTTCATACTAATCTATCTATCTATCTATCTATCTATCTATCTATCTATCTATCTATCTATCTATCTATCTATCTCAGTCCGTTTCTATCTATCTATCTATCTATCTATCTATCTATCTATCTAAGTCTGTCTATGTATGTGTATATAATTCCAGATGAAGAGGACTCAAGGTTTTACTATTTTGAGTGCCCCGGCATTTATTTTGTTATAAACAGTGCTCAATATAATATATTATAGAGCTTAATATAATCATATAGTTATGAATTAATTGTGCATTGATGTACAACCAACATCAAACATTGACTGATGAAGAGAATTTATCTCGAAACATAGAAATTTCCGTGTCGCAATGTACACTTAATATATGTATATATATATATATATATATATATTGCAATGTGTCGGACCTGGAAATTGAAATAGAAAAAATGTGGAAATTGAAAACAAGAGTTGTGCCAGTGATAGTAGGTGCACTTGGAATGATAAAAAATGGAACAAAACAAAACATTGAAAGAATCCCTGGAAACCCCAGCTTAAGATATATACAAAAAATTGTCTTATTAAGTACAGCCCACACACTAAGGAAAACTTTATCTATGTAATGCTGGAGATGATAGAGAAGATAGAAAAACATGAAATGGAGCCATAACAACACGCCACTACCTGCCTTAGGTCTCCCCGCAGACTTGGTTGGTAGTGAGACCAAAGCAGAAATCGAAATATGATGAAAAATGACATAATAATAATAATAATAATAATTAGCACTTATCCCCCATTTTATTTAATTTTGTCTTTTTTTATATTTTTTTAAATTTTTTTTTTTAACATTCTTATCGTGCTTGATAATAATATTATTGTCATAAACCAAAAAAAAAAAAAAAAAAAAGTTAGTATTTACAAAATGAAGATATTATTATTACCGTCGGAATTAATATAAAAATCTAACAATTCAATTCTTCGAGTGAAAATACGGCTCCTACATTTATTGTCATGCAGCCTTTGAGATTTCACTCGCCCGATCGACTCAGTCGATTAAAAACTTAATTGAGCGATTAAAGTTTATTGCTTTATTCACCTGCGGTCGATTAAAATCTCGCAATGAAACGTGTTTTTTCAAATATCAAAAAAAGGAAATCTGATTCCTTTTACAACTCAAAAGTATGTCATTGAATGTTACTTAGAATGACCTACAATGACATTATTGAACTCTTTGGTCTTATGCATGGCGCCTGATTTAAGTCGAATGAAGTTATTTTTTTATCATCTATGAGATAGAGGTTGTAGTCAAACAGAAGAAAGAAACTACGAATTTAGGTACCTCCACTCAATTGCCAAAAAAAAAAACACAAAAAAAACATAAAACAGCATATCATGTGCTCAAACTTAATAAAAACAAAGTTTTATTATCAAAATGTTTATGCTGTTATTAAGAGGAAAGATCAAATTTTGTTCTTATTATTTAAAAAAAAAATTTAAATCCTTTCTAACATTTTCGAGATTTTAATTAAAATTTCATTTTTTTTCCGCCTGCGATTCACGCTATGTTTACGTAAAGCGACTATTAAGAAAATGCAGTCGGTCGAGTAAACTGATTTTTGGGCGAGTAAATATTCCCTCGCTCTCGACGGCCGGTCGAGTGATTTCTTTTTCAAATTTCAAAGGCTGCTGTCATGTATTTGAGGATGGTCAACTAAAACTTCAGTCCCAAATCATCTTCTCGCTTGGGATAGAAAGACAGCCCCGCTTAATGATTAACACTGTATATATAACATCCCCCCACCTCACATCGATATTTTTTTCCTTTTTTCCTGTCCTCCCATAATTCTTTTCGTCTGGATAAATCTAACTCATTCACTTTTTTAAAGAACTTTGGTCTGAGGAGCGGTTTTGTCAGATTTCAGCGAAATAAACTATTACCAATGGATTTATAAAGGCATCCAATTTATTTTTATTTCATATATATATATAAATATAATTATTATTGTAAAACGTACCAAGAAATCAGTATCACTAATAATGACTAAAATCATTAAGTCCTACAGTTAACAAAACGGTAAATTTAGTCGTCAATCCCAAAAGGTAATACCAAATGGGAAGAGGGGAATCAAAAAAAGAAACAAACAAAGCAAAAGTTGTGTTCGAAAGAAAAAACCCAAGACGAAAACCTTAACAGTAAAGAGCTCAATACGAAAGTACGAAAGTAGAGCAAAGATACATATATATATATATATATATATATATATATATATTCACCAGAAATTAAAGCTAAAATACGATGTTTAGAACGACTCATGATAAAACCTAATAGACATTCAATGTCTGTTATATTCAACAATATATATATATATATATATATATACAAATAAAAAAGAACGAAGAATAAAATGCCAACGTTCAAAATATTAATTCAATACAGTGCTCAATATAAAATAGAGCTATGAATACTTTCAGATGAACATAGCAAACTGGTACTTCCTATATAAGAATTTTCTCGAGCCACAAGATTATCAACTAGGACCCACCCTTTTACTGTGAAACCACTAAATTTTAAAAACAAATTCTACTCCATCAGCTTCTTTCCTCGCACTTCTCGCCTGTGGAATTCCCTTCTGTTTACTTGCTTTCCCGACGGCTACAATGTTCAAGAATTCAAATGTAAAGTTAAGAGTCATCTCCTATGTCACTAACTTGCATCCTCTCTCTCTCTCATGCTCCTTGCTTCGTCCACTCCACTCTCATCAGTATTCTCATCCTTCTCTTACCCTCTTCCTGACACCTCCTATAACCTGTCACTTTCTCATAACTTTCCTCCTATGTACCCCTCTGCTCAACAATGGTAGTAAAATACCTTGCTTTGGTCGACATGATTATAAAAACAAATTATTACATTAGAACATTTAAACGACTACTACAAAATTGTACATTTTGTTTCGACATTGAACGAACAATGTCCCATCAGGTAGTTAACAATAATAATTTTACTATGTAAAAGCGTATGTATGTATGTATGTATGAAAACCAGCCCTGACGAATGACAGCATCATAACGGTGTCCTCACGAAACATCAACGTTGGCCTAAAATGACAAACTTTTTATTCTTATCAACGCTTTATCTCATCCCGATATCGAGAACTTTACGATAAAAAAATAGACTGCTTACCAAAATATATTTTAACAATAAAAACACTGAAAAAAACATCAACCTTGATTCTAAATTTTAAATTCATCAATATATATTTAAATTCATCAATATATATTAAATTCATCAATATATATGTATACATGGCAGTATCTGACTACCGGGCACACCGGGCACGGGTCCGGGCCGATCCGTGCAATCATAGTGAAAGTCCGGGCAAGGAAAAATATCTTCCTCAGAAATCAAACTAAACAATTCACGATGAAAGAAAGAAAGAAAGAAAGAAAGAAAGAAAGAAAGAAAAACGAAGAAAACATCCGAATGAACGCAGTAAAAATCTGTTTATTTATTAATTTTGGGAGAAAAAGTCCGAACCAGATTTCCTGCTTTCGTTCCCGTTCTGTGCTTAATTTCCAGTGGAATAGCCGCAAAAATCCGCAAAAATCATAGTTTATGAAAACGGATGACACTGATGACCTCAGCTAACAAATCCGGGTAATTTTCTCTGTGCCCGGTTATGTTTTAGCATCAGCTACGACCCTATATATATATATATATATATATATATATATATATATAATAATTTGCAAGAAAAAGAACCTCTTTATCTCTCTTTCCCCACATTATTTACATTGTTCGTTCTATTGTCCTCGTTTTCATTGACATGTTTATGGCGTTTCGGTTGTTATACGCCCCGACTTTCCTAAGGTGCTAGGAAATTTGAAATGAACCCTTTATTTTGATCATTGGAGTATATCAGTCTCGTTCCATGTACGATGCCACTTCTGGTAGCCATGTAGTTATCTCCTTTTAGCTTAACTCTCTAAGTTATTTGTTCACCACTGCTGTAGCCTGGTATTGAACTCACAACTCTTTTGGTCAAGTTACTGGAACTAACCAACATCTATATCCACCGAGCCATGTATACATCTTAGAAGTATAGACACACACACTCTCTCTCTCTCTCTTTCTCACTCACTCACTCACTCACTCACTCACTCACTCACTCACTCGGTCACATACATAAATACATAAGTGCTTAAATATGACATAATAAATCGTTATGTCATACCATACAAATTCTTCTGTACACACGTCCATTTATGCTCGTGGGTACGGCCTGTAATTTACTGTGTACACAGAACACAATATACGCAAGCTTACGTATTAGTAATGTACATATAGACTCCCGTTTTTCTCAACTACATACAGGCTCCTAATGTTGCCTTTTGGTAGAGAATTAAGTCAGTTCCTTATAAATCCAACCAAAAATCAGCCTGTGACATATAATATTTAAAGGTATTTCCATTTCGCATCTCTCATAAAATATAATTGTCAGATGAGAAACCGGAGGTTCACCGTCTTCCTTCTCGACGTGGAGAAGACGTATTTCCTCATCCCGGGGGTAGAGAGGCCGCTGTTTAAAACACTGGCTGTTTCTCTTGAAAGAGTACGAAAACCAGCTGGATAGAAAATTCCAACCTGATAGGTTGTTGCCGGGTGGGAGAGAGTGGGCGGTGTCTTGGATTTATGGAATGTCGTAGCCACCGAGACATAAAAAAAGTGTGTGTGTGTGTGTGTATCTGTGTGAATGCCTGTTGTGTGTGTGTGTGTGTGTGTGTGTGTGTGTGTGTGTGTGTGTGTGCTTGCGCGCACCCGTTAAATATTTTTATATCCACTTGGTTCTACTAAATCCCTCTTTATTCGCGAAGATATGCTCCAAGAGTCCTAACAGATGTCTGAAATCGCGAATAGTACAGAAAACTTTCTGTTTTTTTTTTTTTTTTGGCGTAAGCATACATAACTATTATAATAGTAAGTTATAAGAAGTTATCTTCCCTTAATAAAACTCTTAACGAACGAAATAGAAACGAGGCTTCAGCCTCTTTTTTCATAACGGACACCATCTTACAAAAAATGTGTATAAACTTAATGAAGCATGTAGTTAAGGCCACACCTGTTTTGTCGTAATTACCGACTACTGCCAGGTCCTAATATATTAGACCTATCATAAAGTCTAATTTATAAATTAGACACAATAAACAGTTCGCACGTATGTTACGCCCCTTCCAATAACTAGCAAATAACAGACAACTCCTTTTTGATCGCCAGGAAAAACAGAAAAAGCATATCAGAGATGCAGTGTGGTTTCAATGAGAGAAAGAAATAAAGAGAGAGAGGGAGAGAGAGAGAGAGAGAGAGAGAGAGAGAGAAGATATCAGAAGCGATAAAGTTTTCTACTTCAACGTCTGAAATGAAAAAACTTACAAATTTTTAATTTTTTCATTTGTGAATTCTTTATATAATGAACTGCATTATTTATTAGTGTTAATGCAATATTTTATCAAAGATTTTCATATAGCATCGTTAAGATGATAGATATTATTGTTTCTCAGAGGTGAAGAGGGTATTACTGGGAGATGTCTAGTTCGTTTTAAGTGGTAGGAAGCATTAAGTTATGGCGGACAATAGCAAGGACAATTTCTTAACTATTGAAATATATTTTTTATTTATTGGTGGAATGTCAGTTTCACGAGGCACATTATTATTATTATTATTATTATTTTGTCATTTTTCATCATATTTCGATTTCTACTATGGTCGCACTACCAACTAAGTCTGCGGGAAAACCTAAGGCAGGTCGTGGCGTATTGTTATGGCTCCATTTCATGTTTTTTCTATCTTCTCTATCATCCCTAGCGTTACATAGACAAAGTTTTCCTTAGTGTGTGTGCTGTACTTAATAAGACAATTTTTTGTATATCTCTTAAGCTGGGGTTTCCAGGGTTTCTTTCAATGTTTTGTTTTGTTCCATTTTTTATCATTCCAAGTGCACCTACTATCACTGGCACAACTTTTTTTTTCAATTTCCACATTTTTTCTATTTCAATTTCTAAGTCTTTATATTTTGACAGTTTTTCGAATTCCTTGGTTGCTATGTTACAATCGCCTGGACAAGCCATATCAATTAATAGACAAGTTTTCTCTTTCTGTTTTTTAACAATAATGTCCGGCCTATTTGCTTCAATATTTCTGTCTGCGTAGTTGGTGATATCCCATAGAATGGGTGATGTTCATACCAGTGTTTGTTTACATATTTTCCATAGTGTTTGCACATTGTCCGATGTAAATATTGCCCCACTCTATCATGGCGATTTTTATATTCATTTGGGGCAAGTACAGAACAGCCTGAAATTAGATGGTCTTTTGTTTCTTGGTGTTTATCATAAAACCTGCATTTTGGATCCATATTATTATGCATAATATTTGCCTGAAAGTTTCTAGTGAAAAGACTTTGGTCTTGCACTGCAAGAATAAAGCCTTCATTCAGTCTCAGACTTTAATCCAGATGCACGCATCGACGAGTATTAACTTTATCAACATTGGATTTATTGGCACGTTCTGGATATTGGCCATGCAGAGGTTTGTCTTGCCAGCGTTGTTTCATCTGTTCAAGAGCTTTATCTTTGGCTTTCATTTTCATATTTTTTCCACAATAGCTGGTTCTTGGCTTCTGTTTTGCTTTTCTACAGAATCTACTAAATGTAAATCTTGTTTGTATTTACTGCCTTGTTTTATTATTGAATATTTTTTCTTTCTTTCTTCATGCTGCCTTACTAATTTTATCATCCACTCCTTTATTATTATTATTTTAGTTTTCTCTTTGCTTCATTTTTCTCCTCGTTTTATTTTTGTTTGTTTATTGTTTTTCTACATTTTTCCTTTTTGTCGCTGTATATCTGCCTCTATCAACAGCTGTCTTCTTTCTTTCTTTCTTTCTTTCTTTCTTTCTTTCTTTCTTTTTGTTCCAACTCCCACCCTTATGACATCCATTAATTCTTCCTTTCTTCCTTTCTTTCTGTATTTTCCTTTCTTACTGAATATATAATGTAGGATGTTTGTTGTGGTGCAGCGGATATCAGCTCGGAACGAGAAATCGGGAATCCGAGTTCGAATTCCAGTTGAATATCTTGCATTCCCTGACGTACAAATACCCTTACGAAAGGTATTAATCCATCTCTTCTTCCAATTATGGGTTAAATAACAGGACCGATTGGGTTCTATAATCTTGGGCGGCAACCAGTCTACCGCAGAAAGTAATGGCAACTTATTGCGGGATAATCTTCTACCCAGTCAGTCATGTCTCTTTCGAGACATGGTCGCCCAAGCGTGTATTACGTATGGCATTTGACTGACTGATTGACTGTATATCTGTTTCTATCTACGTCTTTCTTTCTTTCTTTTTCAGTCTTGCTTTTTTTCCCCAGACTATTATGACATTCTTTCTTTCTTTCTTTTTGTCAGTCTTGCTTTTCTTCTTCGATCATTTTACGAGATTCTTTCTTTCTTTCTTTCTTTCTTTTTGTCAGTTTTGCTTTTCTTTTTCCACTATTATTATCTAATTCTTTCTTTCTTTCTTTCTTTCTTTCTTTCTTTCTTTCTTTCTCCACCATTATTATGAGATTCTTTCTTTCTTTCTTTCTTTCTTTTTTTCAGTTTTGCTTTTTTTTCCTCCACCATTATTATGAGATTCTTTCTTTCTTTCTTTCTTTCTTTCTTTCTTTCTTTCTTTCTTTCTTTCTTTCTGTGTATTTGTTTTTATCGACGCTTTTCTTCCCTCTTTTTTTCTTTTTTCAAACAAGAGCCATGACTCGGTACATTCTGCTTGAATCTATTTTCCATTTAATTGTTATCCTTTATCCATCAATGATGAAATTAATCCAACTTAATCCAACACTTTCTTCCATATTGTATCATTTTGTTTCCTTTTCGGTATATTTGGAACTATTTGACCTTAATGAGATTTCCTCTCTAATCATTTCATCAGCTTTAAATCATCCGGTTTTATTCTCAGAAATCTGGTTGCTTGTCATCGTTACCATATAAGGAATGTAATGAAAAGTAGACAGAGTTTGATGTTAGCATTCAAGCAGAGGTGAAAATCAAAGACTTCGAATGCTGATTTTCTATGCAGGTACGACATCCCTTCCACACTTTTAAGAGTCACCTAATGATTTTTTTCTACCCTCATTATTGTTGGTGATGAAAAATTTCGATAACTTTTGCCTACTTTTGTGTTTTAAAACAATTATGGAGTAGCTATCTCGTACCGTCGGATTCGGATTCAGATAAATTATAGATCTGATTTTCACCCTGTCAAGGCTGATAAAGATTGCAGCAGCTTTGTATTGTATTTGTGACTTAGGTGGTTCGGTAGTCGTGGAAAACTGGGAACTCTCTAACACAGCGATAAGTAAACTGTGGTCGTGAGTCGCATGGGTTACGCTCTCGTGGCAAGTCTAATTTCATGAGAAAAATGACGTTTATTAAACTTTTAATAGTTTCCTTTTCACTTGTTCACACGCACATTTTCTCAAATATAATATTTCACACGCACATTTTCTCAAATATAATGTTTCTTGAATTTTGCAATTTTTTTGTTGACAGTAACGTTTTCAGAATTTTAAACCATTGAAGATTTTCACTAAGGAAGATCACACGTGTAAACATGCTTTGTTTTAGGAACAAAAAACGTTCATAATAATTTTTTTCGCTAGAGATAGATATACAAATAAATCAGGAAAAAATTAACCGAAGCAGCAAGTATATACGCCAGTGTCATCAATGATGCTATTGTTCTGAGATTGCATTCTTTTAAATAAAAGAAAATCCCTTTCCTCAAAGAAAAAAAAATCCATACACAACTTTCCTCCGTTTCTAAGGCATAATTACGCGTATGGGCTTTCATAATAAAAATAGCTGCAATATCTTGAACAAAAAAAACCTTGATTTTTTTAGTTGTACGGCCCACGGAAAGATGGATTATATTTTTTGCATTTTGTATTTCAATGGGAATGAATGCATTTTTAGATGGAATTCGTGTTCCAAGAAGATTGACAGCCCAGCTAAAATTCGAACCCGTTCTCATAATGAAGAAGGAAGGCTTTAAGACTTTAACACTCACAGGACATACTAAAGGCTCGAGAAGCAAAAATAAAATCAGCCAGTAAGTTACTTTCTTTATAATCATTTCACTGCAAGCAAGGCAAGACTGCTACTGGTGCGCAGGGGGTTATAGTGAAAGAAAAACAAGGTACAGGAGATGTCGAAGAAAGGATTAGAGATAAGTGGGATTCAAGGAGATAGAAGATAACAACTGACGTTGGATGTAAAGTTTTAGAAATTGTAGCTATTAGGGAAGCAAGGGAGTTCTACAAACGGGAAGTGCGAGAAAAGAAACTGTTAGAGTAGAAGAGAGGGTTACTTTAAACTATTTCGACGCTAAAAGGTTTGAACCTGGATGCCAATCTAGCAGCACGCGTAAATACATGTGGTCGGGGAAACGGGAAAAAGATCGTCGGAGCAGTTGTCATGAAAATACTTTTAGAAAAGACAGAGGGAAGCCCCATCACATCGGTATGAAAGCGAGTGAAGGCGAGCTGCAAAGTTAGGATGGATTATATTGCAGATCCTTCAATAGATTTTGTCGAGAACTTAATGATGAATAGCAGGATCACCCGACCATATATGACAGCAGTATGCATGGACGAGTGACAGATTTATAAATGTCCAAAACGGATTTTGACGAGAAAACCCTAGTCCGACACAATTACTCAAGCTTCCTAACAATAGATACTTAACGAGTTTGAATAAATGGATGTTAGAACAGTAGCCACGAGAGCAAAGAGGAGTGTTAAATGAACAAGAGTTGTATAGAAAGATAAAAGAAAGGAAGCAGTAGAGAGCCATGCCCCCTACGTTCTGAAAAGCCATAAGACACAGAGAGAGGGAAAGAGAGAGGCGAGAGATCCGTTACGTCACCTAGAATCTCTAAATTATATACGACTAGCTGTTGTCAAAATCAACAGCAATTTACTATTACTACTTCCAAGTATATATATTGGCTTACTCAATTACTCATCCGTTCGCTTCTCCTCCCGTGATGCTCTGCCAAAGACAAGGGAGCTTTGTATCGAAACATCTGGGATTAAATACAGACTTTTTCTCAGAATCGAAACGAACTGTGCTCGCACATTCGACTTTCTATGCCAGTAGCCATTATACTGATATCCCCACCCCATATAAATGGAGCCCCGTTTCCAAATTGTAATAAATACAAAAAGAGTTAAGTAGTCACTGAAAACTCATATTTTGTACATTGACCGGCTCACAGAACGCTAATCAATTTTTTGTACTAAAGCGGCTACAAACATATTAATTTTTGTATTCATATATATATTCATATATATTCATATATATATTCATATATATATTCATATATATTCATATATATATTCATATATATATTCATATATACCAACCAGAGACGTCGTACGAGACGCGCAGTATTCTTTGAATTGGCGGACGGTAAAATATCTCTTAAAAATGAGCATTTGGAAGATCACTTTAGAATATGATCTACAATATTTTTTAAAGGAATGTTTAAAATTTGGGAAAGTTTTTTTTTTTTTTTTTAATCATTTCACCCCGAGCAAGGCAGAAACGCCACTGATGTGCAGGGGGTTACATAAATGTAAAAAGATTAATTAGAAAACAGTGAGGAGTACAAGCTAGTTAGAAAGGAACAATAGAAAGCTGAGAAAGCAGGTGCAATGACAGATACATAGGCGGAGAGAAAGTGAAGGTTATACAGGGGAGGGGAGAGAGCTAGAGTCCAGTGGTTAGTAGATGAGTATTAACTTTGGATTTAAATTTCTGGAGGTCGTAGCCGTCAGGAAAGTAAAAATACGGGAGTGAGTTCCACAGGCGGGAAGTGCGAGAGAGGAAGCTGCAGGAGTAGATTTGTCGTCTGCATTTGGCTAACCTGACTGTGAATGGGTGGGACCCAGTTGCCAGTCTGGTTGCACGGGTAAACACCTGTTGAGGAGGCATCAGTGACTTAAGCTCATCCGAGCAGAAGCCATGAAAGTATTTATAGAAGAGACAGAGGGAGGCCACATTTCGACGATGGGAAAGTGGCTGCAGTCGAGTCGCCAGATCAGTACCTATCACATTACAGACTCTCCTTTGGAGCTTGTTAAGAACACTGAGGAGAACGGCAGGGGCACCTGACCATAAATGGCAGCAGTACTCCATGCACGGACGGATGGTTGACTTGTATATATGCAGGATGGATTCAGGTGGAAAAAACATCCTGGATCGACATAGTGACCCAATTTTCTTAGCAGTAGATTTTGCTATGGATTCAATATAGTGGTTCCATTTGAGGTCTGAGGACAGGGTAAGTCCGAGGAGGCGAAGTGTATTACTCTCCGGGAGAATCATCTGGTCCATGCTTATGGGAGGCAGAAGAGGTTGCCTGTAATGGTTGACAGACAAGAGCTTGGTCTTAGAGGAATTGAAGTTGACAAGCCACTTCTTGCCCCAGTTCATCACAGAGTGTAGATCCCGCTCAAGGTCAGCAGCGAGATTATGTCTGTCCGCCACGACAGGTTTCTCACTCTATTAATCAATAATCTTGAGATTAATAAATCTAAATTTCCGATACATCCAAATCGATTAGTCTTTCAAGTAAACCTTTGACCAAAGTTATTCGTTCGATCCTTTCAATCAGCTAATTTTCCACAAATAAAATTTTTGTTTTCAAAAATATATTTTATTTTTTAAAGATTTTTTTTTAATAAAAAAGAATATATTACGTTGACAGATTTGTAGGTATAGTGAAATTTAGCGATTAAAAAAAAAAATTTTTTTTTAATCATATCACCCCAAGCAAGGCGATAACACCACTGATGCGCAGGGGGTTACGTAAGAGTAAAAAGATTAGAAAAGAGAAAACCGGAAACCACATCCTAACCAGGAAACAAGGGATGAGCCTCTTCACCTGTTCAATAGACGTGGGTTGAATGTGAACCAGGCGATAGTTTAGTCTAGCTACTCCAATTGAAAAAAATAAAATAAAAAAAGAAAAGAGTGAAAAGATTGGAAAAGAGAAAACCGGAAACCGCATCCTAAATAGGAAACAAGGGATGAGCCTCTTCACCTGTTCAATAGACGTGGGTTGAATGTGAACCAGGCGATAGTTTAGTCTAGCTACTCCAATTGAAAAAAATAAAATAAAAAAAGACAAGAGTGAAAAGATTGGAAAAGAGAAAACCGGAAACCGCATCCTAAATAGGAAACAAGGGATGAGCTTCTTCAGCTGTTCAATAGACGTGGGTGGGTGTGAACCGGGCGATAGTTTAGTCTATCCACTCCAAAAAAAATTCGGTTTGAAAGGCAGCAAAGTATTATTGAAAATATTAAATTTAATCTATTAACTTGAAATTCAAACTAGAATAAAAGCCCCCGGAAAAAAAATTTTCATTTTTTAATTTTATTCTAAACCTTAGGTATCATTCTCATTTAGAGGTAATTATTAAAAAGGCTAAAAAATCAAACTGGCATATTAAAAATATTCCATTGAATAAAACAAACAGAGAATCTTGTGTTTTTGATGAGCTTCTTGTCGTTTGATAAAAAATATATCAGTTGAAAATTAGCAAAGAAATTTAGCGAAATTAAATATTTAAATCTAATTATTGTCGGCAGTCACTACTCATTTTCAAGATGGTGAAAGTGTTCAGAAGTAATCAGTACGTATCGCTGGCTGGTGATTTATGAGATATTAGGAGAGCGTAACGGAAGTACAAACGAACGGGAGGAGAGACAGGAAGAATTAGAATAGAGATTCTTGGAAAGATAATTCAATAATTCAAAATATTTTAAAAGTAGAGAAGAAAAAAAAAGTCTGTTATTGTTTGTGTTACTGTAATTTAATTTCTTTTTTTTTTTATACAAGAAGCATCCCTCTGTACAAGACCAGGAGGACACTCGAGAGAGAAAGTTATATTAAGTAGTAATTTATATGGATAGTTAATTATTAGTCTACCATACGGAATACACCCTTGGGTAATCATGTCTCGAAAGAGACCTGACTGACTAGGCAGAACAATTTCCCGTAATACGTTGCTATTACTTTTTGCAGTAGACTGGTTGTCAACCAATGCTACAGAACCAACTCTGCCCTGCTATTCAACCCATAGCTGGAGGGAAAAGAGACGGATTAATACCTTTCCTAATGGTCTTTGTGCATAAGTGAATGAAACGAATTCAATTGGAATTCGAACTCGGCTCTCCGATTTTTTAATTCCAAGCCGATATCCGACGCCCATCCTATATGGATAATAAATTTTCTAAGCACCACTTAGATGTGGCACAAGGCCGAAAGTATGGAGCACCCAGTGAGGATCGAACTCACTACTCAGTTATAAAAGGTTCTAGCAAGATAAACTTGCTAACCATTACACCACACCGAGTTTCCCACATCTTATATGGATAGGAGGGGAAGATAAAGGTTAGACATAAACTTGAACAGGTTAAGATTGGAATGATCGGGGAAACATTCTCTTGGGAAATGGTTCCTCAGAGCGATAGTTAGCGGGAAGAAACTATTCGAGTGGCACTTCTCACCGAAGGAATACGGAGGAAATATGGCGGGTCGTAGTCGTGAAGGTTAGACCGGGCGGGGCCGAGGATTGTAGTTCGTTAGTAGCGATAGAGAAGTGAGAAGCACACCACATCCCGCCTATATGAGAAAGTTTGTAGGCTGGAAAATAATCGTTTTCCAACAAGGACGACGCTTTTGGGCTCTAACAAGACTGGAAAGTAAGGACTCTGCATCCCCCGCCCAGACATGACAGCAGTACTCTAATTTCGGTCTGAGCTGGGTCTTATAAAGGTAGCTTATAGCATGAGGAGTCAGGGTTCAAGAGTATATAAATGACGGATCATCATTGTTAGTAGAGTTGAATGAAGCTGGAATAAATTTCAACGAGGCGATATTTTCACCTGTTTTTATATCTAAATTTATTTATAAATGGAACTTTGTCTCTGTGTGTATGTGTGTGTGTGTGTCCGTTACCTATAGACTCCGAAACGGTTGAACCGATTTTCTTGAAAATTTACACAGTTGTACTATAAGTGTCTGCGGGTGTTCTTAGCTAGGTTTTGTGTCGAGATACCCCCGATAAATATCGAAAATCGATAATCGAAAAAATCAGGTTATAGAAGGAGTGGTCCGATTTTAATCAAATTTGATACACTCATAAACAAAAACATAAGAAACGATATTCAGAAGTTTCAAGGCTGCAGTTCTTACAATAGTGCAGAAAATCGATAATATATATATATATATATAAGGCAAGATATTTGTGTGTGTGTGTCTGTTTATCTGTCTGTATGTCCTTTATACAAATCCATAATTTTTATCCGATTCTCACCAAACTTCACACAAATATTCTTTAGGCTGAGTCTGAGCTCCAAGACCATGGACCATGGATTAGTTTTAAAGCTTTAATTACACCCGAGCAACGCCGTGCTATACTGCTAGTCATTAAATATATGAATTTAACTTAAAAAAAATATTGCAGTAACAATCATAAATCATAGTTCTCTTTCTTCTTCGTTCCTAAAAAAACTACTGGCGGCTCTGCAAAAGTGTGTTAAACAGCAGCAAACCTTCCATCTCTCCTTTAATCAAGAGATTTGAGGTCCTCACAGCTACTGCGGACAAAGCCGAGGGCTTTGCTCACAGCTTCTCCACCATCTGCTTACTTAATTCGTTTGGAGTATTCACACCCTACTTCCCACCTACGTTTATATTACTCCCTCACTAATCGCTAACATAATTTCAAGCTTGACTCCCATAAGACGAGCGAAGGTGATGAAATCCCAGTCATCGTCTAAAAGAAATGTGCCTCTGAACTCGCCTCTGTCCCCTCCAAATTCAGCCTCCAACCGATTTTTGGCAAAGTGCTCGAGGCCATCATAAATGCTAAAGAGGTTCAATATCTCATAGCCCACTGCCTATTGTCCGACAAACAGTATGGCTTCTGTTTCGCCAGGTCTACCGCTGATATGCTAGAACATCACAGAGTACATATACCAGTCTCTCGATAAGAACAGCGAAGGTCGTGCTGTTGCCCTGGATATCTCCAAAGCATTTGGCATAGTCTGGCACGCTGGCCTTCTGCGTAAGCAACAGGGCTATGGTATATCCCGACGATTGTTTGACTTACTCAAATCGTTCCTATTAAATTGCGTAATGATGGTTGTATTGAACAGGCATGCTTCCAGATCCTATCATACGAACGCGGGTGTCTCTCAAGGCTCTATTCTAGATCCTACGCCTTTTCTGATTTTCATCAACGATATTCCTGTTGTAATCAAATCCCAAGGAGGTATCTACGCTGACGATACCACCATTTACTTCCGTCTTGATATGAAGTCTGCCAAAGCTGACAAAGCAAACGTTGCTTCTACTCTCGAAAAAATCGATGTCATTTAAGACTGAGTTGCTAAAAGGAAGACAAAAATTATTATCGACTCAATCTTATATTACCAACGATTTTTGTTCTGAAGAAAGGTCGA
>JBBBDQ010002359.1:0-67500 GCA_037127315.1 Ascarosepion bandense
CGCGTCAAGTAGTGTGAAACGGTTAATGGTTTGGGAAAAATCAACCACCAATCGTTTCTTTCTATTAGGCGACGAAGTCACAACAATTTGAGCACGCCACGGTGAATAGCTGGTTTCAATGACATCGTCTTCAAGCAGTTGAAGAATTTCTTTTTCAATAAATCGGGCATCCTCCGCACGGTAGTTTCGGGATTTAGTAGCAATGGGTCTGCAATCAGGGGTCAGGTTTCGGAACAATTTTACAGGGGCACAATCCTGGTTAGCGCGCAGATTTTTAAAACTTCCTGAGATCCACCAAAAGAAATAGTAATACCCCGGTGTAGTTTCAAAAACGGCACTCCGAGTATAATGTCCATACAGGAGTCAGGAAGCACAGTAAGGTCAATCTCTTTATATTCGCAACCATTGAAGAAAATGTTCTCGGTGCAATATTCAGACAGTTTAAGGGAAACGGCGGATGATGCCATAGAAATTACGAAGTTCCGTTTTAAAGTGGGCAGTCTCATTGTTTTGACAATACGGGCACTAATAAAATTATCAGAACTGCCGGTGTCTATAAAGGCAGTTAACTTTTTCCCTTTTAACTCCACAGTTTCGGTGATAGGAGGGCAACTATCACCACCTTTAGCACGGGCCCCTATGATAGCAGAAGAAGAACGTGAATGTGTCGGTAGAGTAGAACGGCAAACTTTAGAAAAATGCCCGAGTTTACCACAGCTTCGACATACCTTATCGCGGGCAGGGCAGAGGCGGCGGTCGTCCTTAAAGTGACGTCTCCCTCCACAGTTGTAACACTTGCCACGAACAGGAAGGGTAGCAGAGAACAGTACAGAGTCACACTTCATTGGAGAATCAGTTAGAGCAGAATTTTTAGAAATACCAGTGGCCTCCTCGGCAGAATCGGTCAACACATTTTTAGTTCCAGTAATAGAAGTAACGGCGGCTGCTCCAATCTGGGTGGCATACGATTCCGCGCGAAAGTGAGCTTGTTCTAAAGCCCTAGCACATTGAGTAGCTTCTGCGAGAGTTAGAGTGTCAGTTTCAAGGAGCCTAGCACGTATCAATGAGGACCGAAGACCACGAATAAATGCATCACGGACAGATTCATCCCTGTAAGTGGTGGCCGTTACGTCTTTAAAGCAACAGTCAGCGGCAAGTCGATTCAAGGCCTGAAGGTATTGGTCGACAGACTCGCTTTCTTGTTGCAAACGCGTAGAAAGCAGATGTCTAGCATGAATAACACTTGGAGACACCTTTCAGTAAGTCAACAGCATGTTCAAAGCCAGAACAACCCTCGATAACGTCAGCAACAGTGGGACCGATGTTTAAATAGAGAACTTCGAGTTTATCAGGGTTTAACGAAGCAGAAGTTGAGAGGTAGTAATTAAAGTTACGATACCATAATCTCCAAAGCTTGCTGGCCTGTGGGTCTGCCGAGGAAACATCAAATTTGTCCAGGCGAATTATTTTCTCCATGAGGAAAATAGAAAATTAGTTCGGTAAATTGTGGTGGTGTTTTAGCGTAAAACTGAAGACAGAACAAAACCTCTTTACTAGGCTTTACCGAACTAATTTCACAGCCAATAGCAAAGGCAAAGGCAAGCAGTAAACGCAACACAAGAGCATGCAGTAAACGCAAGAGCAGGTAAACAAAATGCCGAAGAAAGAAAAGAACTCAGCCTTTTTAAAGGAAAAGGAACGTGTGCAAAATCACGTTCAATAGAAATTTTTACTTTAACGAAAATATAACAAGATCATTCTATTTATTTGTCTCTATTTCTGAGATGAAGTAGGATTTACAATATTCGGACTATTGTCCTCATCTTTGTTGCCATTTGTACGACGTTTCGGTCGTTGTACGCCCCGGTCTTCTTCGGGTGCTAAGAATTTCGAACCGAACCCTTCATTACAATCACTGGGGTATATGATCTTCATTCCTTGCGTATTAGTGCCTCTTTTGGTAGTCATGAGTTATCTCCCTCTAACCTTGTAAGTTACTTGTTAAGGACACATGGCCCAGTGGATATAGACGTTGGTTAGTTCCTGTGACTTGACCCAAAGCGTTGTGAGTTCAATACCAGGCTACAACAGTGGTGAACACGTAACTTACAGGGTTAGAGGGAGATAAATAGGCCGAATAATGTAAATCCTGTGAGCTAAATTCATTTGCATTTCTTGCAACCAGTGCTCCATATAAATACAACTATTGTTTACCCCGGGTAGTTGAATTCATCTGTCCGTCGTTCAAGAGTCTTGATTTTGACGCTATTCGAAGCGCGGGAAAAAGACCATTCCGTTAGGACATTCACGGTGCACCAACTGGCAGAGTTTGAGTTTGAGTTTTGTTTAACGGCATATTAACATCTGAAAAAGTAGAGTTTAAAGATATTTTTTTAATGTTCGTTTATAGTAAGAAGGTTGATTTAGTCAGATTTTGATGAAAAAAAATTTTATTTTTATTTTAGAAAACTGAAGATGTTTTCTAGTTTTGTATTAAAAAATGTATTGCTGGTAACAATTTTTTCCTTCAAAAATGTATATTTTTCTATAAAAAAAAAATATATATATATGTATATATATATATATATATATATATATGTTTGTGTGTGTGTGTGTGTGTGTGTGTGTGTGTGTGTGTGTGTGTGTGTGAGTTTGTAACCCTGGGTTTCACGCTTTTTGCAATCGTCAGTCAAACTGATTAATTTTTTTAAAAAATTGGTTATATTCGTGTATTTTTGTGGAAGTAGGGGAAAATCTGTCGTCACGACAGACGCAGACAAATATATATATATATATATATATATATTTGTACACCCATCAACGCGCGCAAGGACACACACACACACACATGTACGCGCGTTCGGTCAATGAGGCTTGCATAAACATACACATGCGAATCGTGCGGGGTTCGGTATATATATGTATATGTGTGCCGTTGCACACATACACACTCATTCGGTTGGCATATTCGAATAGTGTAGCGATGTCAATGTCAACGCGCGATTAGTTGTCGATTTCTCGTACGTACATATGTACTTTTGATGGGTTCTGTGTGAAACTATGATAGGTAAGAATTGCTATATTGTATACTGTATTGTTATTTTTTGTTTTAAAGTCGGTTATTGGCTTGTTTTATTATTTTTGTGGTTGCGTATATTTAAATGGTAGAAATTCTAATTTGTAATGCTTGCTAGTGTTTATTAATTATTAATTATTAATTTTACTATGGCTGCAGAGACGTGTGATTTTTTTTATCCGTTTGGTATAAATTGTGATAATAGGTATTTATTTTCGTGTCTGCATTTGGAAATTAGTTCTGATCTCGTGTTTAGTAAGTTCTTTTGTGGGGTATGAGATATAATTGCTACTTTCTCATGTAGGCAAAGTAGGCATTTTTTTGTAATGTTGTTGTAAGCAGGTGCTTTTTTCAGTATTTCCCAGCTTATTGTTGGTGAAATATTTCTGTCTTTTAGACGCCATACGTATGTTGATAGTGTAGTGCTGTTCAAGTATTTTCTGTTGGAGAATGAAAGATTATGGTTGTTATTTCTTTTCTTAAAAGGTCCCTCAGTCGCACCGATGTAGTACATTGTGTTGTTTGCACTTACCTTGGCTTTATATACTATATTTGTTTGCTGGCAATTTCTTTGGAGTGAGCATGTAGTTCCGTTTCTGCAGTTGCATTGAGCTTCTTCGATTGCATTATTGTAGTTTGTTAATTTTTTGTTGTGGCTTTTTATTATTTGTGCAATATTTTTTGTGCAGCTGTAACTAATTTTGACGTTGTTTTTGTTGAATATTTTTGTTAATCGGTTTTTCACCGGGAAGTGTTTTTCTATTAAATTCAGGAATGTCTTACCTATGTTTGTTTTGACGGCTTTGTTGTATGGTGGATTAAACCAGATGATATTTCTTTTTCTGTTTTTGCTTTTTTGTTGTGGAGTTGTATATTGTAGTTGTTGTTTGTATCCACATTTCTTTAGTGCTTCGTCGTATGGTGTTCTTTTGTTATTGAAAATCTGTATGTTAGATGAATTTTCAGATAGTCTGCGGCTGATTGATATGGGTATTTGTTTGATGATTGAAGGTGGGTGGTTGGAGGATGGGTGTACGTAAGTTGGATCGTCATTATCTTTTCTGTATGGTTCATATGTATTTTTGTCCAAGTTAAGGGTGACATCTAAGAAGTTTACTGTTTTTATACCTGCTTTTATTTCTATTTTGAATCCAATGGATTTTAGAGCGTTTACTATTTTTTTCCTAAATCTAATTTGGGACCATTGGGTTCTCTTATCAGGATAAGTCCGTTATCTCTGTATAGTCCCGTGTCCTTTTTATCCAGGATTCTGGCTAGGTGTGAAAGAATGAGTATGCCTACTAATTCGCATGTCTCTGCTCCATCGTAGCTACCCATTGTTACATCGAATAAGTCGTGGTTTTGTTTTTTGTTTTTTTTGTTTTTTGTTCATGGTTCATTATTGTAGAATAGTAGGGATTTGCGGCAGTGCATGATTATTTTAATGTCTTCGTCTGTAATTTTTATATGTTTTTGTGCCAGTTGTATAGCCTCATTTAATATGTTTTCTGTGACGGATGGGTAGAAGTCCACGATGTCGAATTGGATGAAAGTGGCTTTGTCCTTGTTTTTTATTGTTGTAAACCACTCTATGACAGCTTTGGTATTCTTCCATTGGTTAAGGCCTAATTTATTCCTTAAGTTGGTGTTGATAGATTCTAATATTTTTTGCTGATTTTTCCTATTTCGCTTTTTGCCGGGTTTATTAGTCGGAATGCAGGACTTTCTACGAAGTTGGTTTTGTGATCTTTTGTTGTTATGAAAGCTTGGTGTTCGGCTAATCGGTTTATTCTTTCATCTATCTTTAATTTGACGGCTATATGTTTAGCTTCTTGGTTTATCGTGTTAGTTGTGTTTGTGGTTGTCTTCTTGTAGGATTGTGTGATCTTTTCAGTTATAAGTTTATTGTAGTCGGTGGGTTCCATTGTGTCTATGTTTGTAGATTTATCAGCCAATATGAATACTTTATTGGAGTTCGGGCAGGCGGTGGAGGGAAAATGCAAATCCACCCAGGTGATTTATGAAGCCCGCATTTCTCCATCTAACAAAAAAAAAGACTTCCGGACCTATATCGGTATGTCCGCCGGTCCTTTCAAACAAAGACTGTATAACCACAGGTACTTCTCGAACCCCGGTCAGAGGTACCAGACAGCCCTTTCGCGGGCTTTCTGGAAAATGAAAGAGGAAGGGCTGGATCCTGAAATTAGCTGGAAACTGATAGGTTCAGCTCGTATTACGAGGAATTTTCGTGATAGGTGCTGTCTATGTTTACTGGAAAAAAATTCAATATTAAAATTCCCCCACCAACACCGGCTACTGAATCTTAGGAGGGAATTCATCAGTGAGTGCCGCCACAAGACAAATTATTCGAATACTTAAATTTAGAATTTAAATCCCCGTTAACTAGATGTCAGAATATAAATTAAAAGGATTCAATTTAAGTTTTAATCTTAATTTTACCCTAACGTTAATCTTAAAAAGTATTTTAACCCCCCTATCTTCCTATCCCAAGCTCCTTTAATTGCCTATCTTTAGAAAATATGGATTCTTTTACTAAACCCCTTTTTCCTTGGTTAACACATATATGTATATATATATATTTTTTCTCTAATATTTTTTTCTTTAATATTTTTCTCTAATAATTTTTAAACTGATAACTTCCTGTAATTGGCATTTAACTCGCTTCTACCTAAAAGGTTTAATCAAATAAACTTTTTAAAAAATTTTAAAATCTTATATTGAAAACCATTCCTTCTCGCCTAAATACACCTCTTCAAACAGCCCAAAATCTTAACTTTAAAAAGTAATTTAACTCATTTAGTTGTCTATCTTTATAAAAAATGAACTCCTATTCCTCCCCTTCCTAAATATACCATTTCAACATCCTGTAACCCTGTGACTACCAGCTCTGTCCTTTTCCACTTTGTGACCGTTGTTAACCAAAAACCCCTCTACACTCTAACTCAGGGCCTTTGCCATTTTGAAAAACAATGTCGCTGACGTGATGTAGAGTCTCTATTAGAGATCCTATGTCGAAATGTACATCCAACACCTTTGAATTTTGAAAATTTTCTCTAATTTAATATATATATATATATATATATATATATATATATATATATATAAAAGTGTATTTTTATACTTTCATAGTGTTTTGACCCCAGTTTGGGGGTTAACTATTTACCCATAGCTGGGACCCTAACTGGTGCTACCACTTTGGGTTAGGGTGGACCTGGAAACAACAGCAATTAAGAGGTGGTTCCATGCTCCTCACAACCTCCCAATCAGAGGCCTTGCTGCTGAATGCAGTTTACCGTCAGACCCAGGACTACCAACTGGCAGACCCGATTGATAAGCTGCATGATCTCCTACTGCAGCAGCAGCAGAAACTGTTTGAAGAGACTAAGCTCATTGAAATGATGCAGAGGATGAATGTACAACGTCTAGCTGTGAGCTCCAATCTAACCACCACAGAATCAAAACTCAGCTCAGTCGATCTCTTAAATGGTATCATATTCGACTGTTGGTTAAAAAAGTTTAATTTATTTTACGGTATATCAACCCATTGGATCATTTAATGCCGAAATCTTCTATTTAAACCAGTGTTTCTCGACCTTTTTTGGCCATGCCCCACCTAATCACCTCTAGAATCCTGATGTCCCCCCCTCCCATATGTTGATATATAAAGAGCGATAATGCAAGAATTATGGCAACTAAGAATATTATAAGCGAAAATCGGCTATATTATTATAATACAGCCATCTGGAAATCTAGAATATAGAAAAATACTTTTAATTAAAGTAATAATTGCACTTTTATTTCAGAAAAGTATTTTTTATTGCCATGAACACAGAATATCTGAACGATTTGGAAACTTTGCAAAATGAAGTTCTAAAATTATTTTTAAATGGAAGTTATTCACCAGGTGGCAGTGCAATCGATGGTAATTTAAAAATCCTAGAAAAATGATGAGTGAAAATATATGTAACATTGCTAAATTTTTATTTATTAGAATGTTAGGGTTAATAGATCACAAGAACAAAGACTTTTATTAGCAAAACACCTAACAATCGAATCGCCCCCTAAAAAATCAAATTGCCCCCCGTGAGGAGTACGCCCCACGTTGCGAATCACAGATTTAAACAGTCAAAAAATGATTTTACATTATTAAGACTGCTGTTATGGTTATATATATTTTTAGATCAGTTTAATTTCTTTTAGAAACTTAAATATGCAAAGTGAATGAGTATTTTGAAAAAAGTTCTTTTAGGTTTGTTGTTTGTTAATATTTTAAGCGGACTGAATTAAAATTGCTGCAGTTTGTCAGGATGTGTTTTATGGCGAATAGCGAACCACACATACCGAGGGAATCTTTCTTTTTTAAGATATATGAATGCGTTATGGATGTGCGTTGGTGGTGTAGTGGATATCGGCTCGGAACGAAACATCAGAGAACAGAGTTCGAATTTCAGTTGAATTCGTTGCATTCAGTTACGCGCAAATACCTGTGGGAAAGATATTAACCCGTCTCTTCTCTTCAGCTATGGGTTAAATAACAAGACAGATTGAATTCTATAGCCTTAGTTGGCAACCAGTCTACTATAGAATGTAATGGCAACCTACTGCGGGAAATTCTGCCTAGTCAGTTATGTCTCTTTTGAGACATGATCGCCCTATGGTGCATGGCACATAAGTGACGGAATGAGTTATGTTACTATGTCTAATAAGGAGCTTGGACATGGTTAAAAAAAGTATGAGGATTTGTTCATATTTGAGTGTGTATGCTGCTACGCAAACGTGGCAAGTCTGAACATGTTCGATAGGTGAATTTCATTCCGCCGAAAAATCCCAGATGCCGTTAAACAAAAACTTAAACTTGTCAAATGAAAAAAAGCTCTCTCCCGCACTACCTGTTAGCACTGTGATGATTGGCTGAATTCTGATTCCTGAAAAACGTTAACAGAAGTCTTTGTGATCAAGATCCTCGCTATAAAACTGGATTCTTGACAAATGCTATCGATTTGTCGACCATTCGAAATTACGTCCCTCTGTGCACCAATGACGATCGTGTACGTCTTCAATAGGTCACGATATAAGACATCACGCTAATATCTCAATGCAGATGGTGCTTACTTGTCAGTCAACAGAGTTATCAAAAGTGCGTCTGGTGGTCCTTTGAGCACCACTGGTTAGAGTGATTACAGTCACGCTGCACAATCGTATGATTTACGGTGTTTATCTTACAGAACCCTCTGGGCTAGACATGCTGGAAATAAGCAGGATCAAACGTCTATAATTGCTAAATCAAACCTTGAATTTCATCTGCAACCAGAGGCGCATGACACGACTAGCTGAACCTGTCATATTACCACATGTTCCAACTGGGCTTATGGATGCTTTTCAATAAAAGCATTGGAATGCAGCCCATATTTCGTCCAAAGCGCCTAGTGCTTTCTGCAGCGTTGGTAAGCGTGGGACACGATCTAGAACAATTGGACGAGGCCAGTGTTCTTGCACCGTCATGGGGTAATCGTCATGAGAAGCACCCATCGTTGTTTATCAAAAAGTTAAATGGTTCCCTCAGATTATAAAGAATTCTCTACAGAACTGAACGCTGCTTTAGCGCAGTATCAATGCCATCTGCCAAACTCAATAGAGGGACATGTTTTTGTGAAGAGTGGACGAAAAAAAAAATCCGCCAACGAAACTTTTGGGTCGGGATAATGAAGGTAACATCATTCAGCTAAGTGATGACCTTTTACTTATAGTTTTCCAAATCGCTACTAACAGGGCGTAATTTTGTTGGGGATCTACCGATTGGGTTAAACCCATTCGCCTTGGCTGAGATGATTATACATCGTCCAATATATTTGCGTCGTGGAAGGACTGAGCCCTTGCTAATTTTGGGTTTCACTACCCTAAAATAAACTTCATTAATATGAAACAGTGGCCAAAGTTCCTTTTTCTTTCTCCTGGATTTACTTTCAGCCACCACATTTTAGCACTTTCAGCCACCACATTTTAGCACTTTTAAAATATTGAATGGCTGGGTGTTTATTAGAGAGTCATTTGATACGTTTGTGACATATTGTCGGCATTAATTGTATTGATACTAATACTTGACATGACTAGCCGATTGATCTGATCAAGCATCACCAACTGCCCGTCTGGCTCAAGTGAGGAGTGTTGCCTGTCACCACCGATATACCAGGGTCATGGTCTGATCAACCATCAGGCTTCTGTCCTCAGGCATTACGGGTCGCTACTCACGGCAAACAGGTGGCCTCGTTGGGGAGGGTTTTACCACTCTACAAAGGTGTAGCTGGCGGATTCTACAATCCCAGCGCGTTTAGATTGGTTGGTTGTTTTTGATTGGCGGTACGTCAACACCTCTATGGGTTATCTAATCGTGAAATCTAAATATTTTAGCTACAGATATATTGTACATAATCTTAAAGTTCCTTGGTCATTGTATGTTTTATAGATATTCCAAATACAGGTCGGGGATCCTAAAATCAAGTAGACACAAAAATTTAAATACCTGGCAAGTGTTATAACAGAAGACGGAAAGTGCGACGCCGAGATCCGAAGACGAATTGGCATGGCGAAAAAAGCATTCCAGAAGTTGAGTAAAGTATTAAGAATTTTGCTAGAAAGAAAGAAGAGAGTATTGGATTGCTATGTGATGTCGGTTCTTCGATATAGCAGTGAATTCTGGACAATATCATCAAAGATGAAAGAAAGACTTGAAGCAACTGAAATGTGGTTCTACAGAAGCATACTGGATATAAAGTGGAGGATCAGTTTCATATTACAATCAATATATAAACTGACCCCTCACTTTGTGGCCACATCAGTTTCTATACATTTATATTCCTGAGATCCAAAAGCAAAAGGATGCATTCCAGAAGTTGAGTAAAGTATTAAGAAACAGAACAATTTCACTAGAAACAAAGAAGAGAGAACTGGATTGCTATGTGATGTCTGTCCTTCAATATGGCAGTGAATGCTGGACAATATCATCAGAGATGAAGGAAAAGCTTTAAGCAATTGAAATGTGGTTCTACAGAAGGATGCTGTGAATATCAATGATGATGTTTTGGAAATTATGGCAATGAAAAGGAAATTAATACTAAGCATCAGGAAGAGACACCTGAAGTTCCTGGGACATGCAATGAGGAAGGAGGGCTTGGAGAACCTGAGACTAACAGGCCAGATAGAGGGAAAAAGAGACGGGGAAAGCAGCGGATAACATATTTGAAGGACCTGATCAGGTGGATGACGGAACGAGGATTGCATGGTGCAACAGGAGAAGGCGTGCTAAGAACCACCAGGGATAGGGAGACGTGGAAAGCCATGATCGCCTACGTCCTGAAAGGGCAGGGCACATAGAAGAAGAAGTATGTACATGATCTGCTGTAGGTATTACGTTTTGTTAAAGACCTATTTCTTTAAGGTAGAACATTATGTGGATGGTTTCTGTAATTTCTTGTAATATCATGAAATGACGCATTTTTTGGTTGGTTGTTGATCTGATCGTCTAACGAAATAATTTCCTTCGTATATATAAAAATATTGGCTTATTAGTGACTTTTCCAATATATTGTTACTCATAAACCAAATGAAAATGATTACAATGAAATAATGTCGCATAACCTTACTGTATGATTACAAACTGGGAACAAGAACCATTTTTTGCATTGAGTCATTACATGCGATGAGGAATGGATACTCTTTGACAACAGTATGTACGTTGTGGTGCAATGGAACGCGACAGCAGAGATTCGAGTTCAAATTCCAGTTGAATTCCTTGCATTCATTTATGCGCAAATACTCTTGGGAAAGGTATTAATCCGTCTCTTCCCTCTAGTTATGGATTAAATAACAGGACAGATTAGGTTCTATAGCCTTGGCTGGCAATCAATCTACCAGAAAGTAATGGCATTTTATTGCAGGATAGTATTCTGCCCAGTCAGTCATGTCTCTTTCGAGACATGATCGCCTAAGCGTGTATCACGTATCGCACTTTACTGACTGACTGAAGAGAGCAGGCCAATGGTTAAATGCAAGTGAATCCCCCAAAACAATACCTCAACTGCACTATAAAATGTTAATCTTTACTGTATGGTGATCTTTCAAAGGGGTTTATTCATTATTCATTCTTGCCTCAAAGGAAAATAACGGTAAACCTCGTATTAGGGAGAAATTGATTATATGCACAAAAAATTGAAAAAGAAACATCTTTGACTTATGAATGAGTTGGCCCAATTCTGCTGCACAACAACACATGGCTACACGCTTCTCAGTCAACTGCCCAAAAGCTTCATCGCCTGAATTATGAAATTTTGCCTCATCCTCCACATTCACCTGATATCTCTCCAACTGATTATCACTTATTTAAGCGTTTAGAGCTTTTCATATCCAATAAATCATTCTTCAATAAGGAAGAGGTAATCGAAACATTTGAAGTGTTTATCACCTCAAATGAGTTTTTTAAAAAGATCGGATCAAGAATTTAGAGTTACGTTAGAGAAGAGCCATTCATCGACATGGTGCCTATTTCAACTAAATAAATCAGTTATTTAACATTTTAGAAGCCTTTTATTCCTTTTAATATTGACAATATATTATTTCATATGTCTTATAGCTGATATATTTAAAATAGACGAAATCACGCTAATGAAAATGTGGCTTTCCACGAGGATCGAACATGCGTCCACCATTTTAGGGGGAAACTATGTTTGATTGGGCATACTTTAACAGCAGCCTCGTATTGGGAAGAGATTGAGTGTATTGAAAAAGAAGAGAGACATCCTAGACTTGCGACTAGCAATGATCCAATTTTTCTGCACGACTACGATGCACAGCCACACGCTTCTCAATCGACTCTCCAAAATGATAAATTATGAAGTTTTGACTCATTCTCTCTATACATCCTACGGATATTCCTTTTCATATGCAATGAAGCATTCTCCAATAAAGAAGAGGTAATTGGAGCATTTGAAGTGTTTATCATATCGACGGGTGAGAATTTTTTAAAAGAGGGGATCAAGAATTGAGAGTTACGTTAGAGAACGGCCATTCATCGACATGGTGCCTATTTCAACTAAATAAATTAGTTACGTAACATTTCAGAAGCGTTTTATTCATTTCCTATAAAATGCGTCATTTCATGTGTGACAAAGTAATATTTAGCTTTTACAGGTCCTAAGTAAGTACATTCAGCTAAACTAGGTTTCACGGTGAGTGAGTATTCGTATGTACCAATTGGTTGATTTAGAAGAACCTATTTCCTCCACTAGCAAACTCAAAAGCTGCTATTAGTAGATGGTATAAGAAGCTGAGAACATATCAGCTCAAACCAGAATGGAATATCTTGGTCTTAGAATCGGTCCTGGACAGAACAAGGGGCAGGTATTTAGCAGATTAATCGCAAAGACAAGTAGTGGATATTTCGACTTGGTCTCGTGGTTGGCAAGCTTGCCTCAATAGATCAACTACGACTGAACAGTGAATTTGATCCTCACTGGATGCTCCATATTTTGGCCTTGTGCCACATCTAAGCTACGCTTAATAAATCATTAATTTCACGTAGTAATTGCGAATCAGGACCGATCCAAACACTTGATTATTAATTCCCGTATTGACTTCGCTTAGCTGATTTTTCTGCTACAGTTAAGGGTTGTGGTTTGTTTGTTTTTTATTACTAGCAGTATTTTTATTTAATTTCTCATATTGCAAGAACACATTGGGGTTTTTAAATTTGTTTTATCCCCCTTCCCCCACGGACAAGTTTTGTACATCAGTCAGTTAAGTGCCATACGTGATACACGCTTGGGCGATCATGTCTTGAAATAGACATGACTGACTGGGCAGAAGATTATCCCGCAGTAGGTTGCCATTGCTTTCTGCGGCAGACTGGTTGCCGACCAAGGCTATAGAACCCAATCTGTCCTGTTATTTAACCCATAACTGGAAAGAAGAGACGGATTAATACCTTTCCCAAGGGTATTTGCGCGTAAGTGAATACAATGGATTCAACTGGAATTTGAACTCGGCTCCCCGGTTTCTCGTTCCGAGCCGATATCCACTGTACCACAACGCACATCATGTTTTGTACATAATAGGACTATTTATGACTTCACTGTGAATTTGAGTTATTCTAGTGAATGTAGTAAAAATGGTAATTATGATTATGTTGCTTTGGTGTAAGGAATATTGGGGTCTGCTTAAGTCAACAACTGCCACTAAGTTTAAGACAAAAAAAATGACTGTCCTTTCCTCATCCCACCAGTTTAACAAAAAAACAAAAAAACTACTAATTAGGTTAAAACTTAGCAGTTCCATCATTGGGAAACCGACTCGGAGTGTTACAACATTTTTTCAATATATTGCAAGCTAATTACTAATCGTTGTAACGATATTTTTGTTTTTTTTTAATCATATCACCCCAAGCAAGGCGAAAACGCCACCGATGCGCAGGGGGCTACGTAAGAGTGAAAAGATTGGAAAAGAGAAAAACCGGAAACCACATCCTAAACAGGAAACAAGGGATGAGCCTCTTAACCTGTTCAATAGACATGGGTGGAGTGTGAACCGGGCGATAGTTTAGTCTATCTACTCCAATTGAAAAAAAAAATTAGATGTGAAAAGAAAAAATTAAACTCGTATACTTAATATTTAGAGTTATGTGATATGACTATCAAAGGGAATTCCAATGTAGCCTTCCTTAGGAGACTGATGCTCTTCAAGATTAGTTTAGAGAGATTTCTGGAGAAGGGACAAGTTCCTTTTTTATTACTCACTCATAATACAGAGTTAACGAATGAATTTTGCTTATTTCTCTGCGTTGCATTTAAATTAAAAAGGCAGGAACATGTGAAGGAGATGAGGTTTGAATTCTCACAGCATTCACCGCGTTATTTCCTATCATTTACGTTCCTTGACCACATTTTATCAGTTTAGAGATGTAAAAATTGGTAAAAAGAAACTAGTTATTTACTTAATTCCGAATAGATTATACCGAAAAGGGACAGATAAGATAAAGATTATCGTTATATCATAATGTTATAAGGAGGTAATTAATTTTGAATAGTTACGAGTCTTCAAGACTCGTTGATACTATCGTACAACAGGAAACGTACAATGCTTAACAATGAAAGTAGTATTCTGACAGACTAGTTAGAAGTACTTTCTCCCTGTTCAGTACCCGGATTTAAAGACTTAAGCAAGTTCAAGGGTAAGATAGAAGATAAAACCTTGGTAGATTTGGTTTTTTAGCAGTGACCTTACAACTTTGGGAGTTAAGTAGGACTTCATAGAACAGCAGAGGTATTATGGTGGACGTGGTAAGAAAGGTAAGTAAAAATGTGGTATTATGGTGTCAGGGTCGACGAAAGTGAATAACTAAGTTAAATTAGGACAGATGATGACCAGCCTTCCCCATCCCCGTTTTAGGCCTTGTGCCATATTTTTTGTATTTTTATACAAGAATAAATAATGTGACCTTACAACATTCAATTGGATAAGCCAACTTGAACATTATAAAAAAAAAAAAAAAAAGTGAGCTTTCCTTCTAAGCAGGAGTTTTATGATTAACCTGACTTGTCCACTTCGGATAAGTGACATCAGTAGCTAAATAAACCCCAAAGACAGAAAAATTTCGTTGGAAACAAAGGAATACTGGACTGTTTTCCTATACGACAGCGAAATTAGTTATTTAATGCCGACAAGATTTTGACAATAGATTCGTATGAATAGAATATGTATTCTTTGTAAGAAATCATTTTCTAGATCAGGTTTCGTTGATTTATTTTTGTAAAAAGGGTTTTGTTGAGACTCAGATTGATTACTGGTATAGATTTTTTCTTCAAAAATATATTGCTGTTAATTTTTTGTCCAAAATACATTGATAGTCATATTTTTCTTCCTAAATATATTGCTCGTAATATATATTTTTTCAGAAATGTACTGTTGATATTTTTTCTTCATAAAAATATTGTTGGTAATATTTTTTAACACATTGCTGACAATATATTTTTCTCCAAAAAGTATTGCGGGAATGTTCACTATAAAAAGTTATTTTTATATTTTCATAGTGTTTTGATACCTGTTGGGGGGGGGGAGGGGGTAACTATTTACCTATAGCTTGGACCCTAGCAGGTGCTACCACACCGGGTGAGGGTGGACCTGAGAACAGCAATTAAGAGGTGGTTCCATGCTCCTCAAAACTTCACAATTTGAGGTCTTGCTGCCGGATGTAGTTTATCGTCATATCCAGGACATCATATTAGGTGGGGTACTTCTGTGCAGAGGTGTAGTCGGCATATTCTGAAACCTCCAGCCAACAGGATAACGGACAGAGGGAAAGAGAGACAAAGAAAGCAACGCGTGACATATTTAGCAAGTGGATGGTGCAGGGTTTTGAAGAGGGGGCGACAAGAGACAGGGATTAGTGAAGATCCATGGTCGCCTACGTTCTGAAGGGACACGGCACATGAAGAATGGCTTTTATAACTTCTCCAATCAGGGAACTTTTGAAGCCTTTACTTTTATCAGGAGAAGGCTGGATAAGCAATTCATTAAATAACTGGAAAATATGGGTTTATATTGACGCATGTCTTACATCTTGCAAGGTACACCAAATTTAATTATCAGAAATTAGAAGTATTCATAACTTAGCCATTAGTACGGGTTTCGATTCAAGTTGTCAGTTCAGGTTTATGTTCAGAAAATTGAGATTAGTACATCCCCGTAAAAAGTGAAGCCGGAAAGCGAAGTTGAACAAGGAAGACGATGGCAATCTTAAAATTAGGAAAAGTCTGTAGCGATTGAAACGCGGAGACGAGAAGTTATCATTACTGTAAAAGATGCGATGTTATTTCCCGTTCGTGAATTTTCAGATTTTTCGACATACACCAAAATAAGGGATTTTAAACCATTCGTCAGAATCATCAACTGCGAGGAAGTGTCCTGCTGTTAAAAGACATATTTTAGAACAAGTTAAAACGCTACCTGCGAGTATGGCTGCCCAGAAAGTTTCAGCGCAGATCATGCTTCAAAATTGTTATTTACGCTTATTAAAAGTGTGTACTTATCCAATTATTTTAGTAGCATTCGACAATTATCCGAAGTTAGGTTTATCCTCTCTTCAGGTGCTACTGGGAGCGAGTCCTTGTTCGATTAGCGTCGTAGTGAGGGCAGTAATTAAAGTCAGACTTAGGGTGGCAGTTAAGCTACACGTTACTTAAGTACGACCAAGACACTAGCAAGGTTAAAAGTAGAAAGTTTTTAATAATTCTCGGCGAATATCAGTTTCAAGATCGAATCTTAGCAGATCGACTAGTTTTAATGTTGTTGATTCAAGGAAAAACGGAATTATTAAAAATTGTGAAACAAACGGAGTTGTATGAAGAAAGCTTTGAACTGGTAAAGCCAATTATGTAGTTTTTAAAGCACTTCAGCGTTCGTGAGTAATACTAGACTTACTTGCGAAGTATCTTGCATTCATTTGTAGCTCTTGATTCGTTATATAGTTCGTGTTTGCGATTACTGGTTACTAGCCATATTTTGCAGACTTGCCAACGTTAGGATGTGAGAAAGTTTGGTGTGCTTCCAATCGCAATTACTCTTTTAAGTCCAGTGGTTGGTGTAAGATGAAGACTGGCTACAGCTTAGACCTTGAAGAAGCGTGAAGATATTAAATATCTTGTTACTCAACGGTAATCAGACGGTGATAAAATTAAGGTATTCGCTTGAGAACTTTTGTAGCAAGCCTGGTTCGCATGGATGAGGCCAGTCTTGATTTTTTAAAGTCTTTTATGACACAACAGGGCGGTTTCCTGTATACTCCTCCCCGGTTAAGTTAGACGTCTTTCGTGTACCTAGTTAATGTGTTCTTAGCTTTCTCTTTTGTTATGATCCAAGTAAAGATTCTCAACCTCCCCAGTTTGTTTTTGCCCCACTTTTTCATCTTGACTGGGTTAGTTTTTGATTTTTCCATTCCATTATTTATTTTTAAATTATTTTTTCTCTTCCACTCCCTTAGCGAGTGTGCTCCTTGGTTTCTTCGTTTGGTAGAATACAGCAGCCACTCTGATTTTGTGGGGTGGACGGGCATACTAACATTTGTTTATTTTAGTTTGAAAATGTTGTTGTATTTTAGTTTGTTTTGGGTATTTCATACCCCTCCCCTCATTTCATTATCATTAAATCTTTTAAATTGTACATAATAGCAATTTTTATGTTATGGCTTTGTTTCCCCCTTTTTTTTAGGTGCCCCTTTAAATATGTGGTATTGTGGTGTGTGAAGGATTGGGAGGTGATGGATCGGTTCTTGTGGTGAATGTGCAAATTGTTAATGAGTAGTAGGGTCGTGGAAGTGTTTAGCTACGTATAGGATAGACAGTGTTGACCAACCTCACCCTCACCCACTTCTAACGGTCATGTGCCACATTTTGTAAATTTTACAAATAAATATCGATTATATTAGTAATTTTACGTCATGGGTTTTGTTCCTCTTTTTTAGGTGCCCCTTGTAAATATGTAGTATGAAGGATTGGAAGGTGATGGATGAGTTCTTGTGGTGAATGAAGAAATTGTAGAGTGATTGGGTCGTGTATGTGATTAGCTAGGTATAGGATAGTTAGAGAGCACCAACTTAACCCCGTCTTTTTAGGCCTTGTGCCAAATTTACTGTATATAATGTATATATATATATATATATAAAAGGCAATCTGTGAGTCTGTGTGTGACTGTTCCCTATGCACGCCTACATTTTTTAAGCTATGTCATTCAAACTTTCTAGGGACACATATCTACAGGGAAGCCAGGTCGACACATACTTTTTGAGTTTAAGTTCAGCAATTTTCCCTTTTGCACTTTTTGGCCAATGGTGCAGATTGTTTACATTATCTCCGTAAAACATCTAAGATCTAAGATGGTTGCTAGATTACACCACAGAAATCAAATCGCTCGTGTCAAACGCCACTAAAAAAAAAAGAGCCTTTATATTTAATTTTTATTCTGACGTTTTAAAAATTCATTTGATCAACAAAAAAATGTCAATATTTTCCCCGTAATTTTGAAACAAAAGAAATATTTGAAAAAAAAGTGTTTTTTTTTAAAAACAAAACATGTTGAAAAAAAAAGGTGGGTAAATATTCATTTTAGGACCCGAATCACTTGATTACGCGTAATTCAGAATGAAAATATCTAAAAGCTCTACATTGTATTGAGGACTTTATAGTCACCTGTGTACTTGTGTAATTTAATCCTGACCAATAACTGGTTAATAATTTTATATATATATATATGTACTGTTTTGGTTCATTATGGCCAAAAACTAAGTAATTAAATAGTCATATATATATATATATATATATATATATATATATATATATATATTGACTATTTAATTACTTAGTTTTTGGTCATAATGAAACTAGAACAGTACAGAGTTGTATTAAAAAATGTTCAATACAATTATATTGCAGAACTTTTGAATATTTGAAAACAAGTTATTACGCTACCTAAGTTTTTCCATGCGGTCTCTTCAGGCGATGCAATATTTTATCTCTCCTGTCACGATCAGAGTTTTTGCCTTATTTTTTCTTATGTTTTAAAGTAAGATACTCAATAGTCGGTACATCAGTGTATATATATATATATATATATATATATATATATATATATATATATAATTTACACGGCATATCGATATAAATATTTTGTCATTTCTGACGGCACGGGCCCACTCCTTACTATTAAAGCCTAACGCTCCGGGAAGTAGGTAATATTACCTTTTTTTAAGAGCACTTCGGCTTGGGGTAAAGGCGAGCAAGATTGACTCGTTAGTTCAATTACGACTGAGTAATGAGTTCGATTCTCACAAAGTGTTCAATACTTTCGGCCTTGTGCAACATCTAAGCTACGCTTAGTAATTCACTTGGACCTTTCCAAGTGATGTAATTGGGAGCAAAGCTTGTCTTGCAAGATCAGTTAAGACTGAGTATCGATTTCAATCTTCACTGGACACTCATTACTTTTGGCTTTCATCGAAGCTACGGCCAGTTAACTTTTATTTCTAACATGATTAGATTTGTTAGCGTGATTATAATATTAAGAAAATACATTTCCCCAAGTCTTCTTTGCTCAATATGTGCCCTAGAAATGTCAATTGTCTCTTTCTAAGTACAAGTGTCCTTCAGTGTTTGTCTATACTTCTGAGATGAGGTAGTATTTACATGATTTACATTGTTTCAACTCTTGTTCTCATCTCTACATGTCAACAAAAATGAAAACAACAGACCGAAAAGTGTAACAAATGTCTTTTTTGCTTTCATTTTCCCTAAAATTTCGCCATTGCCTACATGTTCAGTCCGTGGAAGTACATTTCTGTTGCTTTAAGCCTCTTTTTCATTTCCAAGGAGATTACCCAGCATTCACTGCTATGAATAAAGGATTAATATATAATAGTTCAGCACTTTGTTCTTTGTTTCGAACAAAATGTTCTAGTTTCTTAATACTTTACTTAGCTTTCGGAAGGTAGCTTTTGTTAACCCAATGCACCTTCGGATTTCGGTGTCACACTTTCCGTCCTCTGTTAAAACACTTCCTAGATATTTAAATTGTTGGACTTTATTTGAATACATTCACCTTGTAGTTCGAATCTTGGACTGTTCTTTTTGCTGGCAACCATACCATTTGCCTTTTTACAGTTGATGCTTAGTCCCTTCTTCTCGCTTTCCTTTACTACCTTTTCCTTTCTGTGTCTGCTATAACCACGGCATAACTTATATTGTAGCCGATAATAATAAATCCTCGTAAGACTTCTATTTCTCAGAATCGTTTCACAATATAAGTTGAATAAGTCTGGCGAGAAGACACATTCTTGTCTTAAGTTTAAAGATAAGACAATGAAGACCAGCTCTTTCCATCCCCATTTTAGGCTTTGTGCCATATTTTTTAAATTTTTACAAAATAAATACATTATTTATTTGTAAATATGGAGATTATTGAACATGTTTTTTTGAGAGAATGAGCGTTTTCACTAAATGCGCCATGAATCTATATTCTATCGCCATCTCTATGGTGAATTTTTAGACGAGCTACATTTTTTAATCATTTCATCCTAAGCAAGGCAATAAAGTCACTAAGATGTAAAAAGTTACTGACTTAAAAAAACAATAAAATAAAAGGGCTTACGACAGAAGACAACGATTGTTATTCCATTTAAATTTTTGAAGGACAAAATTGACTGGAAATCAAGAAACTCGAAGTGACTTCCACAAGCGGGAAGAATTTATTAGCATAGAACTTACAGACACATCTAGATCTTTCAACTGTAAAATGATGGGACCTCGCTTCTAATCTAGTACTGCGCTTAAATTCTGTCATAGAGTTCTAGGTACCTCCAATGAAACGCTAAACAAAACAGCATGAAACAGCAAAGGATGAATAAAAAAAGGTCAGAAACTTAATAAAACAAACTTTTTCCATCAAAATATTTACATTGTTATTAAGAGGAAAGATCAAAGCAATTTTTAATTATTTTAAAAAAGTTTTTAATCCCTGCTAACATTTTCGAAATTTTGATAGAAAATGTTGTTTTTATTTGAGTTAGCGGCTAAAAAGAAGTTTACGACTGTTTTACAATGGGTAACGTAATGATGACATAACCCACTTTTTTCCCGGTGACAAACACATTAATTTAAAAATTCTCGCAAAAATCAAATAATAGTCAGATTTGAATGAAACTTTCAGTACCCATTTTTGGAAATTATTATTTTTTTAAATATCTTGGTGAAAATATTTTTTAATTCTGTTACCCCCCCCCCCCCCCACTACGTAAATCCATGAAATTTTAATTAGCTGTAAAAAGATTTTTTATTAGTTAAATGCAGGACTCATTGGGGCATATAAATAATCTATGTTTTTTATTTTAAAGTGGACAACCTGACCGAAAATCTGCTCCGAAGAGTGAGATAAAAATGCAATAAAACTCTGATATAATTTAATTTGATAAACTTTTAATTGCTGGAATAAATAGTAATTATTAAGGACATTATAGTCTGAAGAAAAAAATGTTTTTCGTTTACTAATAAAATTTTGAAATAATTGTTTTTATTTTTTATTATAATAATTCATAAAAGTGTTACAAATATTTTAAAAACCTTTTATAGAAACGTTGTTGAATTTCTTTTTTTACTTAAGAATTGATTATTATATTGCCTATCGAAAATTGAAAAGTTTAATAAAATTCGTTCACCAATTTTATTTTTAAAATAATTAAAAATAAATAAATTTGTGTGTAAATATGGTAATTTTTATTAAGTACGGCGTTACATAGGGGTCATAACAAGTTTCCGTAGAGGTCGTATTGTTTTTAGAAGTTAACAAGTGTTTGGATGAATTCCCCTTACATCGAAAACGACACAAACCACACTTTGATTCTAATTTCATTCTTTTTTATTAAATTAAAATTATTCTAAAAGAAATTTAATTTTTTTAATTTTTCAGAAAGCATATTAATAACTAATTTAAGAAAAATATGTAATATTTAAACATAAAAATATTTAATATTTCAGAAAAATACTAATAAATAACATAATATAACTTAGTTCGGTTATTTTAATTTAATTCTTTCTTATTAAATTATTTTAAAAGAAATTTAAATTTTTATTTATTCAGAAAGCATATTTTTATTTATTCAGAAAGCATAGTCTGGCTATAAATCTAAACTAAAATTCTATAAAATATTATATACTTGCTGAAAATGTTAAATTTTTAATTTTACTATTTAGTTAAAAAACAACAAAAAATTTAAATTTCCAAATATTACGTTTTAAGCTACATGAATTTTTTGTCACTTTCGGTCGCCATCTAAACGTCATTCACACCTACTGCTTGTCAATAAATAATTTGTCCCCTAAGATAACGCAGATAAGAGGGCTACCGTAGTTAAAGAGAGATTTATATCGTAAATTTCCAGGCAGTAAGCACTTACTACTTGTTTGAAATCAGATAAAGGTAAGTTTCAATTATAAAAATCGACTTAAAGAATGTGTCAAGGAGGTTTTTTTTTTTTTTGCAAGATTTTTAAAACAGAAATTTGACTACTGTTTACATAATGTGTCGATCAATCAATAATGGCAGTAAATTTTTTTTTAAAATTCAGCAGTTAAATGTTTGATTCCGATCAATATAATTTCGGTTTGAACTAAACCAGGGTATTTTGCTTACTGTAATTAGTAAATTTAATCTCTTGGCTTTCAATTAAAGCTAAAATTAAAGCTTCAAGAAAACATTTTTATTTTTAAAAATTAAATTTAAATTGAGGTATCGAAAATGAGCAGTGATTTAATTGGAGGTACCTAAGTTAAACAAATTGGAACAATCACCATGAAAATATTTATAGGAAAGGTACAGATAAGGATGTGCGTTGTGGTGCAGTGAATATCGACTCGGAACGACAAAATTGGGGTGCCGAGTTGTGATTTTGATCTTAAGAGAGTTAAGCTGAATATCTCAGCCAAGCTGAACCAAGTTGGATACGTGTGCACAATTGTGGAAATAAAACGGCACCAATTTTGGAAATAAAATAGACGACGCCTGAATAAATAATTAGATAGTATTTATATATATATAAAAAAAAATAATTACAATTATTTTTTTTCCCAACCTGTTCATAATAATTGGCGACGGAACGAAAATTTTGGCTAGTTTCTCTAAGATGAGCCAGACTTGGTAATTAGGCAACTGGTAAATTCAAGTACTATTGTTTGTACTTTGGGAAAATGTTTGTCGAAGTTTTCTCTTATTATTATTTTCGGGTTGACACAAGGATATTGTCGGAGTTTCTCGTAGTTTTTCTTCAGCAGATATCATTGGTTGTTATTGCTTCAAACTTCGGTTGGCAACTTCAAACTCCGAGCAGCGCTGGAACGGGTACTCGAACTCACTTCATCTCCGAGCGGAAACTGACGGGAACTGCCGTTAGCCTCTGTGCGCTCTCATATTTATGGGTGTCACTTTTTACTGATGTGGTGAGGACGCATAAGGGGTTTTATGCAAATAACCTAAATTTCAACCAGTTCTCTTTTTCTGTTTCACACTTCCAATCATGGAAGATTCTCCCTCATCTTTGGAGGTGATATTACATGACGTCAACCTCTCTGACGTTTTACCTTTCTCTGTTTCACACTTCCAATTCTGGAAGATTCTCCCTCTTCTTGGGAGGAGCTATCACATGACGTCAATCTCTCTCAGGGAAATTTAGAATGATAATTTTCCAACCATTAACAATTAGTTTTTCCCTTCTCTCAACACGATTAATTTAACCTTTGCTCTCTAATCGTGTCAGCTGTGATTTGCCGAATTTCCATCTGGGGAAATATGAATCAAATGTTTTCTTTAATCATTTTTGTCTATACCTAAGGCGGCTTTGACATTTGACCTCCTAATCATGTCAGTTGTGTTTTGCCGAGTTCCACCCGAGAATTTATGAATTAAAAAAAATCTTTTTAATTGCTTTCGTCTATTTAATGGTAGACTGTTACAGGTATTTCAACAAGGTGGTTGTGACATTTGACCTCTGTGTTTTGTCGAGTTCCACCTGAGAATTTATGAATTTAACATTTCTCTTTCCAATTCTTTTCGCCCGCACGCAATGTTACTCTGCTTCACTTCTTTCAGCAAGGCTGTTTTGACATTTAACCTCCAATAGCCCAGCTATGTTTCGCTGGATAATAACAATCATATTGTGCGATTCCATTTCATTTCTATTTTAACCAGTTTGCAATCTTGTGAAAACGAATCTCTTTTCGACCAAAAAAAAAAATAATAAAATAAAATAACATCGTGTTCTTCAACCCTTTCTCGTCTGAATAAAATAAAATTGTTTTCTCTTTCCATTTTTCGTTCGTAAAAATTGAAATGGTTTTAGTTAATTTTTTTTTTCGTCCGTAAAAAAAAAATGATTTTCATTTAACTCTCTTTCGTCCGTACGCCATGTTAAATATTGTCACAAGATGAGGCTCAGTTGTATGTGTGAAGTCGGGTTTGGATACATCAGATAAGTCAAGTGTCGAGTCGGAAGATAATTTGTTCCGCTGTGTATGTGAGAATCTCAAATTGATTGAATAGTGGAGGGATCGAGGGTTTGCTGTTGTTTTGCAAAGCTGCCTGTAGTCTTTGGAGCAAAACCCGCGAGATGCTATACGCTGCTTTATTCTATCAGCAAACAGCAGCTTACTATCGTTTGGAACACGTTTGCATTCATTAGGAGCAGAGACAAAAAGGCGCCTATCGTAGTCAGTCGTATCGCTCCGGTAAAGTCGGAAGAGAGGATTCGTGTGGGCAATGTCGGCCGAGCAAGCAGGAGAGAACCAAAGAGATGAATAGAGTTTAAGTGTGAATTTTCTGGCTAGAGTGGAAAAATGGAGACCGGCTTTCACTCAGGAATATCACAAGGAAAATCGCAGAAATCCCAATCCGCTCTTTGGTAACAGTAAGATATTCTGCTGATAGGAGGTTCCTGAAAGTGGGGGAAATAGTGTTAAACATTTGTCGGTACGATATTTTTGTGTAGTATGAAATTTTTGACAATGAAGTTGCTTAAAGTAGAATAATTATGAAATATGTTTTGTTGAAAAACGTCAACCAGGTTCGAAAAGGGAAGACATGTTCGGATTTGGTATTTTAATTTTGTCTATCGAGGTCAAATGTCATTTTCTACCCTAAATTCAGGTTTGTCCCGGAGAACCGCAGTCAGTGGCGCGAAGGTGATTTCAGGCTGACAGTTGTAAAGTTTTTAGTAGTAATTTTAATTTTGATTTTGAAAGAGTCTAACTTCACCCGTCGAAGTGGACAGATGCCATAAATCGGGTTTTTTCGTGACCGTCGGTCTTGTTATTTTAGCGAAGGTCACGGCTTAGCCTGACTTGGGAATCTTTCTTATGCGAGAGGATGCTGACAGCTTCTGAACAAAGTGCCCACTCCTAACCTATGGCGTGTCACCGAAGATGTCTTTGTAAAAAAATAAAAGTGGAAATAAAATATATTTTATGTTTTATTTATATTTTGGTCCGACAGAGGCGTTTGTTGCAGACTGTATTTGTTGTTGTTGTTGACGGTGACAACGAAAGCACAAAGAAGACGAAGAAGCAGATTATGAATGTGGAACTAATTTTTGTGAAAATGTTGGATTATGTAGCCCCCGACGAAAATGATTTATGGAATTTGAGTGGAAAAGTTTCAATCGCCTAGTAGTTTGAGAAGTTTAATCGCCCCAGAAAGTTTGGTTATCGTCGCCCTCGTGGTAGCAACATTCACCGCAAGCATCATTGATTCGGCAGCATTTAACCCAGCATTGTTTCAGAGGAAATATAACACTAGTCTTCGAGAAAGAGTGGTACATTACATTCACGATGCTGGTTTTTTAAGAAAAAAATACAGAGTAATATGAACCTTGTTGCCACAGAACATAAGGAAAAGAAAGATAGAAAAAAAAGCCAGACAGTCGCGACGCACATAGCTAAATCTACTACTAGGAAGTTTTTCTCGCCTGATTCCATTTTGCAAATCAACCATCCGACCATATATTGAATACTATTGTCATCTCCGGCCAGGCGCTCCTGTTATTCATCTCTGCGTTCTCGACAGGCTCCAGAAGAGAATCTGCAATGTAACTGATGTCGACCTGGCAGCTTGACTGCAGCCACTTTCTCACCGACGGAATGTGGCTTCCTTCTGTCTCTTCTACAAATATTTTCATGGATTCTGCTCCGAGGAGTTTAGCTCCCTGGTGCACTCTCTACAAGAATTTACTCGTGCAACCAGATTTGCAAAAAGGCCCTACCCGTTTACAGTCAAACAACCAAATACAGCTTCCGCTTCTACTGTATCAGCTTCTTTTCTCGCACTTCCCGCCCGTGGAATTCCCTGCCATATACATGCTTCCCTGATAGCTACAATCTCCGAGTCTAAATGCAACGTCAATTGCCCCTTGACTCCCATACTTCTATCATTTCCCCAACACCCCTGAATCCTGTTATTTTAATCGTTTTGCACTCTACTCTCACGCAACTCTCTTCACACCAGTATTCCCATCTATCTTGTGCTTGTTCTCGGACATCCATGTAACCAGTTTCTCTTCGGTTCCTCTTTCTCTTCGCTCTCCTCCTATGTAATCATTCACTCTCCTCTTATGTAGCCCCCTGCGCACCAGTGGCAGTACTGCCTTGCTTGAAGTGAAATAATTAAAAAAAATACACACACATAATAACGGGTTAATATGAGTTTTGGAGAGGTTTTATGAAGGAACCAGAAGAAAATAGAAAGTTAGACACGCATTGGAAGATTTCTAGTGGATTATGATGTTGGAGAAGAGAACAGCGTTCGATAAAGGGGGTTAGATTAGCTTCCTTGTGGCACTGTGAGTAATAGTAAGCAGTCCATTGGGAAAACGTTTAGTAGAGAATTCCGGCACGCATTTAGATTAGGTTGGTTGGGAGTTTAGTGCTATGAGAGTGGCAAACTAATCCTCCGATCAAGAACACGTTCCAACATCATCGGATGTAACAGACCTTATGTGGTCTCTCTCTCTCTCTCTCTCTCTCTCTCGCTCTCTCTCTCTCTCGTTTGGTTATTATGTTGTGCACGGTATACTTGTTAGAAATTATATGCACTACGTGAATTACGTCTCTGTGCATAAACATTATATGTGTTGGAATTTAGGAGATTCTATGTGTAATGAAAACCCGAGCAGAGGGGTCACATAGGCTTGCAAAGGTCATTTACCTGGTGTTAATTAAAAATTGAGATGCGCTTACCGTCTACGGCAAAGGCTGTGCACTATGGCGTCTGGGGGTGTGGTTAAGTTTGAAAAGAGAAGAGAAGGGACAGAAGTGAAAAGAATTGTGGACTGCATAAAATTTTTTCTGAAGTGTGTTCTTCAAAAAGTGAGAAAAACGAACTTTCTGATGTGTTCTTTAGAAAAAGAAACAAGTTTTCTGAATATTGTAGAAAATTTCTTGTGTGTTCCTCAAAAATAAAAAAACGAACTTTTTAGACTTTATAGATTTTCTCTAATGTTGTGTTTAAAAAAAGAAAAAGAAAAAAAAACAGAAAAAGAATAGAAAAGAAAATAACGGTGACAATAACAAAAAAGGAAAAGAAAAATTTCTTGTAAAAAAAAATAGGTGCTCTTTACTTTCCTCTTTCATTGCATTGTGCGTTAAAATGTTGTTTTTATTTGGGGGGGGTTAAGATTTTTCTTCATAGTATCATGGAAGAGTTGGAGGTTGCCATAAAGTTGATAAAAGGCTTATTAGAAGAAAATAAAAATGAAATGAGGCAAAGCATAACTGAAGTAAATCAGTCCTTTAGTGGCTATTCTGTGGGTTATGTTTGGCGCTTGAATGAACGACTAAATGCATGGAAAAAAGAACGGTAAAGAAGCAAAACGAAATGGTCCAACTGATAAAGGCGAAAAGTTTATTGGCGTGCAAGAGAATGCAATGGCGTCAGTTGTTGAGAATTATGAGTCAAAGACGTGCAGAAAACTTTCGAAACTGGCCTCGAAAATATGAATTCTTTTATGGTCATAACTTATATAACCACGCGTTCTAGGTGTGACTTAGATGTGGCATAAGGCTGGAGAACCTGTTGAGGGTCAAGTTCACTGCTCAGTTGTAATTATTCTGGCGCTAATCATTGATCCACCTCAGGGTGCAAACGCGTCTCAGTATGTGAAGACGGGTGACCTACTCCACCTCAGGTTGCCAACGCATCTCAGTACGTGAAGACGGGCGACCTACTCCACCTCAGGGTGCCAACACGTCTCAGTATGTGAAGACGGGCGACCTACTCCACCCCAGGGTGCCAACGCATCTCAGTATATGAAGACGAGTGACCTACTCCACCTCAGGTTGCCAACGCGTCTCAGTACGTTAAAACGGGCGACCTACTCCACCTCAGGGTGCCAACGCATCTCAGTAAGTGAAGACGGATGATCTACTCCACCTCAGGGTGCCAACGCATCTCAGTAAGTGAAGACGGATGATCTACTCCACCTTAGGGTGACAACGCGTCTCAGTACATGAAGATGAGTGACCTACTCCACCTCAGGTTGCCAACGCGTCTCAGTACGTTAAAACGGGCGACCTACTCCACCTCAGGGTGCCAACGCATCTCAGTACGTTAAAACGGGCGACCTACTCCACCTCAGGGTGCCAACGCATCTCAGTAAGTGAAGACGGATGATCTACTCCACCTTAGGGTGACAACGCGTCTCAGTACATGAAGATGAGTGACCTACTCCACCTCAGGTTGCCAACGCGTCTCAGTACGTTAAAACGGGCGACCTACTCCACCTCAGGGTGCCAACGCATCTCAGTACGTTAAAACGGGCGACCTACTCCACCTCAGGGTGCCAACGCATCTCAGTAAGTGAAGACAGATGATCTACTCCACCTTAGGGTGACAACGCGTCTCAGTATATGAAGACGAGTGACCTACTCCACCTCAGGTTGCCAACGCGTCTCAGTACGTTAAAACTAGGCGACCTACTCCACCCCAGGGTGCCAACGCGTCTCAGTACGTTAAAACGGGCGACCTACTCCACCCCAGGGTGCCAACGCGTCTCAGTATGTGAAGACGGGCGACCTTCTCCACCTCAGGGTGCCAACGCGTCTCAGTATATGAAGACGGGCGACTTACTCCACCTCAGCGTGCCAACACGTCTCAGTACGTTAAAACGGGCGACCTACTCCACCTCAGGGTGCCAACGCATCTCAGTACGTTAAAACGGGCGACCTACTCCACCTCAGGGTGCCAACGCATCTCAGTATGTGAAGACGGGCGACCTACTCCACCTCAGGGTGCCAACACGTCTCAGTATGTGAAGACAGGCGACTTACTCCACCTCAGGGTGCCAACACGTCTCAGTACGTGAAAACGGGCGACTTACTCCACCTCAGGGTGCCAGCGCGTCTCAGTACGTGAAGACGAGTGACCTACCCAGTGGAAGTTAAAAAGAAGAAAAGAAAACACATTTTTTATGTAAATCGTGTTCTATCCTTGTTCATTGTTATGCCTGAGTTAGAGGACTAACTTTAAATTTGTACATCAATAAATTTTACGAGCTAGATGCATGCGAACAATGGAAGAGAAAAGGGCGTCACCTTTGACATGATGTGTATTTTGTTGTTTTAATATTGTGATTTTTTTTTTTTGCGTTATGCTATATTATGTAAATTGTTGTAGGGGAACGTGGGTACGGTTGAGAGGTTTTGGTCATGAGAACAAAAGAAAAACGCACTTGAAATGTTCGGGTAAAAATTTTGCCAAAATGGAGGGACAGGTATGTTAAATATTCGTCGATACGATATTTTTGGGCAGAATGAAATCTTTGACAATGAATTGAATTTATGCTTCGTAACGCAGTTATTTGAAATTTGAATAATTATAAAATGTGTTTTGTTGAAAAACGTCAACCAAATGCGCAAAATAGAAAACATGTTCAGATTTGGTTTTTTTATTTTGCCTACCAAGGATGTGCGTTGTGGTGCAGTGGATATCGGCTTGGAAGGAGAAATCGGGGAACCGAGTTCGAATTCAAGTTGAATCCATTGCATTCATTTACGCACAAATACCCTTGGAAAAGGTATTAATCCGTCTCTTCCCTCCAGTAATGGGTTAAATAGCAGGACAGATTGGGTTCTAAAGCTTTGGCTGACAAGCAATCTACCGCAGAAAGCAATGGCAACCTACTGCGGGGTAATCTTCTGCCCAGTCAGTCATGTCTCTTTCGAGACATGATCGCCCAAGCGTGTTTCACGTATGGCACTTAACTGACTGATATAGAAGTTAAGAATTGGCTTAATCTGTTAAAAAGAAGATCCTGGCAAAGGCGACAAATTATTTTGTCTACCAAAGATGTGTGTTGTGGTGCAGTGGATATCGGCTTGGAAGGAGAAATCGGGGAACCGAGTTCGAATTCCAGTTGAATCCATTGCATTCACTTACGCGCAAATACCCTTGGGAAAGGTATTAATCCGTCTCTTCTCTCCAGTAATGGGTTATATAATAGGACAGATTGGGTTCTATAGCCTTGGCTGGCAACCAATCTACCACAGAAAGCAATGGCAACCTACTGCGGGGTAATCTTCTGCCCAGTCAGTCATGTCTCTTTCGAGACATGATCGCCCAAGCGTGTTTCACGTATGGCACTTAACAGACTGATATAGAAGTTAAGAATTGGCTTAGTCTGTTAAAAAGAAGATCCTGGCAAAGGCGACAAAAATTTTAAAGAAGATTAACATAACTTGAAGGTCATAAAAATACAAGTCATGTATTATCAGATACGAGTCTAGGAGAGAATATATCATGTGGTTTCGAAAAACACTTTTTAGCTCATCAGAAGCGAGATAGAAATATTTTCGTCAAGCTTTTTGCATCTCCCAAAAGGCTATATAAATGGTGACAGTTTATTCGCTGATGCCGTATGTGCAACCTGCTTCTCATCATTCGAAACCCAAAATGTTGCTGTCCGAACCTTTTTTTTACATCCTTATGTCAGTCTTACTGAAATTTGCAATTATCTTCCTCACAGACTCATAAACGCACACTATGGATGAACTTTACTCGTTCCATATTCAACACACTCGACAATCGTCGAAACTTTATTTGTAAACATTTTAAATAAAATCTAATGTTTATTTAGCATAAAAATTATTTATTTTCCTCTCCTTCAATCGAATTTTATTTCTCTGTTTTCTTGTCTGCTGATGGATCCAAACGTGACTTTTTCCAGTAGTTTCGTTTTAAAGTCAAATTCTTCTAAGTATTTGCCGAACGTTGGCGTCAGAATGGCTGTCATATATCACTTATGCTAGGTCACGTGTTATCCGTCATAGTATGGCCACGAGTATTTTATTACTACAAATACATCAATTAAAGATTTTCTATGAATATTCAACAACTTCAAATGATGAGTTTCCTTTCCGTCATGCAAAAATGTTTTATTGATTTATTGATTGGATGGTCAATTATTTATAATCCACGTACGATCATATAACTACAATGCCGTCAATGATGTCCATTTTATTAAAACTTGTATATTTATTTACCCTGACTCACTCGAGCCAGAAAAATATATTATTTTGTGGGACAGATAACAAGTCAGTTAAGTGCCATATGTGATACACGCTTGAGCGATCATGTCTCGAAAGAGACATGACTGACTGAGCAGAAGATTACCTCGCAGTAGGTTGCCATTGTTTTCTGCAGTAGACTGGTTGCCAACCAAATCTATAGAACCCAATCTGTCCTACTATTTGACTCATAGCTAGAGGGGGAAGAGATGTATTATATCATTACGTAGTAATTAGTGGGGAATCAGTTTATTACTTCATAACAATAAAAAATCGATCCCCCAATTTATAACCATTAGAAGCCATAATACTGATTCCATCTATTATATTCAGTCAGTCAGTTAAGTGTCATACGTGATACACGCTTTGGGCGATCATGTCTCGAAAGAGACATGACTGACTGAGTAGAAGATTACCTCGCAGTAGGTTGCCATTGCTTTCTGCGGTAGACTGGTTGCAAGTCAAGGCTATGGAACCCAATCTGTCCTGTTATTTAACCCATAACTGGAGGGAAGAGACGGATTATAACCTTTCCCAAGGGTATTTGTGCGTAAGTGAATGCAAGGAATTCAACTGGAATTCGAACGCGGCACCGCCGATAACAAGTCAGTCAGTTAAGTGTCATACGCGAAGCACGCTTGGGCGATCATGTCTCGAAAGAGGCATGACTGACTGGGGAGATGGTCATCCTGCTGTAGGTTGCCATTGCTTTCTGCGGTAGACTGGTTGCCAGCCAAGGCTATAGAACCCAATCTGTCCTGTTATTTAACCCATAACTGGAGGGAATAGATGGATTAATACTTTTCCAAAAGGTATTTGCGCATAAGTGAATGCGTTCCGAGCCGATATCCACTGCACCACAGCGCACATCCAGTATTGCGCTTAAATTCATAAAATTTGGTGACCATAGCAAAAATCTCATCCGAACAATTAACATGGAAGAATTTAGAGAAAGAAATACAGAGAAGCAACTTCACAGCGGTGGGAAAAGGACTGATACTGAGATGCCAGGTAAGGATAAATAATGTTGCTGATTCTTTGGATTTTATCAAGAATCTCAAAATATATAAGTGGAGCACGAGAACCTATGTAGCAACAATACTCTATGTATGAACGAATGGTAGGCTTATCTATATAAAAGATTGGCAGTATAGCCCGGCGTTGCTCGGGTGTATTGAAAGTTTTAAAACTAATCCATAGTCCTGGAGCTCAGACTCTTTGGACGTTGGCACGAAAGACTAAAAAGCAATAGTTGTTTCCAGTTAAAGCAAAACCGTAGACTGAAAGAAAAATTAATGGATATAAGTCAAATTTTGATTTCCTGGTATCGATATCAATGAAGTTTTTTTCGTCGTAAACTGAATTTTGAAGGTTAAATAAGTCCTCTGAGTAAATGGTATCATGGCTGAGACTAAGAACTACAATTATACCTACTTAGTGCCAAACCCGAAGCAAAAACTAAAATAAAAGGGCTGAAAAAAATACAGACATACAGGCAGATAAACACACACACACACAAGCATCTTGTCGTTTATATATATATATATATATATATATATATATATATATATATATATAATCAATTTTCTGCACTATTGTAAAAACTGCAACCTTGAAACTTTTGAATATCGTTTCTTATGTCTATGAGTGTATGAAATTTGATTAAAATCGGGCCACTCCTTCTATAACCCGATTTTTTCGATTATTGATTTTCGATATTTATCTGGGGTACCTCGACACAAAGCCTAGCAAAGAACACTCGCAGACGCTTATAGCAGAACTGTGTACATTTTCTAGAAAATCGGTTCAGCCGTTTTCGGAGTCTATAGGTAACGGACACACACACACACACACACACACACAGCGTTCCATTTATAAATAAGTTTAGATAGATAGATTCTGTAGAGAACGATTCTCTAGCACGACACAGGGTCGAACTTTCTTAGAAGTTCAACTAGCAGTAGATTCAATGTAGTCTTCCACTTTATGTCCACGAGTCACTCTCCTACTATTGGAAAACAGAAAGGGTTCTCTCAGATAACTAGTAAATAAGATTTCAGAATTCAGACATTTTTTTTAATCGTTTCACCCCATGCAAGGTGATAACACCACTGATGCGCAGGGGGTCTACATAAGAGTAAAAGATTAGATAGGAGGAGAGTAAAGAGAAAGACGAACCAGTTACAGGGAGTATCAGAGAAAGGAGCAAGTACTTAAGCAGAGTTTTAATAATAGATTTAATTTTGTATATTTAATCTCAATTTTGGATTTAGGAAATCGATTTTTTCTATTAAATTTTAAATTTTAATTAGATCACCGTTTGTGGTAAGATTTAATGTAGGAGGTAAAATTTAATGTTAAAATTTAAGGTAATAGGTAAGTAGGTAATAGGTGCGTAATAAGTAGAATTTTATGTAGGAGGAATGATTAAATGTTTGTATTTAAGGTAATAGGTGAATAGGTAATAGGTGTGTTTGTATTTAAGGTAATAGGTGAAGTTTTATTAAGGACAGTTTTTATAATTAATCTAATTATGTATATTAAGCCTAAATAAATTTTTTCTATAGAATTTTTAATCTTTGAAAAAATCTTTTTAAAAAATTGTTTGTGGTGTATGTAGGAGTGTTGTTAGTACAGTGAAGGTGTATCATTTCTAGGGGGTCCTAGCTCTGGCTTTTGTAGTATTTTTTAGCATATTTATTTAGCATATATATTTTATATATATGCTAAATAAATGATATTATTCATATTATTATTATTATTACATTATGATATTTTTTTTTAGCATGATATACTTTTTAGCATATATATATATATATATATATATATATATATATATATATATATGCTATACTTACACACCAAATTCCTCAAAAGTCTAACGATCAAAACGAGACATTCATTTAATTACCAATAACCCCAACCAGCCCCCAAAACAACAACGAACCAAATATAAACAGAGAATGATTCCAAATCTTTACTTCTCCCGATGATGTGTTTGAAGTCGAAACACTGAAACAGCCATATGATTGTAGAGAAGAGGACATATATAGAAGAAATTATGTACATGTTCTAAAACATAATTTATAATAAATATTCACTGCTCTATACATCATATATCGAGCACTGTTTTAAATTAATGTTTTGGACGGAAAAAAAAATTTTCTTTTTTTCTCTCCTCGGTCTATACTCACTCGGATATATATATATATATATATATATATATATATATATATATTGTAACAAAGTTGTAGAACTCGTAGGTTTTTTAACCTGCTGTTCATGCATTTACTTTTATAAAGAGTGCTCGATACAAACGTAGAGCGTTATATTGTAATGTTAAATTCATAGTGTCACTACAAAAAAAACTTCCAACTTCTTCACCCTAAGAGATGCAACCAAAATATAAGGTTAGCTTCGAAACGCGAAAATTTTTGTGTAGTGATACTATGAATTTATAAACCATTGTAACAACTATTACACTATATATATATATATATATATATATATATATATATATATTCTAAACATATACTGTTAAATATAAGAGACAATGAATGTCTATTATGCTTAAATATGAGCCGTTCTAAACATCGTATTTTGGCTTTAATTTCAGGTGAAAATAAAGACAAAAATTCTCCAACATTTGGATAATTTTGGATATTGGAGGCCATCTACATTTAATTAAAACAACCCACACTTAATAAAATCACGTTTAAATCTGGTCATAACACATTACGTTGCATTTATATATATATATATATATATATATATATATATATATATATATATGGTTCTGTTAACATTTCGGTCTCTCGCGCGGTTTGACTTCATAGAACCGCATTACAAATTTACGAGCTGCGTTTGCTATTTATGGTAACTGTTGTCGTTTCTTTGCAAAGTTTTATGTCAACATAAGATAAAATCGTCTTTGATGGTGGATGTTTTTATGTTAACGTCCTTGTAACCTCTCTGAAGATGATCCGAAAGCTAAGAACCAACTTAATAAAAAATTATCCAAATGTTGAAGAATGTTTTCTTTATTTTCACCTGAAATTAAATCCAAAATATGATGTTTAGAACGGCTCATGATTAAACATAATAGATATTCATTGTCTCTTATATTTAACAGTTTGCGTTTAGAAAATTATCTGCTGCCCTGCCTCGATACACTATATTTAAGTGAAGTTATTGTTGCAAATTTTGAAAATAATGGAAAAATCTGAATTTCGTGTGTTGATAAAACATTTCTTTCTGACGGGAAAAATACTGTTCAAGCACAGCAATTGCTTTGTAAGTGTTATTCGGACTATGCTCCGTCGGAAACAAGGTGGTTAAGAGGTGGTATACTGTTGAGGAGTAGTTTTCTCACTGAAAGTTATAATCATGCTCTGTCGGTTTCTAATCGACTTAAGGCACACTAAATGTTAGGAACTTGGTAATCTTCCACTGAAAGCTGTTTTAGAATATATCTTAAATTTGAGATCGTAATCGCAGTGGTTGTGTGAGCTGCGAAGGTAGGTCTTGAACATGAATTCGTTGTCTTCAGTGGGTGCACCTGAAGTGTATTGGCAAGAGAAACATGTCCAAGGGCAAGTTTTTGATTTTCAAAGACTGTTATGCCTGAAGTGCTTAAAATATTCAGAGACGTCGATATTTCTTTTAATAATTGATAATTAATAATTAATTTTAAATTGTGTTTTAACAACTGATGGTCGAACAGATTTTAAATTGTCTTAACAATTGAAGGTGAAAATAAATAAACTTCTGTGTTAAATCTGTGTCGTTACTTTTTTTTAATTTTTTTACATTACCTGCCTTCATAATTGTTGTGGGGCGTTACTCACTTAACTATGGAGTCTTCCTACCTGCATATTAACTGAGAGTTAATCACTCTCGTGGCTTCAGTTCAGCTCAGCACCGTCTGTCTGTCTGTCTGTCTGTCAGTCATTAGTAAGCCAAGCTTATATTTACTCTTTTCTCTTGTATCTATTTTTGACTTAATATATGTTGTCAAACTTACTACCGTGTTTCGAGTTATCATTTCGTGGTTCCATTACCGGTCCATATCAATAATAATAAAGATACTTACAGGAAAAAAAGACTGGGGGTCTATTTTATCGCTTGCTGTAAAATAAGCTTAAAAGCATTTATCGGGACCGGCAAAATGGCCTCTTCTTTTTTAATAAGCTTGTCTAACATAGTTACTAATGCAGTGATGACCTTGGAGCATATTATGTTAAACTTTGTAAGTATATTTCTGAATGTTTTGGTATGGAAAAAAAGTTGGAAATATTTTAACAGACAACGGAAAATGAGACACAAAAATACTGAAAGAGGCCTTCCAAAAGCTAAAGAAAATATCAAAAAACAGGAAAATGCTGGAAGAAGTAAAGAAAAAAAAACATTGCTACTCCTGTATGTCAATGAATCTCTCACAGATGGAAAATAAGGTAACAGAGATGTTGTGCTACAGAAGGATGCTGAGAATACTATAGATGGAAGAAATGAGGCATTGGGAGGTTTTAAGGAAAATGGTAACGGAAAGAATACTTAATCATAGCATCAGAAAGAGACAACTGAAATTTCTAGGACGCATAGTGAGGAAAGATGGCTTGGAGATTTTGAAACTCACAAGATAGAACAAAGATAAGAAAGCCAGAAAGAAACAACCTGCCTAACGAGGACGGTAGAACGGAAAATGGAAGGGATAGTAAAAATATGAACGTTATTTAGAGTTACAAATTATATAAAGTTGTGGAGAACCATGATTTCCAGGCCCCTAAATAGAGGCAGCCCATAATAAAGGAATTGATAATTCATTGACTTCGATCCACTCTGGGTGCCCTAAATTGATAAAATTTAGCTTAGTAATAAGAACAAATACATAATAATGTATTTTTTAGTTGTGGTTAGGTGTAACGTGAGCTCGTTACCCTTTACACGCAGATATTGCGTTCAATCCTAACTCACTACTCAAATAATAAATAATTAAAATAAATCTTTTAATGTGAAAATTTAGATTACTCAGTGTTATGAATATATAGATAACACACACACACACACACACACACACACACACACACGCCTATGCATATGAGGGTGGACTTTCCGTAGTAACAAGAGGTCGATCAAGTGAATGACCGGTGCTAGTATTGGAATAGCAGGTCAAGGATAGGCGACCAAGATAAAGGCCAGACAGGAAATAAACTAGATGTCTAATGTCGATCAGGAGATCGTAGAAGCAGCAGGTTAAAATTCGCGCCAAAAGAAGTCACATGAGAAAATTAAAGGAAGAAGTTAATCAGTTCCTTGCTGAATCTCAATGAAGCAAGAACCTTTTGCTGGACTCTCTTAACGAAGAAGGAAGGAAGAAGCATTTGGAAATGATAGCGTGGATCAACCCGTTTCATCACAAGTAACTCCGGATAAGAAAAAAAGACTGAAGGTGTAAAGTCTTATTCGTTAAAAGAAGGAAGAAAACGGAATTATGCCGTGTATCGAGAAAGAAAGAAATATAACAACAAAGACGAAACGAAGTTATATTAATATCTGTATGCTGACGCATAATTGTCGAAAGAATATATAGTCACGAAGCTGTTGTAATTCGTACGCTGATTGCAGTTTATTTGAAGTAAAGAAAAGAAAGTTCAAACAACCAACTTACCAAAAGAAGAAGGGGAAGTAAAGAAAGAAAGCAACACAGAGACATCACCAGATAACAGAACCTGTATGCTGAAAGGAAGCTACGTTGAAGATAGTGAAAACAGAACTATTTAAATTTCAAGTGTGTAAAGAAAGAAAGAAAGAAAGAAAAGAGACGGTAAAAGAAAGAAAGAAGAAACTGTCATAAAGATAAGTTATCAAATTATTAGACCCGCATTAGAATATGCATGCTTACATGAATATTATGTTCTTAAACACACCACGCTTTTAAATTAAATAATTTCCCCTATCTAATTGTATGTTGATATTTTGCATTCACGATCGCCTGTATATTGTTCATGCTTCCTATATTATATTGTAATTTCATATTTCGACCACACCAGGTATCCAAAAGTAATTTTGAGGTTAAGATTTTCGGACATTCTAATTCCTTAAGATTTCTTCTTTTTTTTTTATTCTTTTGATCTTGCATTAAAATTTTATCTCAAAATTACACTGTCTCGTTGTTTATCCTTGATTTGTTGTTGAAATAAAATAAACCGGGGAAAGGATTGGCATTCGATTGAATAATCGAATGGCAATCTTACTTTATTTTCTTGTTCAATTAATTGTCCATTTGTCACGATCTGGGATAGATGATCAGCATATATCCATAGATGTGAAAATGTAATATATCCGAACATCTTAATGGGCATTGACGATACGGGTATGTGACACTCAGTTTACATCGACATTTTGCTTCATTCATAAGCCTAACTTTATTCATAATCAAACTTTATTCATAAGACTTACTTTATTCATAAACCCAACTTTATTCATAAGGCTAACTTTATTCATAAATCAAACTTTATTCATAAGCCCAACTTGAAAAGTACTTCAAAATCTTCGGCTATTTCCTACTCTTCCACCGACATTTGATTATTTGTGTTTTCTAAAGACAGTTCGTATGGTTTTGTGGGCGAATACACATTGGTTCGTTGTGCCTCATGTAAAATTATTTGAAGTGTCTGGTCGTTACTCTAATTAGAGAGGAAGCAAAGTACTTAATTTTCACCTAATGATTCAACAAATGATGTTTAATTAAGCATGTGTTCTTCATTTCCACGATTTTATCAAAATAATAATGTTGTCAATGTTGTTTATTCATTTTTTTTATTGCAGAACATCGATTTTCTCGGACAATTTGTTTAGAGTGCAGCTAAGGAATAAAAATGCGATCAGTAAGTTGAAGTTTTCACTGTGGACGTCTTTGTTCGTTCTTTGTGTCGTGTTCTTTATAGACATTGACAATCATGGCTCTCCACAATTTTCTGTCTATTGTACCCCTTAATAAATTGTCTTTGCTAAACCTTGTTCCGCCACCCAAGCCCGATAGGTAGGATATTCGTTATTTTCCTCTAACCCTCTTTTTACTTTATTTTAACCGTTTCATCTCGAGCGAGGCGATAATGTCCCTAGGATGAAGAGAGTTACAGAAAGGAAAAGAGAATGAAAAGGTTTACTTAGAAAAAAGTCAATAAAAGAACAACATTCAGGAAAACAGATGATGATTTATGATGCATTTACATTTTAATATTGTAGTTGGCAGAGAAGCAAGAAATCGGAAGGGAATTCCACAGGTGGGAAGTGCGAGAAAAGAAACTATTAGAATAGAAGTGGCGACTGCATCAAACTAGCTTCACATTAAAGCGACAAAACTTAGTTGTTAATCTAGTAGCACGCTTAAATTCATGGGGAAAAAGCTCACCGGAAGAATTTCGATGAAAATATTTGTAGAAAAGACAAGGGGAAACCTCGTCGTATAGGTACGAAAATGAGTGAAGTCGAGATGCCAGGTCTGCATGGGTTATATTACTGACCCTTAGAATTTTGTCGAGAATTTCGGGATATATAGCAGGAGCAAGGATTATCTAGTTTCAACCTATTGAATAACGGAAATGTAATTTGCTCAATTTTGCTATTGGTGTACAGGGGTGTTGTGACGCCGCGCACAGTCGGAGTCTTCGTAGCCTGTCGTCTCTTTTGTCAGGATCGATCCTGGTCTCCTAGGTCGTTGATGACGTCGACACAGCAGCTGGTTCTTGGGTCGACCTTTTCAACGGTAATCTCTCTTGCCCACGTTGTGAATTTGATCCCAAGAGAGTTACGCTGAATTCTCACTGGTTGTATAGCCGCCAAGCTAAACCAAGCTGGACACGCACGCACAATTGTGGAAATAAAGACGGCATCAAAAATAAAATGAATGACGTCTGCACAAACTGTAGATAATCTTTATATACAAAAGGAAACAAGAGAAAAAAACAATCACCAATCGTCTTCTTTCCAAACCCTGTTCCTATTAATTTGGCGACGGAACGAAATTTTCGACCAATTTCTCTAAGTCGTACTTTGCGAAGCGTTTTTCTTCCTATTATTAATTCAAGTTTTTGGTTGGCAATATCAACTTCACTTCCGGTCGGAGTTTAAGTTTGTGGCGACTAGAACTGACTTCATTTTATTTCTCACCGGAGAAATATGAATAAGAATTTTTCTCTTTTCATTTTGTCTATAGTTTTCAGTAAGTCGATCCTAACCTTTCGACCTCTTTATCTTCTTCAGGTGTGTTTTGGCTTGCATTTCGCTAGGAATAAAGAAAATAGAATTTGCGTTTATTTAGGTAAATAAAAAAAAATGAAAATTTTATTTTCTTTAATTTGTTTTTTTCTGCAACAGATAGCGTCCTGTGAACAAATCTCAATACTGTCCATTGACCTATGACCCTCGTTCGTGTCAGCCAAAACTTTTAAATGAAATTATAAGTTTTAAAAAATACAAAATTCCCTAATCGCTTTTTGTAGCAGAGATTTGTTTTAGTAATGTCTCCGCTATTATCATCAAGGTGACTTTTGACCAGTGATCTCCAAGCTGTTGTAGTGGATAAGAAATTAATTAAAACCAACCTTCTTCTTCACTTTTACAAAAATTCACAATGACGTGTGAAATCCTGGTTTTCCCAAATAGAAAAAGGATTCACCATGTGCTTAAGGAAAAAGTCGAAACCAGATTTCGCAAGTAGGTGTTTAAATGATTTTTGATGAATGGGGGCGACTTGCAAGGCCAAAAAGGACTTCACGAGTAAGTGCAAAACATCTAGATCACAATAAAAGTACTTCATCAACGACATTCAGGCAGAGTCAGATGGGAGCCGCGAGACGAAACGACTCAAATGTAACTTCAACTTCAAGCGACTAGGGTATTATCTTCTTTCTCTTTCTCCTTATCTCTTTCAACAATTACTACTACAAATATTCTGTACGAACACTTGATATCCTTAACTTTCTCATTGAACACTAATTTCTACGAATTCTTGTTATTCCTTCTTTTAATGAATTACTATTTTAATATACAAAATGTATAGTTTATTCTTACGCTATTCCAACCTGCCGACAAACAACCTTCTGATAACGATGAAAACCTTCTGATAATTCTGATGATGATAATTCTACATACATTCTGTAAGCTTTGGGGAGTTCGGTTAAGTAAGATACAAGGCCGAACCAAATAAACATTAACCATCTCCCTACACTACACTGCCTCTCTGGATAACGTAAGGGTTTAAAAAACAAAAAATTATCTCAATTATATATCGCTCGTGCGCAATATCCTTCTTGTCAATGTCTTCCTGACATTTGTGACCTCGTCTAGCACGGCAGTTTTATTCTGGGTAAAACATACTAATTTTTAGCCAATTTAAAATCTTTGGGGAAGCGAATTCCTTCTTTTTTTTTGTTTCAACAACAAAAAAAATCGTCTTTTTATTTTCCTCTGTTCATATCGGAACAAAATAAATGTTTCTTAGTTAAATCTTTTTTTAACCGTAATAATTAATGATAATAAAAATAATATAATTCCTTCATCCGTGGCATGTTAAATATTGTTATATCGTTACAAAGAGAGGAAAGAGGAAAAACATGGTACAGGTAATGTCGAAGAAAGAATAAAAGAAAGATGGGAATGATGGGAATCAAGGAGATAGAAGATGGCAATTGACGTTGCATTTAAACTTTTGGAGATTGTAGCTATCAGGGAAGCAAAGTATTCAGGCAGGAAGTGCAAGAAAAATGCTAGAATTGAAGTGGCGATTAAATTTTACTGTTTTGACGGTAAAATGGTGGAACCTAATTGCTAATATAGTAGCACGAGTAAATTCATTTGTTCAGAGCCCTAGAGAAAGTGGCTTGTTTGATCAGAAGCCTTAAAAATATTTGTAGAAAAGAGAGAGGGAAGCCATATCCCGTCGGTGGGAATGTGACTGAAGCCGAGTTGCCAGATCAAGATCGATTACATTGCAGATTCTTTTTTTGGATTTTGTCGAAAACCCCGAGATAAATACCATATATGGCAACAGTATTCAATGCATTTAATGGTAGATTTATACGAGGGTCATTCAATAAATAAGGTGAATTTCTCGGTATAAGGACTTCTACGAGGGTCATTCAATAAATAAGGTGAATTTTTCGGTATAAGGATTTCTACGTGGGTCATTCAATAAATAAGGTGAATTTTTCGGTATAAGGATTTCTACGTGGGTCATTCAATAAATAAGGTGAATTTTCCGGTATAAGGACTTCTACTTGGGTCATTCAATAAATAATGTGAATTTTTCGGTATAAAGACTTCTACGAGGGTCATTCAATAAATAAGGTGAATTTTTCGGTATAAGGACTTCTACTTGGGTCATTCAATAAATAAAGTGAATTTCTCGGTATAAGGACTTCTACTTGGGTCATTCAATAAATAAGGTGAATTTCTCGGTATAAGGACTTCTACGAGGGTCATTCAATAAATAAGGTGAATTTTTCGGTATAAGGACTTCTACGAGGGTCATCAATAAATAAGGTGAATTTTTCGGTATAAGGACTTCTACGGGGATCATTCAATAAATAAGTTGAATTTTTCGGTATAAGGATTTCTACGTGGGTCATTCAATAAATAAGGTGAATTTTTCGGTATAAGGACTTCTAATACAGATAGAAGCTTACTTTTTTCTTTTTCAACGTAGTCTCCCAGCAGTGTCACACACTTTCCCCATCTGTGCACAAGCTTCCGTATTCTCTCAGCGTAAAAATCTTTGGTCTGATTTCTCAGCCAATCGCTCACAGCACTTTTGACTTCATCGTCACTTTCGAACTTCGTGCCTCTCGTGAACGCTTTCAAGAGACGAAACAGGTGAAAGTCTGAAGGGGCAAGATCTGGGCTGTAAGGGGGATGAGGAAGCAGTTCCCAGCCCAGCTTGTTGATGTTCTGCACCGTTTGGGCTGCTGCGTGAGGCCTTGTGTTGTCTTGATGCAAGACGACTCCATGTGACTGATGACCCCTGCGTTTGTTCAATAGATAGGCGCAAAGTCCTTGCCATGTCATCCACTGTCACCCTTCTGTCAGACTGACTGAGGTCATTGACTGATTCGATCAGCTCAGGAGACCTCACTTCTGTAGGCCTCCCAGGCTCTGTCCTTCTTTAAACAATTTAGCCCACTTGTAGACATTTTTTGGCTGAAACATGTGGCACCATCCACAGTTGACATTCTTCTATGAATTTCAACTGGTTTGCTCCCTTCAGCAAAGTTGATAACTGACCTCTGTTCAATCCTGGAGCATGCTTCTTGGTCGGCCATGTTTGTTAATCTCCAAAATTCTCAAAGTTTTTTTCAATCTGCAAAGAAAATTAATTCCCTTTGAAAAAGAAGTAAAGGAAAATTTTTTTAAAAAGTAAGCTTCTATCGGTATTAAAAGTCCGTATACCGAAAAATTCACCTTATTTATTGAATGACCCTCGTAAATGCACAAGATGGATTCTGACGAGAAAAAAAAACTTTAGTAACTATTGATTCAATGTAGTCGTTTCACTTGAGGTAGGCTGAGAGAGTGAGGCCGAGTATGCGCAGTGTATTGCTTTCTGGGAGATTAGCGTGATCCGTACTGATAGAATGTACAAAAGTTTCCTATGTTGGTTAAAGGAGAGCAGCTTCATTTTGGAAGGATTAAAGATTACGAGATATTTTTGCCTCAATCCATCACAGATTTCTTATTGATACAGTAGTAAATGGTGGTGTCATCTACATAGATGCCTATTTTGGAACTGATTATATCATGAAGCTCAGAAAAAGCGTAGGGCCTAGGATAGAGCTATAAGGAACATCTGCGTTCCTATGAAAAGATCTGGAAGCATGTCCGTTCAAAATGAACTTCATTACACGATTTCATAGGAAAAATTGCATTAAATCGAAAAACAGTCCAGTAATACTGCAGCCCCGTATCTTGCGCAGAAGGCCATTATGCCAATTCCTGTCAAACACTTTCGAGATATCCAGAGCAACAGCTCGAGCTTCGCCGTTCTTATCAATAGATATATATTTGGTGACGGCCGTTAGCATATCAGCGATAGACCTGGCAAAGCAGTAGCCATATTGCCTGTCAGAGAATAGGTTGTGGGATGTGATATGAACCGTTTCAGCATTGATAATAGCCTCGAACACTTTGCCAAATTCGGTAGAGGCTGATATGGTGATAGTTAAATTTGTCAGAGAGCTCCCAAAGAACCACAGAGATGGATTTTCAGCTAGCTGGAATGCAAGAAGTAGCGTTGCAATAGTTATATAGTTTAGAGGGGACAGAAGAAAATTCAGGAGCACATTTCTTTAGAATGATGACTGAAATTCCATCCCTTTTGCTTGGCTTATTAGAGCCAAGCTTAGAAATTATGTTAGAGACCGGAAACGGATTATATATACATCGCTCAGTTAAGCCTCAGTTCTAAGTGGAATGTCGAGCGTGGGTACTCCAAACGAGTTAAGTGTGGAGTTGGAAGAGAATTTGCGAAGAAAACACTCAAACTTAACCGCAATGGCTGTGAGGATCTTAAATTTATTGAATAGCGGGATTGATGGTTTGATGTTGTTTAACACCCTTTTGCAAAACAACCAGTAATTATTGGAGCCAAACCTTCGGGATGGTATACACTGTTACATTCTATCAGCAAACATCAGCTTAGCATAATTTAGAGTACACCTCTATTCATTACCAACAGAGACAAAAGGACGCTTATAGTCAGGAGCGTCGCTCCGGTAAAGTCGGAAGTAGTGATTCCTATCGGCAATGGCGGCTGAGTAAGCAGTAGAAAACCAAGAAGATGAATGACGTTCAAGTCGAAATTTCCTGGCTGAGATGAAAGCATCGATGCCTGCTTTCACCCAGGAGGAGACCTCAGAATCGCAGTCTTCAACAGAGAAACTAAAAACTTTGTTCCACGGAACCTTACAAAGGAAATTGTAGAATGATTCCCAGTCCGCTCTTTCATAGCAGTAAAACAGTTTGCTGGTAGAAGGTTCGTAAAAAGAGGGGTGTGGAGAGTGACATTAACGGAAACCACAGCATAATCATAGTTGTATGACATGGCAAGTGTCAGGGATAGAAGCGAAGCAGAGATCTAGAAGAGAAGTGTGTCCTTCAGGATTATTGAGGAAACGCATAGGGAAATCCAACACTTGCGTGAGACACTGAGTGATTGAGAAGCTCAGAGTATGAACGCTAGCAATATCAGTTTTTTTAGCCACTTGGCATGGTGGGCATTGAAGTCATCGAACACAAATATTTTAACGAACGTATGAGCGAAAATGGGTTTTTCTATATTAACTGAAATACTGTCAAGGACGGAACAGTCAGGAGAGGAATGGGAGTGGTAGAGAAAAAAAGAAAAGATAGCTAAGTTTAGTAGAGAGAGACGGAGACATGTAAGTATGTCTGGAGATTTAAGAGAAAATATCTTTCCCAGAGGAAGATATTTGTTGACAAACACCTAGGCCATGCATTGGACATTGAAGTCCTTCCTAGAGAGATGAAGATAATCAAGAATCAGGAGAGCAGTATTCTTGATATTTTAGTTAAGTCTGGCATTCATTGAATATTAGCCTAAGTTGCAAGGGTCTCCCCACAGGCAACACTCTCTTTCGGGAGGGAATGATATTTATTGCCTGGTGGCTAAGACGTCCCCAAAAGAGGAAAAACTTAGGGGGCTTGGTAATTTTTTGCGCGTTATCACCGATAGATCCCAGATTTACCCTACTCCCCCACTGGAGATTGATTTTTAATGTGAGCACGTACGTTCAGGCCATTGATCAAAATATTACCCATCCCCCGCTCACGCAGTTCAAAACCGGTCTTAAACTGGTCATTTGGGACCCAGCCAAAAGGCCGAGGCCGTATCGCCAATAGACCCACTTTAAACCTCGACCTCGTGTCAAATCCAGTTGCGAACCGGTAGATACCACTGGTCTTGTTTTTGAAAACTAAGCTACCAGAGAAATATTAATGAATACTTCTAACTAATTATAGTTTACAACATTCTTATTTTAACCTGATTTCTTTCTGCCTTAGAGAGTCGCGTCTAAATAGTTTTCGGTATTTGTATCACGTATTACAGTTAATCTTATCATTCCGTTATTATCTGGCAATATAATACCAATGTTGCAATGGGAGATTTGTGCATTGCTAAAACTGTGCATGTTTCTATACTAGATATCATTTTTACGTAATTTCTCTACCCCTACTTTTTTTAATTCTTTGTGAACAATCTGAAGTCATTCATGTGCATTTCGCTGTTGACATTTTCCACCGTGTTTATAAATTAGAGCATATATTGCATGTCTTCACAAAGATTAGATTTCGTTATATTGAGGATATCACAAATAGAAATGGAGAAAAACTCCGCGTTTTTTATACTTATCTCTGCTAAAAATTGTTCTTGTCAGTCAAATCCTTATTCCTATTTCTTAGCTGTTAATTTTAACGAGTGTTTGAAGCACTAAGTTTTTATCAAGCGGTGTGTGTTTCTATCGTCAACCCATTCATAATTTTCTCCTTGATGTAGCCTTTTTTAAATCATTTGCTTAATGAAGTGGCACAAATGCTTTATTATTTTTAATTAATCAGTATTCACCTAATGAATATTACTTGATGAGTTTTTATTCAAATTTATTAAATGAGTACACACACTCATCACCCCAGATGATAGGCATTGTTGAGGAAAGAGTTGGTGTAATGAGAAAACTTATTATCGATTAGGGTGGAAATAGGGTTTCTTTTATCGACGCGGAAAATAGAATCAGTGAAACGAGTTCAAATCCCAGTCTAGTTTATTGGTTTGCTGTTACACATCTGACCTTGGAAATGAATGAATCCGTGTCTTTTACACTACTTATGAGTTAAAAAGCAGAATAGATTGGATTCTCTAGGTTTGAGAGGCAACTAGTTTAAGAGAAGAGAAGCTAGGCTATCACAGAAGAGTTACAATAAAAGAAGCCTTTGATTTCAGCGGTTAACAAAAACAGGTGTATGGACTGGGCAAGAGAATTTGAGAGCAAAGGTTATGAATTTTGGCAGTCTGTAATTTAGTCAGATGAAAGTAAATTCTGCTCATATTTGAATTTGAAACAGGTTTATGTTTAGAGAAATCAGAATGAGACTTGGAACACTGAATGTCGGCAGGCAACCATGAAATATGGAGGGATTGGTGTGGGAGCTGTCTGGTTTGGAGGCAATTTTGAGCTGATTCTTGTTGACGAGTAATTGAATGGTCTAAAATACTGTCAAATATTAGAGAAAGAACTACTCTCACTATTTGAAAATAATAGATTGACAAGAATTTCTACTTTTTTCAAGAAGATGAAGCGCCATGTCATACTAACAATGTAGCAAGGACTTGAAAGGAATCGCAAGGAATCAAGTCACTGTCATGGGTCACAGCCCACTCTCCTGACATGAATCCAATAGAGCAAGTTTGGGAGCACCTTGACCGAAAATCTTCGAGAGTGTGCAGCCAATATCATGTCAGTGGCAACCCTTAAAGAAACATTGCTAAAAGGAATGGCAAAATATAGATCAAAAGATTGTTGACAACTTGATCAAATCCACGAAAAATCGAATAGATGGACTGAAATTAGCAAATGGAGTATATACTCCATACTAGTTCCAAATACTGTTTTTATATCGACTTGCGATTAGGTAATCAAGTTTTGAAATTGAATGTAGCTCATTTCTTCTGGCTAAAAGCTTTTCTTAGATCCCTGTATATTATATACTTCCATTCATTTTTCTATACCTAAATTTAAAATGAAATTTTAAAAATAAATAAGTCATTCTCAAGCTTTTAAAGAAATAATAATTTCAAAAATAATTTCATTTATTTGTAAATGAGTACTGAAAGTTTCATTAAAATCCGACAGTTATTTGATTTTTGCGAGAATTTCCAAATTAATGTGTATGACACAGAAAACGTGTGTTACGTAAAAATTACGTGATCGATTGTAAACAGTCGTAACATTTTCTGCAACGTTAACTCAAATCAGAATAAAGTTTTCTGCCAAAATTTCGAACATGTTAAAAGGGATTAAAAAGTTTTATAAAATAAATATAAATTACTTTGATCTTCCCTCTTAATAATATTATAAACATTTTGATGGAAAAAGTTCGTTTTATTAAGTTTTGGATCTTTTTAATTCGTACTATACTGTTTTTGTTTGTGATGTAATAAAGGTATCTATTGTATATTGTTCAGAGTGTTGTCCTCATTTTTGTTGCCATATTCACTTTCAATATGGGCCTATATTTCTGAAATGCAGTATTGTAATGACTTACACTATTTACATTATTTAAACTGTTGTCCACATCTTTTTTACCATATTCCCATCTTTTTTACCATATTCCCATCTTTTTTACCATATTCCCAAATTTTCAACTATCCGTCTACAGGTGATAAGAATTTCGAAACGAACTCTTTATTTCGTTCACTGGAGCATGTTGTTCTAGTTCCACGTTCAATGCCTTTTCAGAATATCTCCGTATCTTTGTGTCTAGTCTCAGGATTCACCCAACGCTTTTATCCACTGAGCCACTGACTTAGAGCAAAGAGTTGTGAGTTCAATAACTGGCTACAGCAGAGATGAACAAAAACTTAAAGGGTTGAGTGAAAAGGGAGACAACTGATACTGAGATATTGAGAAGAGACATGGCACGTACAACAATATGCTCCGATGGACGAAATAAAGGGTTCGTTTTGAAATTACAATCACCTGAAGAAGGCAGGAGCGTACAACGGTCGAAACGTAGGAAATATTATAATAAAGATGAGGAAAACACTCCGGACACTGTAAATAGTGTAAATCATTACAATGCCTCATCTCAGAAATATAGACAAAAATGAATTATCTTTTATAATAAAGGGTTCGTTTTGAAATTACAATCACCTGAAGAAGGCAGGAGCGTACAACGGTCGAAACGTAGGAAATATTACAACACAGACGAGGACAACACTCCGAACAATATAAATAGTGTAAATAATTACAATACCTCATCTCAGAAATATGAACAAAAATGAATTATCTTTTATAATAAAGGGTTCGTTTTGAAATTACAATCACCTGAAGAAGGCAGAAGCGTACAACGGTCGAAACGTAGGAAATATTACAACACCTCATCTCAGAAATATAGACAAAAATGGATTATCTTTTAACTCTCTTTCCTTTTTACTATGATCATGAACATTTGCATGCTTTATGATGAAAACAAGTTGTTTTTTTTTATTACAGTTAGTGTTTTCTGTTTATATTTCAGATACGGAAACAGAGCAAAAACAGCAAAACCTATCGAGATTTTTTGTAGAGCAATACGTTTCAAATGTTTTTACTTAAAGAACAAAACAATTTCCAATCCAATTTACGATCTAATAATAATAATTATAATTAATAAAGTTTTCTCCTTTTCCTTCTTCCGTCATAAGCGTTTACATACTTTTATTTTTTTTTTTTTATCATTTCACTTCAGGCAAAGGGGTGGGAGCTTATTGAGTATGAAAGAATATTAGAAAATACACTATTCATGAGAGATAACAATAAAAATGCGCGAACTAAAAAGACAGGCTGAGTGTGAAAAAATCTGGGAAAAATTATGATTAAAAGAATGACAATAAAAGAACGGGTTTCAAAAAGACAGAAGATATCGATTGTCTTTGCATTTAAATTTTTGAAGATCAAACTTTACTGATAAGCAAAAAAGCCGTAAGAGAGTTGCAGAAGAGATGAGTGCGGAAGAAGAAACTTAGCATAGAACTTCCGGTTACATCTAGCCACTTCAAAAGTTTGTAAAAAGACTAAACTATCGCCCGGTTTACACTTCACCCACGTCTATTGTAGAGGTGTAGAGGCTCATCCCTTGTTCCCTGTTTAGGATGTGGTTTCCGGCTTTCTCTTTTTTAAATCTTTTCACTCTCACGTAGCCCCCTGCACATCAGTGACGTTACTGCCTTGCTCGGGGTGATATGATTAAAAAAAAAAAGAGTAAAATAATGAGACCTTGCCGCCAATCCAGTACTGCACTTAAATTCATAAAGTTAGGGAACATAGAGCAAAGTTCATCAGAACAATTACCATGAAAGTATTTATAGAAAAGGCACAGGAACTCTGCTTTGCTGTCTTACAAAAACAATTGTTCTAAATTGTAGTGTCAAAAGTTATTTAGGATTAGACTCCTGCTGATTAAGGATTAGTAGAAATGGAAGTAAAACGAACTTTAAATTTTAAATTTAAGTTTAATTACAAAGTTTTTCTCTATTTATTTAAAATTAAATAAATAGATTATAGGATCTGTAAATAAATGTAACGTGCTGTCGAGTCAAATACAGCGGCTATTTTTCAGAGTTATTATTTAGACATATACTGTTGCTCGGGTGTAATGAAAGCTTTAAATCTAATCCATGGTCCTGGAGCTCAGACTCTTTAGACGTTGGCACAAAAGACTAAAAAGCAATAGTTGTTTCCAGTTAGAGCGAAACTGTAGACTGAAAGAAAAATGAATGGATGTAAGTCAAATTTTGATTTCCTGCTATAGATATCAAATAAGTTTTTTTCGTCGTAAAATGAATTCTGAAGGCTAAATAAGTCCTCTGAGTAAATGGTATCATGGCTGAGACTAAGAACTACAATTATACCTACTTAGAGCCAAACCCGAAGCAAAACTAAAATAAAAGGGCTGAAAAAATACGGATATACAGACAGATAAACAGACACACAAACAAACATCTTTGCCTTTTATATATATATATATAAATGTGTGTGTGTGTGTGTGTGTGTGTGTGTATATTTTCGATTTTTTGCACTACTGTAAGAACTGCAACCTTGAAACTTCTGAATATCGTTTCTTATGTCTTTTTCTATGAGTGTATCAAATTTGATTAAAATCGTACCACTCCTTCTATAACCCGATTTTTACGATTATCGATTTTCGATATTTATCTAGGGTGCCTCGACACAAAACCTAGCTAAGAACACTCGCAGACACTTATAGTACAACTGTGTAAATTTTCAAGAAAATCGGTTCAGCCGTTTCGGAGTCTGTAAGTAACGGACACACACACACACAGACACACAAACAGAGAGACAAAGTTCCATTTATTATATAAATTTAGATTAGTAGAAATGGAAGCAAAACTAACTTTAAATTTTAAATTTAAGTTTAATTACAGAGTAGTTCTTTTATTATTTATTTAAATTTAAATAAACAGATTATAGATTCTATAAATAAATGTAACGTGCTGTCGAGTCAAATACAGCGGCTATTTTTCAGAGTTATTATTTAGATATATATATCGATATTTATTTTTCTGGGGTTATCGTAGTTCAATGTTAGCATGCCTTTTTCGATTGCACCATGAATCTAGTCTTTCTTTTGAATGCAATTCAATTTGCATCACTAATAACGTCAAACTCCTGCACAATTCGCCACTGCTGTACCTACGCCAGACAGGAGATATACATCTGGGTGTGGTGGAATCTCATTAAAATGATGAGCAAATATATTAGATAAGCAGGCTTTCTTTCACTTTTTTCTCTTTTCTTTTGCGACTCTTTCTTTATTTTACACTTTTTTCTTTCCTTCTTAAAACTTTCCATTTGGACGATCTTTATAATTGCCACTCATCCACCTTTTCATTCGCACCCCATGTTTGCTCCATTTCTTTCTTTCAACTTTTAATTTTATCTTTCTTTTTTGCTTTCCTGTGGCACAATACCGCCACCGATCCTTTCTGTCAACGCCCCAAATCTCGTGGCCGATCGATAGTCGATCACGTCGTTCCAGCCCGGGCTCTGCCCACGTTGTGCTTGATTGATTACAAAGCCGGTTTGAGTTGAAAGTCGCCAAAAATCCGCTGCATTGATGATCGAAACGGAGCTGAGAACCATAATAAGAAAACTAAATCTTTGTAAAATAAACAACAAGGAGTTTATATACATAAGTTCTGTTCAGTACAGAAATTTGGTTAGAGTTTATCACTCTTGCATGCAGACATCTAGAATTTCAACCCACGTTTTCTACAGAATGCAACACTTTATTTAATTTAGTTGGTCTGGCACCACGTTAGAATCGGAATTTCTTCTAAGGCAAACGGTCACGTGACAACACGTCTCTCGTGTAAACTCGGTTCCGTACTGGTCCAATTCTCTCAACTGTCTTCTCTCAACTGACTCATCTGCTTATATTGAGTTTTGGAGTGGTTGTGCTGCACTTTGGGTACACTTTTCAAATGGTCAATAACGGACCCACTTTTTGGTCAGCTGATCAACCTCGTCTCCTGTGTGAGTGCCTCCCACTACTGCTTGAGGGACATAAAACGTTCCTCTGACCTTCCGGAAATCTACTGGGACGATTTCCATTGATTATCTGATCAACTCTGTCTCTTTCTCTCCTGTGTAAATGCCTACCACCATCGTCTTAGGGGCATGTTTCAGCGCAACGGTCATATTTTAATTATCGTTCTTTAAGCTTTTCCGCTTTCTGTGCGTGGTCATTTCGTATCTGTGTTTTTATCATTTCAATCACTATAAGAAATTATCTAGCCTTGGTCGAAAGAAAAATCAATTCTCAGCGTCGTAAAATTCCACAAGGAACCAGAAGACTTTATTTTCGGGAATTTTGTCTCTCTTACCCAGCGGGAGACGGCCGTCCTCGGGTCATAAAATTCACCATACCCCTAGGTGAGTTGGTTTCGTAGGCGGTTACTGACTCTATCAATGGTCGCTAATTTTTTTAATAACGGGGTAACTCACTTCTCGCGGAAATGGCTTTTTCCGATGTTCTATAATAAGAATCTTTGAGTCATAAAAACGTTATTTATCTTCCTTTGATAGTCTAAATCTATCTCTCGCCTAGCTCAAGTGGCTGGAGAAGAAAGAAAGAAAGAAATTCAATCATTCTCTCTCTCTCTCTCTCTCTCTCTCTCTTTTTTCTCTTCTCAATTTTTTATGATATCAAAAATAGCGTTACATCTATGCTCTTACCGATTATTGTCATTTACATGTATATGACACACTAAAACCCCAAATCTACATATAACATTATTTTTCATGCGTCATGAGTCGTTTGAAATATCTCTTTTTTATATCATGCAACGTTTTAAATGTATTTCTAATTTTCTGTTCATGTATGTCTGGATTCGTCATCGGAGGCCACAATTTAAACAACCTAAGGTACACAGATGAAACAGTGCTGATAGCAGACACAGAAAGGAAACTACAAGACCTCCTGCAGAAGGTAGCAGAAGTAAGTAACAAGAAAGGACTACAAATAAACTGCACGAAAACCAAATGCATGGTCATCAGTAAAAAGGGCAGCCCCAAATGCCAAATGCAGATCGGGGGTACCAGAATTAAGCAGGTACAAAAATTTGAATACATGGGAAGCGTTATAACAGAAGACGGAAAGTGCAACACAGAGATCCGAAGGCGAATTGGCATGGCGAAGGAAGTATTCCAGAAGTTGAGTAAAGTATTAAGAAACAAGACAATTTCGCTAGAAACAAAGAAGAGAGTACTGGATTGCTATGTGATGTCAGTTCTTCAATATGGCAGTGAATGTTGGACAATATCATCAAAGATGAAAGAAAAACTTGAAGCAACTAAAATGTGGTTCTACAGAAGGATGCTGCGAATATCATGGATCGAGCATGTGAGCAATGATGAGGTCTTGGAAATGATGGAAACAAAATAGAAATTAATAGTGAGAGACAGCTGAAGAGACAGCTGAAGTTCCTGGGACACGCAATGAGGAAGGAGGGCTTGGAGAATCTGATACTAACAGGCCAGATAGAGGGGAAAAGAGACAGGGGAAAGCAATGGATAACATATTTGAAGCACCTAATCAGGTGGATGACGGAACGAGGATTGCATGGTGTAACAGGAGAAGGCGTGCTCAGAGCCACCAGGGATAGGGAAACGTGGAAGACCCTGATCGCCTACGTCCTGAAGGGACAGGGCACATAGAAGAAGAATGCAACGTTTTGGATGTCTTTCTACTTCTGTTTATATCATGCAAGTTTTAAAGGTCTTTCTCCCTCTTCTGTTTATATTAAGCAACATTTTAAGTGTCTTTCTTCTTGTTTATATCATGCAACATTTTAGGTGTTTTCTTTTTATATCATGCAACGTTTTACATATACGGGGCTCGCAGCACCCCTTAAAGGTTATTCTTCGTGGTTACCATTCTCTTCTCCGCAATAGGGAGGTTTTGGTGTTCCCTCAATGGGCGTCGGATTTATTTCTGCTGCTGCTGCTGCTGAGTCCAATTTAGTTTCTTCTTCGTCTTGGCTCGACTTGACTGAATACAAATCACCACACTTTTTGAACCTTTGCATACTCACCAAAACGCCACTAACTGATCTTTTCCTTTTAATATTCCAGCAATAATAACCAAAGTATCTACCAATGCCGACCTGCTTATCAAGATCCCTTTATTATCTCCCCATACCATACTTTCTTTTCCCAAAACATTTAATTTTTCCTCTAACTCTTTGCGACTAATCCTCTGTAAAGGTTTCAGTAATTTTGGCATCTTTTTGAGGGTAACTTCAGGAAACCTGGCCACTACCGGTTCCCACAATTCTGTGAAATTTTCTAAACTTTTGTTAATTATTTCCGCAATTGAATCTTTCTCTTCATAATTCTCTTCCACCTGGTAATATGGGGGTAGGGAGATGGACTTACCAAACGCTGAACACCCCATAGGCAGTTTTATCAAGGACAATGGAGGTTCTACCCTTAATGTTCCTGTGGGCTCTCACCACATACCTTGGGCAGATCAACCGGCCCTTGTATGGCTACTGCCCAATACTCCATCAGATTTACAACACTGTTTGTTAATACCCCCACTTGGCAAGTTATTTTTTAATCCTCTGTCTGTTGCCTTTGAATAACTCAAGTACACATAATCTGTAAATTCCCATCATATATAAGCAGGACTTAGTAAAGTACACATTCCCAAAGCATTATCCCTACATTTCCTTGCTGCTTCTGTCATTAACCTCATAAATTTCGTCCTAGCTGAATTCAAAGCTACATACTTTGTCTCTATTTGGTATCTTGCAACTGCCCCTCAGCTCTGATCAACTCAGGGGTAGGGAATAAGTAATATAATGATTCAATATACTTTGAAAATACTTTCTTCGTCCAATGGACATTAATACCAGCAATCTCCCTTCTTTTAACAAGGTAACACAACTTAGAGCATTCTAGTATTTCCATCGTCAATCATTCTAGAGTACTCCTACTGCTTCCTTCTTTTAATTTTTAAACTTAAACCATTTCCCTTCTCTTAAACTACCTTTAGTAGGCTGATGGAATTCAAACAGGTGTGTGGCGCATCGGCCCAAAGATCGTACTTCATCAGTGCTATCGCCAGACATACACACGCGTCCGTGTGCAGGCTAACAACAGCACCAACGGTAACGCGCTAACCACACCTTCATCTCCCCCCAACAGCTCTTTCTGTTATCTACTGGATAGGGTTTTGAAGAAGCCCGGCGCCGTTGTGCACCGACATCAAATACATCCACCCACATCGTTCACTGCTTTATTTTCTTGTTGAGATTTTTCTGCCTCTCCCAGTCTCAGATTTATGGGTAAGTGTTATGGGACCTACCCTTTTTGGGCTATAATGAACTGTTCCTATTATCATGAATACCAAGAAAATATACCTCTCGGGATGAAGTTGAGTTGGGTCGAGTCCCCCCCGTCTAATACTTGGCAGTCAGACTGACGTGTAACACACTTGTATTTGTTTTTCGTTTGATATATATGTTTCACTAATTACCGAGTTCGAGTTTTCTTCCAGACCTATTCTGGGTCCACAACAGTATCTATCTATCTATCTATCTATCTATCTATCTATCTATCTGTTATGGGACCTACACTTTTTGGACTATAATGAACTCTTCCTATTATTATGAATACCGGGAAGAATATGCCTCTCGGGGTGGAGTTGAGTTGAGTCACCCCGGTCTAATACTTGGCAGTCAGACTGACGTGTAACACTCTTGTATTTGTTTTCCGTTTATATATATTTCACTAATTCCCGTGTTTGAGTTTTTTTCCGGACCTATTCTGGGTCCACAACAGTAAGTTAGGCTCTTTTTCTAGCCTTTTATTTTATTTCTGAATCGATTTGGTGTTGGTAAAGTGGTATCAAATCCTTTTCTTCCTGCTCATTCAGTTCTTCCTCTTCTTCGGGCAGTTTCGAGACAAAACCCTGGATTTCACTACTGGAGTTCTTTGCTCTTCCAATGGTCTGGCCAACGACGGTAAGACTGGGCAATGGCATCACGAAACCCTCTACGTGACGAATGAATGCTCTTAGCTGCCGCCGCTGGATCCCTTGCTGGTACTTAAACCAACCTGTTCGGTTCGCCATCTACGAACTGTTGTCTTAACTCTCTAACTTCTTCCACCCAGGAGTCTTCCTCTATCACCATGTCTTTCGGATCCATAAGGACTGCTCTCCTCATCCTTGTCATTCTTGTTTTTTATTAAGACTCTCCCAATTCAGCTATCCTAGTTTTCATGTCGTTGGTATGAGCCCTGTTCACTCGTCCTACTATCTGATCCCAGGACACAAATGATACTGGACCCATCTGTTCTACTATTCTCTTATAGGGTTCCCCTCTCTCGTCCAATTTTCTTTCTCCTTGGTGAATCTTATGGAACATGGGGTCCCCGGCCCTCAATTTTACCCTGTTTGTTCCTCTATTTAGATTTTAATTTCTTTTCTTCTGTGCCCTCTTTATCCTCCGCTGGACCTGGGTGAACAACTTATGCTGTTGTTCGATTATCAAATGGTGATTGTCCTCTTCCATATACTTTCTGCAGGCCTTAACAAATTGTCTCCAGGTAAAATCACATCTCGCCCGTACAGAATATAGTATAGCGAAAACTTAGAGGTTTAATTTATTGCAAAGGTCTGTGCTAAATACAGGCCCCCAATTATCAATGTTATCCCTCGCTAACTTGGCCAAGACATCTCTTAAGGTCCTATGAAACCTTTCTAGTTTTATATTATTATAGAGGTGCTAGGGGAAAGTGGTTATATGTGTTATATTCAGTCTTACTAGAGTTTCTATTCACATTTTCTGGTCAATTTCTGTGACCAGCTTCACAGGGGGCACCATATCTAGGGAATATCTCGTCCATTATTAAATCAGCCACTGTCTGAGGTTTCTTATCTGGCACAACATACGCCTCTGGCCAGGTTGTTAGCCAGTCTACAAAGCTTACTACGTACATGTTTCCCCTGTGGGTTTTCCCATATGCATGCTAACTTTATCAAGGAAGAAATTAGGGATATCCGTCTCTTCCAGATGGGCTATCTCCTGTCTTCTGTTCTGAGCCTGACATGCAACGCAACTTTCAACGTAGCCGGTAACCTCGATATACAGTCCAAGCCAGTAATAAGTTCTTCCTACTAGGTCGCAGGTCTTATCGATCTCCATATGATCTAGCTTATCATGACACTGCCCTAATATGTCCGCTCTCAGATTCTTAGGCACATACGGTCTGAGCCTCATTTCTTCATCTCTGCCTGAGAGGTAATATAGCCACGCTTTATTTATCACATACTTAGCGGTCTCTCCTGACTCCACTTTAGCTCTGATGGCAGCTATCTCACTGTCCTCTTCTAATGAGGATCAATCATCAACTTTGTGACCTCTTCTACATCAGTATTTCATACAGGACGGTCTTTCAACTTATTTGAGTTAATTACTTCGATGTGGTAGGCCCTACCGTTCACCTCGGCTCTAGCCTCACAGACACTGTTTCTAACTGTTTTGGTATTATAGCAGATCTGTACATGTATTTTCCCTCCCGGTCTGGTACTCTACCCTGCGATTCTACCCACTCAATTTCATCACCCACTCTTGAATTTTCTTGTTCGTCCAGTCAGCCTCCGACAAATACTGGAGATACTTATGGTCAGTCTTAATGTTAAATACTGCCCCATCCAAATTTTACAGCGTGTACGTAATAGCGTATGCTTTTCTCTCTATCACTGGCCATCTCTGATGCGTCTCCGAGAGCATATGTGACCGAAGGTATATACCGGTACTACTTCTGGTATACCCGATACGGGATCCATCCCTGTCTGGGCATGGTAGGGTAAGGACTGCTCCTATACACAGTTCACTAGCATCCGTGTACAGGACCATCGGCATGCTGAGATTCGGATAAGCTATGACACGGAACTGAAAAAACCCATGTGTCACGTAAATGCTTCCTTTTCTCTATCGGCTTTGTCAAGGGCTACCTGCCAATGTCCTGATCTCCAATCTATTGTGGAGAAGTATCTAGCCTTCCTCAGTAGGGCCAATATATCATTTGTTAAAGATTGGAGATGGCGTTCAATCTTCTATAGTAAAGAATCTGTGTCCTTCATCCTTCTTGTCTACAACTCTTATGGTAATTGACCCATACACAAATGAACGCTTCCAAACTACAAATAAGCAGCAGTTTCTGCTTTGTATAGAAAGTCTATTCCAGCTGAAACTGGAATATGAGTCACCTTTCAGTTGAGTCTCTGGCCTCGGGCAGAATGCGGCTTGGTTCTATGTCTGTCCGAGCAGCTGAGAAAAATTATACTATGGGGTGCCAAACCCCAGGAGATAATCCCCCAGGCTTTACCTCTTCCTTCGGGACAGAGATGAGTTTATTGCTCGTCGCCTGAGGCGTCCTGAAAAGAGGAAGTGTCGAGGGGGTTTTGGAATTTTTCTACGGTTCTGCTTATAAACACACCTAAAAAACTGACCATCGGCTTGCTGAGATTCGGATACGTCATCAAGGGAACAGCGGTCAATTGTTCCTTCAGGCAATCAAAGGCCTTCTGGCAGTCCTCCGTCCAATTAAATCTTGTATACCTTCTAGTCAAAGATATCAGTGGGGTGGACAATCTAGAAGCGCCTATAGTAACATCTAGCCCCGATGAATCCTCTTACTTGTCTTACAGTTTTGCGTCAGGCATTTCTTTTATTTCTTCCACCTTGTCCAGGTCGAGTTTAATCCCCTTTCTATTTATAACAAAACCCAGATACTTAGTTTCCTCTCTCAGAAACTGACACTTTGACAATTTCAGCTTCAACCCGTTCCCTCTCAATCGCCCCAATACCTGTTCTAAATAGACAAAATGTTGTTCTGGTGTTTTCAGAAACTCCAGAACAACATTTTGACGTCAAGATAGGCTATAGCAAAGCCTTTTGCCATTATCTGCTGAAATATACCCGGAGCATTCAGTTAAGTGTCATACGTGATACACGCTTCGGCGATCATGTCTCGAGAGACATGACTGACTGGTCAGAAGATTATCCCGCAGTAGGTTGCCATTACTTTCTGCGGTAGACTGGTTGCCAACCAAGGCTATAGAACCCAATCTGTCCTGTTATTTAACCTATCACTTGAGAGAAGAGACGGGTTAATACCTTTCCCAAGGGTATTTGCGCGTAAGTGAATGCAATGAATTCAACAGGAATTCTACCAGGGACATTGGCCAACCCAACTGAAAAAACGGAACTGAAAAAACCCATGTGTCACGTAAATGCTTCCTTTTCTCTATCGGCTTTGTCAAGGGCTACCTGCAAATGTCCTGATCTCCAATCTATTGTGGAGAAGTATCTAGCCTTCCTCAGTAGGGCCAATATATCATCTGTTAAAGATTGGAGATGGCGTTCAATCTTCTATAGTCGACAAAGAATCTGTGTCCTTCATCCTTCTTGTCTACAACTCTTATGGTAATTGACCCACACACAAATGAACGCTTCCAAACTACAAATAAGCAGCAGTTTCTGCTTTGTATAGAAAGTCTATTCCAGCTGAAACTGGAATATGAGTCACCTTTGGCCTCGGGCAGAGTGCGGCTTAGTTGTATGTCTGTCCGAGGACAGATATGCAGCTGAGAAAAACTATACTATGGGGTGCAATACCCCAGGTGACAATCCCCCAGACTTTACCTCTCCCTCGGAAGGGAGACGAGTTTATTGCTCTGAGGCGTCCTAAAAAGGGGAAGTGTCGAGGGAGTTTTGGAATTTTTCTACGGTACTGACTATAAACACACCTAAAAAACTGACCTTGTGTCGCATCCATTGCATGATGGGTGCAACGTATATATCGAAGTAGATTATCTCTGACAGCCGACTAATAGAGTCAAGCTGGTAATCCACTTGTCTTGTATATGTTTCTACTGTCGTTCCTTCTTTGTGTCTTCATTTCCGGCCCTGACAAGGATATAACAACTTGGCGACAAGGATTCTTAAGAACACTTGAGGACGCCAAAAGAACTGCGTGCAAATTGTCAATATTGGTTCAACATTTGACGCACAGAATTCTATTTTTCGTCACACTTTGTTCTACTCAACAGTACTTGGTAATCCAGAAAAGAAAACCAAACGGAAAAGAAAAAAAGTGGAACTAACTTACACTACACTTGAGCGCGAGCCGCTAAACTACGAGAATTAATTTTTTCTCGAGAGAAAAAAAACTCGCGTTTCCCTGAGTGACTAAGAAATTAAAGTTATTTTTATTCACTTCAATTATTTTTTTATTTCGGTTTACTAATTTTTTTAATTGCATTCGGTTTAATCCTAAAGAAAAAAGACAGAAATAAACATGAATGAATTTAAATCTGCCATGCTCGATTTTCTTAAGTTCCAACTTAAACATCAAAATCAACGGGAACGGGAACTTTAAATGGCAAGAAAGCAACTTGAGCAGCAAAAAAGAATAGAGCAACTCCAGTTGGATATACAAACCCTTGAACGGCTTGAATTTCAAAAGCAGATAGAATTAAAACATCAAAATCTCGAAGAAATACTACTTCAAACTCAACAACAGCAAAGAAACTTGCTTGAACTGGCAAACAGGCGCCAAAGTAGTGAAAACGAAAATGCGTTCTCACAAAACACTTTCGTTTCTTATTTTAGAAGATTCGAGGATTTATATGCCACAGATTGCATAAATCAGTCTGACTTTAAGAAAGGACGGCCATCTTCTGGACGCTAACTTCTAACTCCACAGGGGTTTCGCTCTTCCTCTAGACTAGCTTGATCAGATCTCTCATGAACTCTATGGCTGTGCCCTCGTCGGCATACTCATTGTCCATGCCAACTGAAGGACTCTTTTCAGGTGACTCTTTATGATCGAGACCTTTCCTTCCACTGCATTATATACCTAGTAAAGCGTCTCTCTATCGGACAGCTGTTTTTTTTTCAATACACGCTAGCTATCCCCTTAACTTCCCGGAGTCTCTACCAAGGGTTAGAATCCTGGGTGTCCCTAGCAATTCCATAAACTCAGCTGTTGATCTTTGCTCTGCTATTTTTTTTTATCGTATCACCTCGAGCAAGACGCTAATGCCACTGATATGCAGGGGGCTACTTAAGAGTAAAAAAATTAAGTAGAAGAGAGTGAAGAGGAGGACAAACCAGTTAGAAAGGAGCAAGAGAAGGATGGGAATACAGGTGTGATGACAATTGCAAAGGTGGAGAGAAAGGAAAGGATATATGGGGTGGTGAAAGAACTAGAGTCAAATGGTTAATAGATGAGTATTGGCATTGCATTTAAATTCCTGGCGGTTGTAGCCGTCAGGAAAACAAGAATATGGAAGCGAGTTCCACAGGCGGGAAGTGCGAGAGAAGCTGCAGGAGTAGAATTGTCGTCTGCATTTGGTTAATCTAACTGTGAATGGGTGGGACCCAGTTACCAATCTGGTTGCACGAGTAAACACCTGTTGCAGAGGTACCAGTGACTTAAGTTCGTTGGAACAGAAGCCATGAAAGTATTTATAGAACAGACAAAGGTAGGCCACATCTCGTCGGTGGGGAAGTGGCTGTAGTCGAGCCGCCAAGTCGGTACCTATCATATTACTAATTCTCCTTTGGAGCCTGTCGAGAACACTGAGATGGACAGCAGTGGCGCCTGACTATATATGGTAGCAGTATTCCATGCACGGACGAATGGTTGATTTGTATATATGAAGGATGGATTCAGGCGGGAAAAACATCCTGGCCCGACACAGTGACCCAACCCTCTTAGCAGTGGATTTAGCTATGAACTCAATGTAGTGGTTCCATTTGAGGTCAGAAGAGAGGGTAAGGCCGAGGAGGCGCAGTGTAGGGAGACTCGTTTGGTCCATGCTTATAGGAGGCAGGAGAGGTTGCCTGTGATGATTGACAGACAACAGCTTGGTCTTAGTCGCATTGAAATTGACAAGCCTCTTCTTGCTCCAATTCACCACAGAGTGTAGATCCCGTTCAAGGTCAGCAGCAAGTTTATGTTTGTCTGCCACGATGGTTTCCTTACTGATGTGGGAGTAACTTGTGGGTGTCATCTGCGTAGATGCCTACGTCTTTAATCCCCACCCTTTCAGAGTTTTCTAACCCGTGGTCACTCATGCTAACCCACTAGCAATTATCAGATCGGCAAATCAAACAAATATCAAACAAAGAACAAAATTGGTTTTGTCAAGCCTCAACAACAAATGAAGAAAGAATTCAGGGACAGCCGAAAGGTGTCCTACGTTTTACTGTGATTCTTGTTTTGTGATTACTGCAAGCTTTGACGAATGAGGAGAAAAAAGTAGAGTGCTTTAGAATCGTATGGTCAAAATGACCAAAGATGACTGGTTTTCACACCTTTCTCAGTGGTTTATACATATACATTCTGTTCCGGACAGTATTTGGTTAAAGTTTATCACTCTTGCATCAGAACAATTATAATTTCAACTCACCTCTTCTACAGTATGTAACACTGAAAGCAAAACACTGCGCCTCCTCGGCTTGACTCTGACAACAGACCTCAAGTGGAATGACTACATAGAATCCATAGCTAAATCCGCTGCTAAGAAAGTCGGTTCTCTGTGTAGTCAGGAAGTTTTTTACACATGAAATAATACTGCACATATATAAATCTACCAGCCGCCCGTGCATTGAATACTGCTGCCATATCTGGTCTGGTGATCCTGCTATCCACCTGGGTGTCCTTGACAAAATGTAACGAAGAATCTGTAATGTGATCGATCTCGACTTGGCAGCTCAGATACAGTCACTTTCTCACCAGTGCAATGTGGCTTCGCTGTGTCTCTTCTACAAATACTTTCACGGCTTCTGCTCCGATGAACTTAGCTCACTGGTGCATACTATATATAAATTTACTCAGGCCACCAGATTAGCAACAAGGTCCCACTCTTTTACTGTGAAACCAATAAATTGTAAACGCAAATTCTACTTCACCAGCTTCTTTTCTCGCACTTCCCGTCTGTGGAATTCCCTCCCGTTTACTTGTTTTCCCGACAGCTAAAATCTCCAAGAACTTAAATGTAAAATCAATAGTCATCTTCTGTCTCACTAACCTGCATCCTCTCTCTTATGCTCCTTTCTCCCTGCACTCCAATCTTATCAGTATTCTTACTCCTTCTCTTACCCGCTTCCTGACACCCCCTATAACCTGTCACTCTTTCTCATAACTTTCCTCCTATGTAACCCCCTGCAAAACAGTGGCAGTAAAATGCCTTGCTTGCGGCGATATGATTGTATAAAAAAAAACTTTATTTAAGTTGGTTGTTCTGGCGCCAGGCTGAAATCGGAGTTTTTTTTAAGGCAGGCAGTCACGTGACAATACGTCTCTCGTGTTAACTCGCTCCATACCGGTCTAACTCTCTCAATATATTGAGTTTCGCGGTGGTTGGGAGACACACTTTGGGTACACTTAGCATTTCCAATTTTGCTCGAGGGGCATGAAACGTTTCTACAACCTTCCTGAAATCCGTCAGGGCGTTCTTTTTTTCATTAGCCATCTGATCAAACCTGTCTCTTTCTCTTCTGTTTATGTGACTGCTACCACCGCCCGAAGAGCGTGTTTCAACCCAACGGTCAAATTTTAATTATCGTTCTTTTCGCTTTTCCGCTTTTAGTGTTTGGTCGCCTTTCATCTGTGTTTATATCATCTCAATCACCATAAAAAATTATCTTGCTTCATTGAACTGTATAAAAATTTCTGATCTGTGTTCTCTAGAAAAAAAGAAACAAACATTCCGAACATTGTATAAATTTTTTGTGTGTTCCTCAAAAGAAAAAAAAAGAAAGAAAGTAACAAAAAAGGTGACAAAAAAAAAGAGGTATCAAATACTCCTCTTCTCACTCATTCAGTTCTTCCTCTTCTTCAGGAAGTTTCGAGTCAAAACCCTGGATTTCACTACTGGGGTTCTTTGCTCTTCCTATGGTTTGCCAACGACGGAGAGACTGGGCAGTGGCATCACTAAACCCTCTACGTGACGACGTCGACACAGACGACGAATGAATGCTCCTGGTCGCCGCCGTCAGGTCCCGTTCGGTTCGCCATCTACTCTTACTTCTTCCTCCCAGGAGTCTTCGTCTGTCACCATGTCTTCCAGCTCCACAAGTATTGCTTTCCTCATCCTTGTCATTCTCGTTCTTGGTTAAGCCGTTCCTCATTCAGCTATCCCGGTTAACTTCAGGTCGTTGGTATGAGCCCTCTTAACTCGCCCTACTATCTGATCCCAGACCACAAATGATTTCTTGTAAAAATTAGGTCCTTTTTACTTTTCTCTTTCATTGCATTGTGCAATAATTTTCTTTTTCTTTTTCTTTTTCTTTTTTTTTTTTTTGTTTAAAGTTTTTTCTTCAGGTTATAATAAAGGAGTTGAGCGTTGTTACAATGTTGACAAGAGTCTGACAAGAAGAAAATTAAACTGAAATGAAGCAGAGCATAACAAGTAAATCAATCCTTTACTGGCTGCTATGTGGGTTGTGTTCGGTGCTTGAATTGACGAATAATTAAAAAAAGTGAAAAAATAAAAGGGCAAAGAAACAAACCGAAATGGTCCAACTGATTAAGACAACGTGGGGCCCAAACAAACAGAGGTGTTTCCCTGAGGAATTATATACCCGAGAAAGTAGTATATTACATTTTTCTAGAGTTAACCGTTTTCTTGTGTTATATATAAGTACTGTATACACATGCTACTCACCAAAAGAACTCTATTCATTCTTGAAGAGTAATGTATATATCGCACAAATGGAAACTTTTATATATATATATATATATATATATATATATATATATATATATATATATATATATATTGTCAATCCAAAGCACGACACACATGGCCTTAAGATTGTATTCAAGAATTGAACTCACTACTGCCGCTTGGTGTTGATCACACACACACACACACACACATATATATATATATATATATATATATATATAATGAACCATCAGTAGGCTGAATTTTTATGTTAAATTTTCAGTCAATCTGATAAATAGTTCCCCACTAAAATTAAGGGCATTGACAAAGAAGCTGATTATAGTTTATGTTGGTTGTTTTACCTGAGGAATTATCTTTATGCAATGTATATATTATCGGTAATGCAACCTGACCTTCCTTTTGTGCGCTATACTGCTATGTTAACCGGAATGAAGACTTAGCATCAATAAATGAACCTGCCTCGTGTTGCGCTATCAAAAGAATATCTTATTAGTAAGTAGAAGATATGGGAATTTTAATAAATTACTTTTTATTTTTGCTCTTTTTGTTAGATTTTTATTTGTTCGTTTTTGGTTTTTTTTTGGGGGGGGGGGAGGAAGATGCTTTTTTTTTGGTAGTTAATGATTTAAACAGCAATTTCTTTCTCTTTCATGCGATGCGACATTCAAGTTAATTGAATTCATAAAAAAAAGCCAACATGACTCAAGCAGAAAATACGACCAATACAATTGCAAAATTATTTAAATATGGCCGCCTTTTTTCTTTTTTTTTTTTTCTTTTTACCGTACGGGTAAACTAATACACACACACACTTATATATTTGCATTTACACACGCAAATATAAACATGCACACACGTGCATGCGCGCTCACGTGTGTGTTTGTGTGTGTGTCTGCGCGCATGCGCGTAATAATCATATCCATTTTACTTATATTTTTATATTTGATTATGTTTCTATCTATCGTTTTCTCTGGCTTTCAGTTTTCTGTCTATCGCTCAGAACATTTTCATCTCTCTCTCTCTCTCTCTCTCTCTCTCTCTCTCTCTCTCTTTCTCTCTCTCTTTATATATATATATATATATATTGGCAAGGTTTGTGCGTACTACTCTCAACACACGCCGACCGTTGGATCAAGCCTAAGTGAGGGCCCCGGACAGTGCGTTGTGACCCTCGCTATTTTATCAACATTTTCTTTTTTTTACCAAAATTTATATACTTTACAAATTAATCTAAGTACAACTGACTATTAATTGATGAACAATTTTCGCGGGTTTCGACGTTATTCTGGGGTCATTTTTGTTTTGTCAAAATCCATGAATTTGTTTGGCTCATTCTAAGTCCCAAAAACAGACTATATAAAATTTGTTATTTGCCAATTTATAATGTTAAATGAGTTAAAATTATTTAAATTTTTACAAAAAAAAATCTCAGAATTGATGTAAAAAATTCCCGCAAAATATTGTTGATTTAATTAACATGGAATTATCTATTACGACATGTCTCTAATTTGTATTTAGATACATTGTATTTATTTTGAATTTTTCTAGTTGAATTGTTCACCTATATTGCATATGATCCATTATTGTACATAGGCTGGAATGATCTATTATGACAGGTCTCTAATTTCTATTTAGATACATTGTATTTATTTTCAGTTTTCCTAGTTGAATTGTTCACCTATATTGCATATGATCCATTATTGTACTTAGGCTGGAATGATCTATTATGACAGGTCTCTAATTTGTATTTAGATACATTGTATTTATTTTCAGTTTTTCTAGTTGAATTGTTCACCTATATTGCATATGATCCATTATTGTACTTAGGCTGGAATGATCTATTATGACAGGTCTTTAATTTGTATTTAGATACATTGTATTTATTTTCAATTTTTCTAGTTGAATTGTTCACCTATATTGCATATGATCCATTATTGTACATAATTAGTTTACAATAACATTTGTATTTTATATGAATATTACCTTATCAAAATTGAGATGTAGTAAAGTGGGTTGTCCCGTATCAAAGATTTGGAGTCGGGGTTGTGTTATGGACGATTATACCGACTCCTGTGTATCGGTAGATTTTTTCTGTCTCAATCTGTTCCCACCTATGTTAATATTATTATATCCTGTTGTTAATCTTTCTCTCTATTTTTCGTTTGTCTATATAAAGCCTATTAATATCTATCTATCTAT
>JBBBDQ010002359.1:72500-172500 GCA_037127315.1 Ascarosepion bandense
CACTACTGACGTACTAACTAGCATTACACGCAGAATTAGCGAGGCTCTTGACAGCCCACATACCACAAGAACTATAGAATTAGGTAACTCGTGGGCCTTCGACAAAGTATGGCACAAAGGTTTTCTTCACAAGCTCTCCAGTTATGGAATCGCTGTAAGATTTTTCTTTATTATAAATTTCTTCCTAACAGGTATATCCTTGAATATAGTTATTAATGGCCAATCATCTGAGGCCCTGGCGGTCAAAGCAAGCGTTCCCCAGAGGTCACTTCTCTATCTAACCCTCTTTCTGATTTACATAAATTAATTACTTAAAATATCTTCTTCTTCTTCTATGTGCCCTGTCCTTTCAGGACGTAGGCGATCATGGTTCCCCACGTCTCCCTATCCCTGGTGGCTCTTAGCATGTTTTCTCCTGTTACACCTTGCAACCCCCATTCCGTCATCCACCTGATCAGTCCTTCAAATACGTTATCCGCCGCCTTCCTCTGTCTCTTTTTCCTCTATCTGGCCTGTCAGTATCAGGTTCTCTAAGCCCTCCTTCCTCATTGCATGTCCCAGGAACTTCAGTTGTCTCTTCCTGATGCTCACTATTAGTTTTCTTCTCGTTGCCGTTCTTTCCAAAACCTCATCATTGTTCACATGCTCGGTCCATGATATCCGCAGCATCTTTCTGTAAGACCACATATCGGGTGCTTCAAGTTTTTCCTTGATCTTTGATAATATTGTCCAGTATTCACTGACATATTGAAGAACTGACATCACATATATCAATCTAGCACTCTCTTCTTTGTTTCTAGAGAAATTTTCCTGTGTCTTAGTATTTTACTCAGCTTCTGGAACGCGTCCTTCGCCATTCCAATTCGCCTTCGGATCTCTGAGTCGAACTTTCCATGTCCTGTTAGAACGCTTCCTAGGTATTTAAATTTTTCTACTTGCTTGATTCTAGTATCCCCCACCGGTATTTGGCATTTTGAGTTGCTCTTTTTGCTGATGACCATGCAATCAGTTTTCTTATTTGTAGTCCTTTTTTCCACCTTCAGATTTCTGTCTTTCACTGATAGGATGTAGCGAGTCTCTCATTTATTGCTACCACCATGGAAAATACTCGTATAAACTGCATCACCTGGTTCCACCAGGTCTGACCCAGGACCACCCGAAATCCCTGCGTGTCCCACTTAAAGCGCTTCTTCCTGCGAACCACGTCCTTAGGGTAAAACTTCCAAGAGGATGTTTCCCCGATTATTACAATCTTCACCTGTTCAAGTTTAGAGTCAACCGTTGTCTTCCCCTCTTGTTCATCTAAACTACTCTGTAAAGTAACTCTACCTTGAGTGCCCCTGGGGCTTGTACAGGGTGAACCATATTGTAAAAAAAAAAAAGAAAAAAAGGAAAATACCTGCCTGTCTGTTTCAGTTCGAACATCTGCCTATGTCTCACTAGGTTCATATCTATCTATCTATCTATCTATCTATCTATCTATCTATCTATCTATCTATCTGTTCAGTCTGTTCTATCTATCTATCTATCTATCTATCTATCTATCTATCTATCTATCTATCGCAGTCTGTTCTATCTATCTATCTATCTATCTATCTATCTATCTATCTCAGTCTGTTCATATCTATCTATCTATTTTTGTTCATTATCTATCTATCTATCTATCTATCTATCTATCTATCTATCTATCTATCTCAGTCTGTTCATATCCATCTATCTATCTATTTTTGTTCTTATCTTATCTATCTATCTATCTATCTATCTATCTATCTATCTCAGTCTCATATCTATCTATCTATCTATCTATCTATCTATCTATCTATCTATCTATCTATCTATCGCAGTCTGTTCATATCTATCTATCTATCTATCTATCTATCTATCTATCTATCTATTCGGAATACGCTGAAAATTCTGTACCTCACCTAAATCGTTTTGCTTTATAAATTTGGATATTTGATCGAGATTTTGGGGATTTTTCAGCATATATATATATATATATATATATATATATATATATATATATATATATATATAAAAGAATGAAGTAGATATGAATTGGCTAAGATTGATAGATCGATAAGCAAGAATTGAGAACGATTTATATAATTACATGAGACATGAGTTGAAAAAAAGAATTAATTGTAAGACACAAAATAAAAACCAAAAATAAACGAATCTTAGACTTTGAAAAAAAATTATGTTGAATAAGAATGATTCGCAATGAGAAATTATATGAACGACAGACGAAAATTGCAATAGATAGATAGATAGAGAGAGAGACAGAGACAGACAGACAGACAGACAGACAGACAAACAACTAGGAACAGACAGAAGTAAATATATGTATAGAGAGAGATTGTGTGTCTGCGTGAGCGAGAGTGTATATTTGTGCGTGAGAGAGGTAGAGATAGATATAGAAACAGACAGAAGTATATATGAGAGAGAGAGAGAGAGAGAGAGAGAGAGAGAGAAAGAGATAGGAACAGATAAAAATAGATAGATAGATAGATAGATAGATAGATAGATATGAACAGACAGTGTATCTCTTTTCTCAGACTGGTATTGCTTTTTTCTTTTTTCTTTTTTTCATTACAACTTTCTCATCTGCTGTTCTTTCAATTGTGCTTTCAAACGTATACTTGTAAAAGTTCCAGATTCTGCAACATTTCTCTTTTACATCTGATCTATAAATTTTCTTTCTTTCTTTCTTTCTTTCTTTCTTTCTTTTATTTATTTATCTATTTATTTGTTTTTTTTTTTGTTTTTTTTCATATATGGTTAATCCGTACAGGATTACCCAGTTATTTTCTTTGTTTTTTTTTCTTCTTTGTCAATATTTATTAATTTCAGATTAGTCACAAGGCGGGATGTGCGTTGTGGTGCAGTGGATATCGACTCGGAACGACAAATCGGGAATCCGTGTTCGAATTCTAGTTGAATTCCTTGCATTTATTTACGCACAAATACCCTTGGGAAATATATTAATCCGTTTCTTCTCTTCAGTTATGGGTTAAATAATACGACATATTAGGTTTCTATAGCCTTGGCTGACAACCAGTCTACCGCAGAAAGCAATGGCAATCTACTGTGGGATAATTTTCTATCCAGTCACTCATGTCTCTTTTGAGACATGATCGCCCAAAGCGTGTATCATGTAAGGCACATAACTGACAGACTGCCACAAGGCAGTTCTAGCATAGCCTCTGTAGCAGTAACTTGTTAGAAGAAAGAAAGAAAAGGCGGTAAGGAGTGAAAAGAAAGAAAGAAAGAAAGAAAGAAAGAAAAGGCGGTAAGGAGTGGAAAGAAAGAAAGAAAAGGCGGTAAGGAGTGGCAAGAAAGAAAGAAAGAAAAGTGGCTGAAAAAGGAAGCAATACCCGTGAATAAGAAAGAAAGAAAAAAGGAACTGAAAAAATAAATCCTTGATTTTTTCTTCTTTTATTGTTCTCGTTCCATAATAATGTTTTTTCTTTTTTTTATTCTTTCATACTCAGTAACCACCTTCGTCTCAGTGACTTTACTACCTTCCTTGAAATGAAATATGAAATGGATTTTAAAAAATAAGCAAGCATCAAGAGAAAAAAAAAACAATCAAAAATATATAATTACGACTTTGTCTAATATCAGCCGCTATACATCCTACATATTACATTATATGCACTCCTTACTATCTCTCTTTAACCTCATTCAGTAAGATCCTACCTTGAATGGCTCTTTGGTCTTGTATTGGATAAACATTAATATTCTAAAAGACTAACCATCGCTCTGCGGTAGGCTCGCTTCCCTGTTTTCCTGGTCGCATCGTTTTAGCCGTCTCCTTCGTTCGTTACTTTGAACATCTCATTCCCCGATTCATTCTAATCTCCTCCTCTTGTCCGCCTTGTACACACGCACCTGCAGTTACAAATCTACCGTTTGTTGGGCTTCGCTAAAGCAAGATCGGCAACGCACCAACACACGGAGTCACCCGAGCAGAAATATGAAGAACACGAAGAAGAGTGTATGAAGGTGCGTAGAGATGCGCACTTATATGTACACGCGCGATATTGAAAGAGTCGTGACTAACACTGACGTGCACTATTTAACACTGGACATTCATAGAGAGGAAAGTAAGGCGAAAGCATAGAGGTCAGTGTGTGTGTGTGTGTGTGTGTGTGTGTGTGTGTGTGTGTGTGTGTGATGAATTTTCAGGAAATTGATTGGGAAGAACGATATAAACCACGTGACCAAGAAAACATCGACTTTCTTAAATAAAAGAAGAAAAAAGATTTAAACTGAAGAAACGCAGGCGAGGCGCCGGGGGTGGGGAGGGAATTATGAATGAAAATTGCAAATGAATGAAGCTTGGAAAAGAGAGTGGAAATGTTTCAAGTAAAGAAAGAAGGAAAGAAAAAGCACAAATGGAATACATGTAAATAAGAAAGAAGCAAACAAAAAGGTGACCGAAAAGAGAAGAAAAAAACTGTGAATAAAAAATTAAATGAAGAGGGAAAACGAATAAATACTGATAAATAGAAAAGAAAGAAAAAAGAAAGAACGAGAGAAAGAAAGAGAGAGGTTGAAAAAAATGAAATGTTCTAAATAAGAAAGAAAGTTGGCTTAAAAAAAAGAGAAGTTATAAACGTGAATAAGAAAGAAAGAAAGAAAGAAAGAAAGAAAGAAAGAAAGAAAGGCTGAAAAGAAGAAAGAAGATTCATGACATGTGATCTGGTAAAAAATAAAAATAAAATAAAAAATATGGAAGAAAGATGATGGGGAAAAATGAATAAAATAAAAATAAAAAAAGAAAAAACCGAGTGAAAACAAAAACAAAAACCGTAGCAAAAAATCTTAGGTGAAAAAGTAAAAAGTAAATAAGATAAAAATATAGATAGATGCGAATGTACAAAAGGAAATAAAAATTCGGAAGAATAAAAAGAAAAAAGAAGAAGAAAACGAATTCAAAGAAGAAGAAGAAGAAGAAACTTGGCAGCTGTCACTGAACGCGAAAATATTGAAAGCGAGACTTGATAGCAAGCAGGACGTAACATAACTTGCAAACAAATAGTCTTTTGTTCGTAGTCGTCATGTGTTCGTTCACACTCAAGGCACGTTTCCCCCAACCCGACGATTCAACTTTCGGCCAAACAACGCATACCTCCTCCAGCAGACAGACTTCAGAGCTGAGGTGGCGACCCCTTGTTTGGCCATCAAATAGGTGGAAGCTATCCTCCACATGCCTGTGTTCACTTTTCATATTCATCTGGGCCTTTTCAGTTTCGACGCGGGCACAGACCGTACAGCCTCACAAACCGTTGAGGAACACAGTTTATGGGAAAATACAAGGTTATGTCCGTGAAGTGTTACCCGGAAAATTTGTGGAATATTACCTGCGGGTCCCGTATGCTGCACCACCAGTTGGAGATCTACGTTTCGCGGTAAGGAAAAGAGCTTAAATATGCATGATCTTATATATGTGTGCATGTGTGCATGTGTATAGGTGAGCAGATGCCGAAAAATTCTCGACCCGAACCACTGATGAAAACCTGACCCGATTAAACTTGAATAATTTATTTTGGGATTACTTACACAGGCCGAGCAATTTTCAGTACATCCTTAAGAGTGGGTAAAAAATGTTTATCTTCATGTGTACATGAAGGACTCCTGCTCAATCAAATATAAATATATGTGTGTGTGTTGTGAACAGATTCTAAACATTATATATATATATATATATATATATATATATATATATATATATATATATATATAGTCTAAAAGTTATATATAATTAGATATTCTATCAAATTCTAAATGTTGCATACACTCTGAACTATATTTTATATACAACAATTTGTTACCAATTCGGGGTTATGAATAAATTTTATAATAATATAAAAGCTATTAAGTAGATATTAAAACTATTTCAATGTATTTTAAGCATAATATATGTTTTATTGTAAATAATAGTTGTTTTATTTGCATACAAAATTTAGGTATAAAATGTAGCAACATTTATTGGCCAGAGGGAATATTTTAAGAAAACGACGCCTATTTTTTGATTATTTTTTTTAATATGATTACATTTTATTCTTTTCCACATGTTTATTTACACGTGCTACAGAAATTGTTTGTCGCTATGAGAATTTTAGAGAAGTGACGTTACTAAAAGGACAGTATTCATGCATTTTAGACCCAATCTGTTGTATTGTTTTTCTTTTCTCTTTTATTTTTCTAATTATTCTCTGATTTTATCGGTTACTTCGCTTTGGTTTGATACTAATCAGATTAAGACGCAAACTACCTCACGCGCTATTGCTGTAAATATTTTAACGTTCAAATAGATACCGTGTACCGTAAGTTCTCTTCTAACAATTTCTTCTCTCAGACTTCTCGACCATGAAACAGTCATCTAAATTCCTTTTTTCCTGTTAACTATGATTTTCAAGAATGTAAATGAACCATGAACCTGTTTTTTGGAATCCTTATTTTACTGGGCGGGATGTGCGTTTTGGTGCAGTGGATATCGACTCGGAACTACAAATCGGGGAGCCGAGTTCGAATTCCATTTGAATTCCTCGCATTCACTTACGCACAAATCCCCTTGGGAAAGGTATAATCCGTCTCTTCCCTCCAGTTATGGGTTAAATAATAGGACAGATTGGGTTCTATAGACTTGGCTGGCAATCAGTCTACCGCAGAAAGCAATGGCAGCCTACTGCGGGATAATCTTCTGCCCAGTCAGTCATGCCTCTTTCGAGACATGATCGCCCAAAGCATGTATCACCAATGGCACTTAACTGGCTGACTTATTTTACTGCCCGTTCTCCACACTAAAGTTTTCTGCGGTTCGTTCTCTCTCAGTAACCTTTTGAGTCTCAATGGCTTTATCGCCTTGCTTGGAGTGAATTGATTAAAAAAAATTATAGACCTGCTATTCAGCGATATGTAAATTTTACATTTACTGAGAGTTGACTGATACAAACATAGGATTTGTCTTTTGAACTCTCCTACTGAAAAATGTAATCAGTAATCTATGCATATATATATCTACTGAGTAGAGTTAGCACCGAGTTTAAACATCCAATAAGGGACGAACGGTCTATGGAAGAAAAATCACTCAGCTTGTTTTTTTTTTTTTTTTTCTTTTCTTTTTATTAATGAGCAGCGGGTACATACGAAAGACGTTTACACAGACAACAGACTACAAAAATAAATGCGCCAATTATTGCTATATCGTAAACATCCACTATATCTCGTGCTGTGTCTTCTCATCTATCTACCTATTAAAGTCTGTTCATTATCTATTTATATATATATATATATCGCAATCTGTTTCTTTCTTTCTTTCTTTCTTTCTTTCTTTCTATCTATCTGTCTATCTATCTATCTATCTATCTATCTATCTATCCCAGTCTCTTCATATCTATCTATCTATCTATCTATCTATCTATCTATCTATCTATCTATCACAGTCTATTCATATCTATCTATCGCAGTCTGTTCATATCTATCTATCTATCTATCTATCTATCTATCTATCTACACACACACAAACACACACACATACAAACATATTATAATAGTCTCTCTAAAGCCAGTTAATAAATATATTTTGGCACAAACACAAATACCTATATGTGTATGTATTCGTGTATGTGTATGTATTCGTGTATGGGTGTACGTTTGCGTATGTGTGAATGACAGACGAGAAATATTTGCTATTTTGTTATTATTCAATTTTTCAGCGTTCTCAGATTGTTTCTTTTATGAAGACTAAAAAGAGTGTGTGTAGAAAATGTCTGCAATGATTATCATGTGGAAGTAAATGAGGAAGTCCTGTTCAAATATACAATACACACGCGCACACACATATATACACACACACACAGAGGCAGACGCACAAATACAAGCACAACATTTAGACATATATATATATATATATATATATATATATATATATATATAAAGCGAAAGAAGAGTGTGTGTGTGTGTGTGTGAGAGAGAGAGAGGGATAGAGAGAAAGAGAGAGAAATAATCAAAAGCTCTCGCAAAGAAAAAAACTGACAATTTTTTCCTAGTCGAGTCTTTCGAAAGATTTATACAGACGTTTGAAATGTCCAACTAGACATGGGAAAGGGTAGATAAGATGTAATATAAAAAAAAATGATTAATCATTCAATTCTTTTACACACACACACACACACACACACACACACACACACACACACACACACACACACACACACACACACATATATATATATGTATATATAATTTAGATGGTGAAAAGCCATTTTCCAAAAAATCGACCAAATATTAGAACTAAGATAAGCAAAATGTTTTGAGTTTGGTGCGGAATTTTTAGCGCACCTTGAATGGCTAGATAGATAGATAGATAGATAGATAGATAGATAGATATGAATAAACTGATTGAGATAGATAGATAGATAGATAGATAGATAGATAGATAGATAGATAGATAGATATGAAAAACCTAGATAGATAGATATGAAAAACCTAGATAGATAGATAGATAGATAGATAGATTAAGAAAGAAAGAAAAAAAAACTTAGACTAAGAAAGTAAAAAAATATATATAGATCTGTGTCTGTACTGATTATCATGTGTAAATAAATTATCTATTGATACAGACGTTTGAAATATCTAAATTTACATGGGAAATGGTAGATAAGCCGTATAAAAAAAACTGATTAACCAGTTCTTTTAAACATTCGTACATATGTGCGCAGGATGTGCGTTTGTGGGGCAGTGGATATCGGCTGGGAACGACAAATCGGAAAGCCAAGTTCGAATTCCAGTTGAATTCATTGCATTCACTTACGCACAAATACCCTTGGGAACGATATTAATCCGTCTCTTCCCTCCAGTTATGGGTTAAATAATAGGACAGATTGGATTCTATAGCCTTTACTGGCAACCAGTCTACCGCGGAAAAAGCAATGGCAACCTACTGCGGGATAATCTTCTGCCCAGTCAGTCATGTCTTTTTCAAGACATGATCGCCCAAAGCGTTTATCACGTGTGGCACTTAACTGACTGACATATATGTGCGCTCGCACACACACACACACACACACACACACACACACACACACACACACACACACAAATGATTAGGATACTGAAAAATTCCCAAAATCTCTATATCAAATATCCAAATTTAGAAAGCAAAACGATTTAGGTGAGGTACAGAATTTTCGATGTGCATTGTGGTACAGTGGATATCAGCTCGGAACGAGAAGCCGGGGAGCCGAGTTCGAATAACAGTTGAAGCCATTGTATTCACTTCCACGCAAATACCCTTGGGAAAGGTATTAATCCGTCTCTTTCTTCAAGTTATGGGTTAAATAGCAGGACAGATTGGGTTCTATAGCCTTTGTCGGCAACCAGTGTACCGCAGAAAGCAATGGCAACCTACTGTGGGATAATCTTCTGCCCAATCAGTCATGAACAGACTGCGATAGATAGATAGATAGATCTATGTCTATAGTGATTATCATGTGCAAAAATATTAATCTATTCTTGGAAAGAATCTTCAATCAATGGTTAACTGAGGCAAGGAATGGCCTGTAAATTTGGACGCCCCAAAACCCAACAGCTATCAGTTAACCACAGCCGAGAATCTGTTCTGCTTGATGGCAAACTCCAGGGGAGCAACACTTTGTACCTTTTTAGGCTTATGTTTTTCACTGATATAAATTAGAAACGGTTATATTGATTCAATTGCAAGGTCTACTACTACAATATTTGGGTCACTTTGTTCTGGCAGACAATTCGTCTCGTCAGAATCTTTCTTGCATATTTAGAAAACTACCATTCATCCGTGCATTGAATACTGCTGGGACATCTGGTCTGTTGCTCCTACTGTATATCTCGCGATTCTTGACAAAATTCAGTGTTGGGGCACCTTCCCTGTTTACACTAATATTGACTCTTCCTAAGACTATATATAGTAGTAGTCATTAGTGGACTAAAGAGTGTAACAGAGTGTAGTAGCACTGTGGTGTAACAGTAGTGTATCCCAGGGATCTAGTCCCGAGGGTAACGTTGCCAAGTCTCACATCTCGTATTATCTCGTATTCTCTCGTATTCGACTAACCGTATTGTACGACGTTCTACTAACCCTCTCGGTATATATTTTTCTTCAATATATTACGTTTTTCTGTCGTATTACTCTGCGTTTTGTATTTATTGGATCTAGCCCCAGATCCACAACATTCAGCGAAGGGCATGTAATCCTATCCTGGCATCTTGACGTCATTCACTTTCGCACCGACGTGACGTGGCTTCCCTCTGTCTTTTCTACATTTTCATGGCAGCTGCCCTGATAAGCTTCTCTCCTTAGTTCCACAACTGCATGAATTACAGTTTGGCTACTAGACTGGCAACTAAGCCTTGTATATTTTAAACAATCCAGATGCTATTTTCAGTTATATTCTCATGGTTTCTTTGCTCTCACTTCTGTGGGGACCGTCTTCCGATGTCTTGATTCCCAGCCACCTTTAATCCTGTCTTCCTGAATCTTCTCGCTTTATTATCTTTTACCTCACCTCTCTTCACTAACGTCTTCTCATTCCTTTTCACTCCCTGTTACCCCCCCCTGCATCTTAGCGGCATTATCGCCTTGCTTCCAACAAAAATAAGAGAACGCCCGTAAGAAGGATTTTTAATTGCACTGTTAATTCCTCAGATGTCGTTCAACAAAATATATAACTTCGTACGAAACCGGGTTACAAGTGAAAGCACACGGTGCGGACCAAATCTTCTACTATAATAATAACTGCATTGCGAGGCTAGCTTGCCAACCATTGAACCATGGTGATACACAAATTAATATTATTATAAAAAGAAACTGCAGGTGAGGAAGTAATGAATTCAATCCTCATGCGTGTGCACCATCGTTACGGCTAAATTATACCGTATTAAAGAAATATCTACTATGGGCCCATTGCTTAGAGCAAATAGCTTGTAACATCGTCCCGCAGAAGATTACTACTGTAGAGATTTCGTTCCTGACTGAGTGCTCCTTTATTTTAACTTTGTGCCAGACAGGTTTTACAAATTTGATTTGAACCTGCTTTAGAGTAATAGATATCAGACTAATCATTATCGATAACCGTTGTGGATTCTGGTTGAGAAACCACACAAAATAATAAATAACAAAAGCAGATATGGAGATAGCAAATGTAAGTTATATTGAACAAAAATATGCAAACTGCAATTTATAATTAAATTCAGGAATACTAGGAATACTATTAGTAGAAATAATATATACAGTTTTGTAGTGAAGAAGTACGTCGGGATAATGAGTCTATATCGAAAACAACTCCAACTTAATATGCACCAACTTACTGACCAACTAAGCGACTGTACAACCCTACAACTGCCCTTTTACAACTACAATATTTAGTTGGTCTTCCCACTTAAGGCAACATATGACACAAGGTCATTTTTATGTGGGTTTTCTGGGCCATGTAGCCCAGCAAAAAATATCTGTCTATCTTTACCCAGTCGTGACTCTACCCTTCGGCGGAGCCACGACTGGTTTAATGCTCTCTGCCCGAAGGCAGAGAGCTGACAGTGTCAATGGTAGCTTTTTACAACTACATTATTTAGTTGTCCCTCCCACTTAGGGCAACATGTGACACATGGTCAGTTATGAGTGGGATTTCCGGGCTATATGGCCCGGCCAAAAAATGGCTGTCTATTATTCCCCAGTCGTGATTCTACCCTTCGGCGGAACCACGACTGGGTTAGTGCTATCTGCTCGGAAGCAGAGAGCGCCTTCTGCCCGAAGGCAAAGAGCTGACAGTGACAAAGGTAGCTTTTTACAACAACAATATTTAGTTGGCTTTCCCACTTAAGGCAACATGTGACACAAGGTCATTTTTATGTGGGTTTTCCGGGCTATAAAACTACTGTTCGATCTCTATATAAGCAGGATTATATATACACATCAGGTGAGTCCATTTTTATGTGCATTAAAGAAGTGCTCCCCGACAATAACATAAATTGATTTTGTTTGCATTTATTATTTATGCAGCTAAAATATGTTTGCGTTTCATATTCTACATATTTTGTATATATCAGTCTACTGTTAATTGCTGTACGTGTTACACGCTTGGGCGATCAGGTCTCTGTCGAGATATGAATAACTAGTAGATTATGTCGCCGAAGTTTGCCATTACTTTCTGAGGTGGACCGGTGGCTAACCAAGGCTACAGAACCCAATCTGTCCTGCTATTCAATTTATTTATCCAGATCAATCAGTTAAGTGCCATACGTGGAATACGCTTGGGCGATCATGTCTCTTTCGTGATATGACTGACTAGGCAGAAGATTTTCCCGCTGTAGGTTGCCATTGCTTTTTGCGGTAGACTGGTTGCCAGCCAAGGCTATAAACCCAATCTGACCTATTATTTGATTCATAGCTAGGGGCGGAAGAGATGTATTATATTATTAAGTAGTAATTAGTCGGGGATCAGTTTATTACTTTATAACAATATAAAACTGATCACCCACTTTATGCCCAGTAGAAGCCTTAATCATGTTTTCAAATATTATATTAAGTCAGTCAGTTAAGCGCCATACGTGAAACACGCTTGGGCGATCATGTCTCTTTCGTGATATGACTGACTAGGCATTACTTTTTGCGGTAGACTGGTTGCCAACCAAGATAATCCAATTTGTCCTTTCATTCAACCCATAGCTGAAGCGAAAAGAGATAAATTAATACCTTTCCCAAGTTTATTTGAGCGTAAGTGAACGAAACGAATGAAATGAATTGTTAAATAACTTAGTCTGGTACAAGACGAGTATGATGAGTTCCCAGTGAGCTTCGCATTAACAGCAGTTATAAATAATTGTCTTTGAACTAGCTTGTAAGACAAGTCACACTTGTGCATGTTTTTTTTTTTAGTTTTAAATCAGCCGTGAGTTTGTGGCACCAATTGAAGATGAAGTTCACCGCAGTCTATGAAATGTGCCTACCAACATTTATAGTCTGCAGTACAACCTACGTGTCCTTATTGATGTTTACGATGCTTGGCAATAAGGTCAACCGTATGGGGTAGGCAAGAAAAATGAAACTGACGAGAGTGCCGCCAGGGTTCGGGAAACTTGCTGAATAATCTGTTCCAATAAAAGACGTCCCAGAATATCACGTTACTTATTTCATATGTAATCAAGACTTTTTATTCTTTCCTTCTCAGATTGTTCATATCTATCTATCTATCTATCTATCTATCTATCTATCTATCTATCTATCTATCTATCTATCTATCTCGCTCTCTCTCTCTCTCTCTATACATATATATATATATATATATATATATATATATATATATATATTATGTCTCAATCATTTCATATCTATCTATCTATCTATCTATCTATCTATCTATCTATCTATCTATCTTAGTCTGTTCATTATCTATCTATCTATCTATCTATCTATCTATCTATCTATATATATATATATATAGCAATCATTTCTATCTATCTATCTATCTATCTATCTATCTATCTATCTATCTATCTCAGTCTGTTCATATCTATCTATCTATCTATCTATCTATCTATCTATCTATCTATCTATCTTAGTCTGTTCATTATCTATCTATCTATCTATCTATATATATATATATATATATATATATATATATATACATATATATGTTTCTTCATTATCTATCTATCTCAGTCTGTTCATATCTATCTATCTATCTATCTATCTATCTATCTATCTATCTATTGTATGTATAGTCGAGTGATCGGTAATTAAACCGATCTCTCTATCAAGCTTATCTGATGAGGTGTTTAATTAAAAAGCGGGCAGGATGAAGAATTAGATCTTTTAATGGTCGGATGAACCCTTTAACAGAGTCAACGGTCATCTAGTTCACACATGAATGCATGTATACCCGGTGTTTTATCCTAGATTTATTCGCGGTGACATGGAAATAAAAATTGTTCTGTATGCAAGTGCGATGTAAGGGAAGAGAGAAAGACAGATCAAGAGAGACAAAAAAAAAAAAAGAGACCCCCCCCCCCCCGGCCCTTCTTTTAATACATCTCTCCTAGAGAATGTAAACTGATATAATACATGCGACTTGATGCACATCTGTTTTACTTTTCGTAAAAATCTATACGAAGTTCAGAAAGTCGGATTGGCTCTACGCAAAACCTTTAGTTACTTAAGTACCATGAATGATAGACGCTTTGGCGATCATGTCTCTTTCGAGACATGACTGACTAGGTAGAAGATTTGCCAGCAGGAGGTTGTGATTTCTTTTTGCGGTAGACTGGTTTCCAACCAAGTCTATAAAACCCAATCTGTCTTGCCATTCAACCCATAGCTGGTGGTAGAAGAGATGCATTAATAGCTTTCCTAACGAAATTTGTGCGAAAATAAAAGCAACGAATTCAACAGCTATATATCCTCCTTATCCTCATAAATTTCACTTTGGTTTATCTCCTTACATTCATATTATTAGGGTTAAGCATAAATTAAAAAAATAAATATATATAATTAAAATGTACTTACGTCGCCTAGGGATTTTTAAATCTCCATGATTAAAGAGAGGCTTCCCGAAAACATGACGATTTAGGTCACAACAAATTTGATAACTAGTAAATTTCGAAATTACGAAAAGATTTTTGCCATTTTAACTAGCAAAATAAATAAATAAATAACATGGCTATTTCTTCCGATGATTTGAAAGAAATATGACGTCAATAAAACATCTCAGATTTATCATTTGACAACGCTGAAGCAAGTTTCAGATCCATATGCACCCATAAAGCACCCATAAAGCACCCATAAAGCACTGGCAATTTGACTCCAAACGATTCTGTGTACTTATTAACAACATTCCCTATTTTATGTACGATACAACAAACAGCACTGGCGGACCTGAAACAGACTACCACCACATTTAATTTCGTTGTTTTTCTTTCTTTTTTTTATTACTTTTTTAAGCGCAGTCCTATCGATTACCCCCTTAGCTTTACGATTGACAAAAAATTTTTAAAACTTTCAATATTTAAACATTTTCTGGGGCGGGGGATCAGTTTATGATACAACGTTATAGTAAATCGAGCCTCCATTTTGAAACCAGTCGCCGGTACGACATTACTACCACCTGTGAATTTGTTCATTATCAATTTTTTGGGGGGACTTTTTTCAGTGCAATATTATTTTTTATACCTTAAACATTACGAATGACAAAAAAGAAATTTGCAAAAATTTAAATATTAAAACGATTTTATGGTGGGGGTAGAGTTTCTCATACAACCTTATAGTGGATTGAAAAATGGAGGATCGATTTACTATAACGCTGAATGAGAAAATGACCCCTCCTCCCAAAAAAAAAATTTGTTTAAATATAAATTTTCAAATTATTTTTTGATAATCGGAAAGTTTAAGTAACAATCGATAGAACTGCACTGAAAAAAGTAACAAAAAATGAAAAACAAAACGAAATTAAACGTGGTGGTAGTCTGCTTCAGGTCCGCCACATCACTTATTTTTCGTGGTTTCAAATCTGGCGGAAGACATTCGATCGCCGTTTTTCGCACAAAGACGACGCATCGAAATCAGGACTTTTGCTTCGTAAACTGTGCACAAAAGAACATAACAATTTCACTCATTTTATTTTACCAAAACAGTGTTTTGAATACTGTTGCCACATATGGTCAGGTGCCCTTACTATTCTCCTCAGGCTTCTTGACAAAATACAGCGAAGAATCTGTAACGTGATTGATACCGACTTCGCTGACCGCCTGCAGTCACTCTCCCACCGGCGTGACGTGGCTTCCCTGTGCCTCTTCTATAAATACTTTCATGGCTTCTGCTCTGATGAACTTAAATCACTGGTGCCCCCTAGGTGTGAGTTTGCACGAGATACTAGATTGGTAATTAGGTCCCACCCTTTTACAGTGAAACCGATGAAATGTAACCGCAATTTTTACTCCAACAGCTTCTTTTCTCGCACTTCCCGCCAGTGGAATTTCCTTCCGCATGCTTGCTTCCCCGACGGCTATAACCTCCAGGAGTTTAAATGTAAGGTCAATAGACACCTCCTAACACACTAACCCTCCCATTCTCTCCAACTCTCCCCTTATGTACATCCTAACTCGTCTATCGCCCTGTGTAACCCCCTGCGTTATAGTGGCAGTGGAATGCCTTGCTTGGGGTGACATGATTTAAAAAAAAAGAAAAAAAGTCTTTACAGAAATTGTTGACCAACTCATGGAAAGTTTGTTTTGTTTTTATGGCATATCAACACCTCGGCGGGTCATTTATTGCCAACTAAATTTTATTTATTTATTTATTGCTGGTAATACCTTTTCCTTTCAACAATTTATTGTTGTTTTTATATAAGTTTTGTGTCTAGTAATACTTTTTTCTTTTCGAGTATCAAGATTCATTAGGATTTGTTTTTAAGAGCAGGGTCCCCAAGTTATTTAACCTATAACTGGAGGGAAGGGACGGATTAATACCTTTCCCAAGGGTACCAAATAGAAACGAAGAAAAGAGTTCTAGACTGCTACGTGATGTCAGTTCTTCAATACGGCTGTGAATGCTGGACAATATCATCGAAAATGAGGACAAAACTGGAAGCGGCCGAAATGTGGTTCTACAGAAGGATGCTACGGATATCGTGGACTGAGCATACAAGCAACGACGTGTTAGAAAGAATGGCAACAAAAAGGAAACTGATGCTGAGCATCAGGAAGAGACAACTGAAGTTCCTGGGACATGCAATGAGGAAGGAGAGCCTGGAGAACCTGATACTGACTGGACAGATAGAAGGAAGGAGAGACAGAGGAAGGCAGCGGATAACATATTTGCAGGGACTGATCAGGTGGATGACGGAACGGGGGTTGCCAGGAGCAACAGGAGCAAACATACTAAGAGCCACAAGGGATAAGGAGACGTGGAGAGCCATGATCGCCTACGTCCTGGAGGGACAGGGCACATAGAAGAAGAAGAAGGGTATTTAACTCTGCTCACCGATTTCTCTTTCCGAGCCGATATCCACTGCACCACGACGCACATCCGTCACTAAACGCTTACAGCACCTGGTATTCCTAAGCGGTCACCCATGTAAGTACTGACCAGGCTCAACGTTACTTAACTTCGGTGATCGAGCGAGAACCGGTGTATTCAACGTGATATGGCCGTAAGCCTCATGGAAATTATCCGAGATCAAGAGTTATTCTTTCGCATCCATTAAAACTTTTTACGATTGTCGAATTACGTAACTTTTTCAAATTACGTTAAACGCAAAAGTGAGAAATTTCAGCTGTTGTCACTTACTGAAGATAAATTTAAATGTCTCGTTTTTTAGCTGGCCTTCTACGTGAATCTGGTGTGTGCACACGGCTATTATCAAAACTAGAGCAGGATAAAGACGTCACAGTAAAGTATCTTACGACCAAATGCCAGATGCTTATGAAACTTAAAAATAAAAACACCATGATGGTTCAGTACTTAAATTCAAATTCCTCTACAACCAACAGCGTTCGATCAAATGAAAAACCGCCAAACACATGAAGATGAATTCTTCCAACTGCATATTATTCGTGTGATCGTAGCGTAGGGAGATGGTTAATGTTTCTTTGATTCGGCCTTGTGTCAGACATAACTGAACTCCCTACAGCTTACAGGATTTATGCAGAATTATCATCATCATGTGCGTTGTGGTGCATTGGATATCGGTTCGGAACGAGAAATCGGGGAGCCGAGTTCGAATTCCAGCTGAATTCATTGCATTCACTTACGCGCAAATACCTTTGGGAAAGGTATTAATCCGTCTATTCCTTCCAGTTATGGGTTAAATAACAGGACAGATTGGGTTCTATAGCCTTGGCTGGCAACCAGTGTACCGCAGAAATCAATGGCAACCTTCTGTGGGATAATCTTCTGCCCAGTCAGTCATGTCTCTTTCGAGACATGATCGCCCAAGCGTGTTTCACATATGTCACTTAACTAACTGATGATCAGCAGAATTATCAGAAGGTTTTCATCAGAAGGTTGGTCGTCGGTAGGTTGGAATACGTGGAATTATGTGGAATAGTGTAAGAATAAAATATACATTTTACATTTTAAAATAGAAATTTATTAAAAGGAAAGAATAACACAAGTTGTAGAAGTTAACGTGCAATTAGAAACATTATTAAGAAGCTAAGGGTAGAGTTTGTGTTCAATGATAAAGTTATGGGTATCAAGATTTGTAGAAAATGTTCGTAGTAGTAACTGTATGCGTACTTTCGCATGTATGTATGTATGTATGTATTCAGTAGGAATATCTTTGCACGGAGAAGAAGAAGTAAAAGGAATCATCAGAAGGAAAGAGAAAGAGGACAAATGTCCGGGTCAGCTTGAAGCTTCTCTCGTTACATTTTAGCTTGTCGTCTTTGCAGCTTCCATCCCCTGACTTGACTGGCACTGATCTGAGCCTTTTTTGTCCTTTTGAATTTCGCACTTGCTCGCGAAATCCTCAAGTTTTGCAAGTCGCTCCCATTGGTCAAAAATCATTTTAACACCTACTTGCGAAATCCGGTTTCGACTTTGTCTTTAAGCACACGGCCAATCATTTTTCTGTTTGGGAAAAACCAGGATTTCACACGTCATTAAGAATTTTTGTAAAAGTGAAGAAGAAGGTTGCGCGGACCTGAAGGAAACTACCACCACCTTTAAATTTGTTGTTTAGGAGCGAGGGGCTCAATTTCTCATACAACGTTATAGTAAATCGATCCTCCATTTTCGAACCACTCGCTTATACGTTACCACCACCTCTAAATTTATTGATTATCTTTTTTTTTTTTTTTTTTTTTACTTTTTTCAGTGCAAACTTATCGATTAAACCCTAAAACTTCCGATTGACAAAAAAAATTGGAAAAATTTCAATATTTAAACAATTTTAGCGGGGAGCTCAGTTTTTCATACAGCCTTATAGTAAATTGATCCTATGTAATTAACTTTTTTTGCTTGCGCATATTCAACAACTGAATCCTTTTCGAAATTTTTTAATAAAGCCATTCTCGGAGTTTCCGAGGAAGATGCCATCGTAAGAACTGAAGAAAACTTGAAAAAGACAAAAACAAGAAAAAACAACTCGTCCTCTGCAAAAAAAAAAAAAAAAAAATGCAAAACAAAGTGACCCTAACGCGAGTGATTCCAAATGGAGGATCGATTTACTATGACGTTGTATGAGAAACTAAAACCACCCACTAAAATTGTTTAGATATTGAAAATTTTCCATTTTTTAAAAATCGGAAACTTTATGTAATAACCGATAAGACTGTTCTGAAAAAAGCAAAAACAAAAATGAAAAAAAACAACAAATTTAAAAGTGGTGGTAGTCTCCTTCAGGTCCGCCGAAGGTTGATTTTAATTCTTAATTTTATATCCGCTACGCGATGATACAAATGTTAAAAGTATAATATTTCCTCAACAGCCATACTTTCAAAGCAAGTTTCAAAAAAGTTTCAAGGGAAAAACACACTGAAAACGGCTAAATTCAAATTCTGTGTTTGTAACTTTTCAAATTTGATTTCGAATCCCGTAAAAACGTGTATTACTATTTCTGCCAAGAAGATCCAAAATCTGTTTTCAATTTAACACAGCTTCAAACATTACTTTGATCTCACGATCTATGCAGGAACAAATTGGCAATCCTGAGTTGTTGAAAATAAATCACATTGCCCACACCCGATTACGAGATTCTACTCACTGGCGAGTTAAATTGCATTGTTTCTTTTCACGAGAAACACGTTTCAAATACATCTTATATTATGGACTCTGATCTGAATTTACAATCAAATGTAGCCGCCACTTTCACTCCATCAGCTTCTTTTCTTGCATTTTCTGCCTGTGGAACTCTATCCCGTATACTTGCTTCCTCGATAATCTCCAAGAGTTTGAATATAACATCAGTTGCCGTCTCTTCTCTCCTTGACTCCCATCATTTTCTCACACACCCCCTGTATTTTGTTCTCCCTTTTCGCTCTATTCTCACGTAACTCTCTTCACACCAGTATTCCTATCCTTCTCTTACGCATTCTCTGATACCCCCTGTAACCTATTCCTCTTTCTCTTCGCTCTTTTCTTATGTACCCCCCCCCCAACACCAAGAGCACGAGTAGCAGTCCTGCTTTGCTTGGGGTGAAACGATTACAAAAAATGGTTTAGGCTGGATAGATGAGCTCGATCTTTTCACTGTTCTGCTCAATTCTGTTTTTAACACATTTTTCCTTCCCTCTATTAACAACTCTGAAAAATTCTTCACACACAAAATTAAGTTCAGTCATATATTTCAATAGAACCTCGGTTGCTACATGAAGATCAAAGCCACCTAAAGTAAAAACCAGTAGTTAAGCTTGTATTTAGACGGAAACTCACTTCTATTACTCCTGACATAGTAAAAAAAGAAGCAGCTTTGCTAAAACTGACTTTTCAGATGCTTTCCTACAAATAGAAAATGATGAGCAACCCAAAGAGCTCCTTACAAACAACACCGACAGTGTTTCTCTTCTTTTTGTTGTGAAATTAGCGACCAACCATTTTCTAACAAATGAATGCCATCCTGACGGGTTTGAGGTGATGCCGCATTTACTGATGATATCATCGTTGAGGGTGCAACCTAGGATCAACTACTGCCTATTTCCTGTTATCAAACAGATTCAACAATATGTTTTTCATGTGAGATCAGAAAATGTCTTAGGGATTAATTTGGACAAGAATGGTCGACGACCAGACCCGGAAAATGATTTTGCTATCGGAAACATCTTAGCATCAGTAAATATTTCGACATTGCGTTCTTTTCTCAGATTCATAAGTTCTTTTTTTTTTTACCAGAATTCCACTGTCTTCGTACACCACGGAATCATTTTCTGAAAAAAAAAGGATGTTCCATGGAAATGGTCAACAGATTTCCAGCGTGCTTTTACCAAAATTTTTAATTTTTTCGGACTTGCTTCTCACGCACTTATGACACTAGTAAACAAACAAAAGAATTTGAAATAGTGTCGAGATTTTTAGCTAATTTGAGGATGCTAGATCTTAAAATGATCTAACTTTTTCTTGTTTGGCTACCGTTTTTGCTACACAGAATTGCTTCATTTTTTTTCATTTGTTTTCTGTATATATGATATTAAACGATAGCAATATTTCTCAAAGTAAAATCGTAGAAACTTCTTAATTCATATTTAAACCAACAAATACTGGTTTGCTTATTGAGGGATGTCGTTTTTTTTTAATAGCAATCAGACCCGAAGTCTTAAAAAAAATAACACGATTGTATATACCAAGACCAACAAGTATTTTCATAAAATCCTTTAATAAACTAACAGCAAAAATAGAACCTTCGTGAACATAAGAACTATTGTAGGAATTTTCTGTTTCCTGATTGTCTATCATGTTCAATGTTATGATACTCCAGCAGTAGTTAGCCAGCATTCGTTTGTCTCACCGTTCCTGGTAGTGTTCTTCCATTGGTTTGATATTCTGTTGGAATAGTTCTCCTAGCTCATCACTCACATCGCTGCAATTAATTAGAAATTTATCCAGATGACTATGTAAAAAATGAACCTTAATACTCATATTATCGTATTAAGGATAAAGTTTATCAGTTAATTTGAATTTTGGTGATAAATTGGTAAAATTTGGTAATTCTATTTAAAAGTTTTTGTCTCAAAAGCACAGTTTTTCCTATAAAAATAGTTTTTAGATGACCTTTATTAATTAAATGTTGCGATCCTCCAAGATCCCAAATTGATTCTTCTTTGTTTTTCAAAAATGAGCAATTCCAAACAGCAAAAAATGGTAGCTAACCATGAAAATAAAAGGTCATTTTTTCATATTTCAGCACCATCAAATTATCTAAAAATGTGTTTTGTTCATTGACACCAAAAAACCGTTTTGACTAGCATAACAAATCTTTAGACATTATTGTGATTTCAGATTCTTTCTGATTATAGCCTAGAATCTGTCATTTTCTATATCTTCCCCGACGACTGTTAGAAGGGCTATCGCTTGTGCATCAACGTCATTGACACCAGATAAAAAAATAAAAAAAAAACAACTATCGTCTAATTGAGAAGGAAGGCTTGGCAAATTTCTATGCCATAAATCAATTTCATAAGATGCTTTATAGGTATCATTTAAGCCTGATCGCAGACAATATAACCATGGTTAGCATTTTTGGTTGCGAGAAAGGTATTCCTGTTTATACTACGAAAAACGATAGGCCTCTATGCTGTTGAATTAGGATTTTACAATCAAGTGCCAATCAAAACATTAATTTCGTCATGTAGATGTTTTATTAAGACTTATGAATGCACACCGTAAACCATCAAAGGACGTAGTTGCTACAGGAAATTCCTTGAAATCGGAAAATGTTTCAGTAACTCACAGCCACTGTAAGAGCAGTTCCAGTAACAGTTTTAGTAACTTTCCTATTGACTTCCCAAGAAGCCACAGTTTCTGACCCATTTTTGCATAAAGTGATTCATTACAACTGTACAAATTGCTCATGCATTTTTTTTAAATCGTTTCACCGCACGCTAGGCAATACTGCCACTAATGTACAGGGGGCTACATAAGAGTAAAGGTTTAGACAGGAGGAGAGTGAAAAGAAAGACGAACCAATTAGAGGGGGTGCCAGAGAAAGAGCAAGAGAAGGATGGGAACATTAAACTCACTTTTCTTTTTATGTCACAGGTCAATGGCGCTGTAATGAGGGCTTTCCGATCTTTCAACATGTGATATTGTTCTAATTTCTTCCATAAACCTTCTGGGTATCAAACTCAGGTCGTTTCCTGTGTCTAGTTGAATGGTCAGTAAAACATTATTTGATTCAGATTTTTATTAACCCGTCTTCATTTTTTTTATTTTTTTAAGGAAATAACATTTACTCTTTATTTTGTTGGACTGACTCTGTTTCTCTTTTTGGATTTACACTTATGTTTAAAATGATTAACTTTGAAACATTTTTTATATGTCTGACATATTTGCTTTTCTTTTTAATGTTTATAACCATATCAAGTCACATTATTCTCCCATTTTTTTTTCTCTATTTCATAACTATTTCCTCTACTGGATCCAACTTTTGAATTAAATTTTTGAACCAATTCTTTTTGCTGAACACACACTGTTCTGGTGGCAACTTTCCCTGCATTAGTCATTTGTTGATACTCCTCATTTTGAAGGCTGTTTACCAATTTCATTTGAATCAAATCCTGTTAGATTGACTGGTTTTCTGATCCCAGTTTCTCAAACTTACAATATTTACAAACTTACTTTATTTTGTTGGATTATCTTTGTTTCTCTTTTTGGATTTATTCATATGTTTTAAAATGATTCCTTTTTAAACATTCTTCATATCGTTTTTTTTTATATGCCGGACATTTTTGCTTTTCTCTTCACAACAAAAGTGAACATTATTTTGTCTCTTATTTCTATCGCGTAAGTAATTATTGCTGCCAGGTCCTTTTGTTGAATAAAAGTTTTGAAAATACTTGTTGCTAAAAAATTCGACACACTGTTCTAGTGACAATGTTGTAACTGCATTAAACTCATTTGTCGATACTCCTCATTTTGAAGGCCGATTACCATTTTCATTTGAATCAAATCACCTGCAACTGACTGGTTTTCCGATCCCAGTTTCTCAAACTCACAATATTTGACAACACGTTTCAAACAAAGAACACATTCAACGACTAATTCATCCCCTTTTTATGAGAAATGATCATGAGTTCATCTCTCTCTCTCTCTCTCTCTCTCTCTCTCTCTCTCTCTGCATTCACTACCTTTTTCTTAGGTGCCATGTTTTTTACTATTAGTTGCCTTATATCAGAGGTTCCCAAACAGTGGGTTGCGACCCCTGGGGTTCACGAAGCCTTGGCAGAGGAGCTGCAACGCCTTGGCTGGGGAGCATGTAGCCTTGTTAGAAGTAGCTTGGGATAACATTAATTGTATTTCATCAATTACATTTTGCAAGCTCTTACATTTTTCTTTGTTTAGGTGCAAAGTGATAGTTATGACAAATGTTTTGAAGGTTGTTATTTCTAAACCTTAAAAAATAATAATGCATATAATATCCATATATCTGTCTTGTGTGTCTTACTCTTCTATATGCCTCTTCTTTTCAGCACTATCCAACTTCGGCAAGCGAGAACTGAACCGTCCCCTTGCCAAATCTCTTTAAAAGACGTCTTAAAATTTTCCAATCTTATAGAAATCACAAATGAATGCATTCCAAATAGTTATATCTTTGAATTTTATGGTGTTCATTTTTATAATTATTTAATTGAATTAAAAGAAACCATATAAATTTTTTCTAAACAATATTTACAAAATTTTCTTTCGGCCTAAAAAATGAAAATGGCCAAAAGAAAAAAAAGTATTTCACTTTCATGATAATATTATTTTAAGAAATATATGTTCTTTTTGTGAATTCAGGTTGGACCAATGTGCTTTAATTTGGTAATAAATAATTACAGAATTTTAAAATATTTTTTATATGTTTCTTTCCCTGTCCTTCACAGAAAATAAAAATAAAATTAAGCTGCTGATGGTAAGCCCTAAGTAGGGGGTCGCATGGGTTGCAAACTTTTAGGTAAGGGATCGCGAGTGCCAAAAGGTTGGGAACCACTGCCTTATATCGTCAAACCTCATTTCCCGCAACTGATCTGGATGTGCAGTTGCTGATACTTTTATAATAGCCTCAAAACCTGCAGTTGCCAAAAAAAAAAAAAAAGATCAGATATCTAGTTTTTCTCCACCAGCTATTTTTAATTCATTCAGATATTTTGTTCTAGCTTTAACTGCTAGACGCCTAAGCTATGCTTGCATGTACTCTTAATTATCGTGTGATAATTGTTCATTCGGTTCTTTCTACATCGGCTACGCCATTGTTCTGTAGTGTTACTAGCCCACGGGAAGAAGTAAGCACTCAGCAGTATTTACCCACCTTCCCACGTAAGGCGAGATGTGACACAAGGTCTTTTTAATGTGGGTCTTCTCGCCCATATAGCCAGGCAAATATATCTGTCTATCTTTCCCCAGTCGTGATTCTACCCTTCGGCGGAACCACGGGCAGAGAGCGCTTTCCACCTGAAGGCAGAGAGCTGACAGTGTCATAGTAGCAGAGGCAAATGCCGACTGCAACTAAAGTAAGCACTCAACGGTATTTACCAACCTTCCCACGTAAGGCGAGATGTGACACAAGGTCTTTTTATTGTGGGTCTTCCCGGCCATATAGCCAAGCCAAAAAATATCTGTCTATTTTTCCCCAGTCGTGATTCCACCCTTCGGCGGATCCACGACTGGAATAGTGCTCTCTGCTCGGAAGCAGAGAGCGCCCTATACTCGAAGGCAGAGAGCTGACAATGTCATAGCAGCAGAGGCAAATGTCGGCTGCAACTGAAGTAAGCACTCAACTACCTTCTGGGTAATAGCTGTAGCTATTTATGTAAATGAGCTTCTTATGTAAACGAGTCACCTCAAATATATTTTATGATATGCAAAACTTATTCAGCACATTACTCGGCAGGAAAAGGTTCAAAGTTATTAAAATAAATGAAAATTTTGTCAAGCATGTTTGAATGTTTCTTATTGTTTTTTAGTAGATTTTGTAGAAATTTAAATTGTTATAATTTGTGCCAACCTTTAAAAAGTTGTTTGTGTACTGCAAATTCTTGTTTATTGTCTTCTTCGTCTTTTATGTGCCCGGTCCTTTCAGGACGTAGGCAATCATGGTTTTCCACATCTCCCTGTCCCTGGTAGCTCTTAGCACGCTTTCTCCTGTTACACCATGCAACCTTCGTTCCGTCATCCACCTGATTAGGTCCTTCAAATAGGTTATCCGTTGCTTTCCCCTGTCTCTTTTTCCCTCTATCTGGCCTGTTAGTATCAGGTTCTCCGAGCTTTCTTTCCTCATTGCATGTCCCAGGCACTTTAATTGTCTCTTCCTGATGCTCAGTATTAATTTCTTTTTCGTTTCCATCCTTTCCAAAGCCTCATCATTGCTCACATGCTCGATCCATGATATTCGCAGGATCTGTCTGTAGAACCACATTTCAGCTGCTTCAAGTTTTTCCTTCATTTTCAAAGATATTGTCCAGCATTCACTGTCATATTGAAGAATTTACATTACAAAGCAATCCAGTAATCTCTTTTTTGTTGTTAAAGAAATTGTCCTGTTTCTTAATACTTTACTCAACTTCTGGAATGCCTCCTTCGCCATGCCAATTCACTTTCGGATCTCTGTGTCACGGGTATTTAAATTTTTGTACCTGCTTGATTTTAGTATCCCCGACCTGTATTTGACATTTTGGGCTGCTCTTTTTGCTGATGTTCATGCATTCGGTCTTCTTGCAGTTTATTTGTAGTCCTTTCTTGTCACCTTCTTCAGCTACCTTCTGTAAGAGATCTTGTAGTTCCCTATCCGTGTCTTCTATCACCACTGTATCATCTGCGTACCTTAGGTTGTTTAAATTGTGGCCTCCAATGACTAATCCTGGTATAACATCTAGGGTCCTCAGAATAGTCTCGCTGTGCAAGTTGAATAGATCCGGTGAAAAGACACATCCTTGTCTTACGCCCTTTTCTATCTTTGTATATCTGCTGAATTCGTTTCCTGACCGTATGCAGGCGGTTTGCTGCCAGTGGTGATTCTTAATTACTCTTAGGTCTTTCCCAAATATGTCGAAGCTGCCAAGCAGCTCCATCAATTCTTTGTGGCGTATTTTGTCAAACGCCTTTGCATAACCAATGTACAAGTCCTTTGCATTGCCCTTTCTGAGAGTTTCCTAATCATAAATATGGCGTTCCTTGTTCCAGTGTCTTTGACGAAACCGCACTGTTCTTGTTTCATATCTGGCCTGATTCTGCTTCTCGCTGTATTCATCAGGATTCGGACGATCAGTGTACTGTAGAGGTCTATAAAAGAAAGTGTTTGTTCTACTTATGCCAGCTGTTCTTGAAGAATTGAGACATTGATTTGTCGAAGCTGTGAAGTCAATATCCACAAATCAATTGATTCGAGTGTTGCAAACATCGAAATATCATTTCGATGTTTGTTGCGCAACAAATGCCGCTCATATTGAGGGTAATACAAGTTGAACAACATTAAAATAAGAAGCTTTTGTAATATAACAATCTGGCCCCACCCGAGGAAGGCTGATGCAAGCGAGAGTGTTTCCGGTCATTGAAAGGAACGGATGTCGTTTGACCTTATTTCCGGCAGCAGCGGAAATAACTACAGAGGCAAACAGAACATGTGTCTCTGAGAATTACGTGGGCGTGCGTGGGCGAGGCAAAACCGGAAGAAAAAGTCCCGGTTCTGGAAGATTATAAAAAGACCTCGGCACACGGATTCGCCAGTAGAGGAGCAACAGAGATCGGCCGGTGAAGAGAGAGTCAACCCATTAGAAGCGCGCTCTCTCAATTCTCTGTTCCCTATTCTACACGGTCCATCGTCATTAATAAAAATATAACTTTATATTTTTATATATATGCGTGTTTGTTGTTTGTCGATATATAACAGACGCATAATTGGTGCCTAGTGACTTGCTGTTTTGAGACAACAAAACAGTTAGATGCGAGCTGGTTGCCACGGCGACGATTGAAATTCAACGGACTTAAAACTACCAGATAGAAAGAAAAAAGAAGACGAAAATAGAAGCAGCCGCACGACTATAGACATCAGCCAAGGTAGGTGACTCTTTGATTTGATAGTGTGTGTGTTCTGCTCTTGTTTATAAGTCTAGTTAGAAAAAAAAAATGGAACAGCATACTTTTGCCGATCTGACCCTAGAATTGAGAAATGTGGATTGTTCGGTGTCGAACACATTAAGGGTAGAACGGAGGGGGTGCAGGACTACATGCAGAGAGTAGTACGCCTAGCGGAGAGCGCATAGGTTGGGGTTGACGGGAGGAATAAAGTTGAGATATTTACCTATCTGTAAGTATAAAACATCTGAGTTAATTATTTATTTTTTTTGTTAATATTTTACCATATATGTGAAGTGAGTTTACTGGTATGTTGCTTAATTAATCTTACTTTTATTGAGTAAGTGAAATGTAAAATCATGTAAAGGAAGTTTCTTCTGCTCTTTAAAGTGGATAATTGGATTAACTTGTTGATAACAATGTTTTCTTTGGTTTGTGCAGTATTAGGTTTTCTTTTTTTTTTTGGATTTCTTTTCAATGACTGTACACTACAAAATGATTTACATTTCTATGTTTGTGAATTATGCTTTTGTGCAGGTTCCCATCAATTCAACATCCTCTGTGAATTTTCATTTATGTGACTTGGGAAATATCTTTTGAAGATATATTAATTTCTGAAAACTTTATATTGACACGGATAGACCTGCAGATTCCACAGTTGATCGGAACAAAAAGAAAGAACACAGGGGTTGGATAAACGAGTATCCAGATTAGAGATCCTTACCCATAGATACTGGTTGTACAAGATTATAGTCGATAAATTAGGGAAATATTTCTTAGACGTCCGTATGGCTTTAAGCTATTTGGAACTGCAGCTCAACTTATTGTCGATTGGTCATTTGTCTCCTAGCATAATCGCTCCGCACGACTTAAGGGGATTGATGCATAAAATAGCTCAGACGCTCCCAGATAATTTCAAATTAGCAAGCGATCCAGATAAGGACATCTGGTATTATTATAAAACATTAAGTTGTAGGACACTTTTTGACTCAAAATCGATTGTGGTTGTGGTGGACGTCCCATTGGTGGATAGAGAACACTCCTATGTAGTATATAACATTTTGAATTTTCCTCTTCCGTTGCCCACACGATCAGGTTCAGCGTTCGGATCCAAGTTGTCGGCCAGGTTTGAAATGGAGTCAAAAATGATCGCGGTAAATAGGGCTGGAACACGCTATATTCTCTTGGGCCAGGCTGAAGCGACACGGTGCTCGGCAAGTACCGACGGATTGTGCGAGGTATCCGGTCCCGTTTATGCTACCAATTCAAGAGAATCTTGCGAGATGTCGCTTTTTCGGCATAATCAAGCAGGAATAGAGAGGAACTGTCGAGTCACAGTTAAAACGAATACTCGACTTCCAATCGCAATCAGGGTAGACCGGGAATCTTGGATGGTCGCTGCTACCAGGGATTTGCACTTTGCAGTTCTTTGTGGTGGCGGGTCTCGGAGCAAGCTTGTCGCCCAGGCCCCGCTGGCCAGTATACGGATAAAGGAGGGGTGTACTGCGTACAATGATCACATGGTGTTGGCTGCACAGGTTAACGGTGACTCAAGATTTAGAAACGTAGGGAAGCTACAGCTCACACCCATAAACGTCTCTGGTTCAGTGGTTTGGTCCCCAATTACGCAGAAATTTCCCAATTTTTCAGTGGACACCATGCCGGTAGAATTGCGCGATATGGAGGAGATTCCTATCCGCAAACTAGTAAATACCTTGGAACAGATAGATATGGAAAGATTTAGTGAAGGATATGAAGAACTCCCGAAGAAGTTGACGATAGGAGTCATTGCTGGCATAGTCGGCGTTATGATAATCCTTGGAATAATAGCTAGGAAGCGGATTTTTAAGTGTGAAAGAAGCAACAGTGCTTCGGGAAAGGAAAGGGAGTTATCCGTTGTGAATAGTACTCCGGGGTCAACGGGTGTTCAACACTCAAATGTCTCTGCGTTAAACAGAGAGATGTCAACAAATCAGATATGCTTGGATTCGAATCCAGAGGAAGTAGTTCAAGGAATAGAAGACATTGTACAAACTAAGGAACTACGAGTCACGGGTCCATTTTTTTAGACTAAATTAATATAGATGAAACCTCTAATCCTCCACAAGTAAATTGCATGCGGATTAACGTTGGAATCAGGGTAATTTTCTTCATTTTCTATTGAACATTTCTCGGTCAGACTATGAATGATATGTACTGCAGATAATGGCCATTTTTCTGTGTTCAAACATAGTATGTTTGAAATTAAATTAAATTAAATGAAGTTACATGTGTAACAATAAACTCGAGCAGAAACACGCATGGTGTTGGTCAAAGGTCATTTACTCGATGTCAGTTTAGAAACTGGGGCGCGGTTACCGCCTATGATCATGTGGTCGTGCATCGAGGCGTCTACGCTTATGGACAGAGTCGAGAAAGAAAATGAACATTTTTAAGAACTTTGCCCAATTCTGTGAAAATGGATATTAAAAAAAATAAAAAAAAATAAAAAAGAACAATGAAACATCGAGCTGGTAGAACAATTTTCACGATGGACACGAACATTGTTGGGTTGCCGATGTAGGCTCCCCTATATATATTTTTGTTGTTTTTTTTGTTTCGGCATGCACATGTTTTGTTGTTTTGGCGTGCACATGTTTTATACAATTGTCGGGCTTGTGTGGCATGGGGAGGAGTGTGAGGGTGTTGCGCTTAAAATGTTCTTAGGTGAACATTTTGGAAAATGGGAGGGCGAGGAATGTAATATAACAATCTGGCCCCACCCGAGGAAGGCTGATGCAAGCGAGGGTGTTTCCGGTCGTTGAAAGGAACGGATGTCGTTTGACCTTATTTCCGGCAGCAGCGGAAATAACTACAGAGGCAAACAGAACATGTGTCTCTGAGAATTACGTGGGCGTGCGTGGGCGAGGCAAAACCAGAAGAAAAAGTCCCGGTTCTGGAAGATTATAAAAAGGCCTCGGCACACGGATTCGCCAGTAGAGGAGCAACAGAGATCGGCCGGTGAAGAGAGAGACACAACAGATAAGACTACACTCCCGTCAACCCATTAGAAGCGCGCTCTCTCAATTCTCTGTTCCCTATTCTACACGGTCCATCGTCATTAATAAAAATATAACTTTATATTTTTATATATATGCGTGTTTGTTGTTTGTCGATATATAACACTTTGAGTCTTTTAATAAAAGTTGAACAACATTAAAATAAGAAGCTTTGAGTCTTTTAATAAAAGTTGAACAACATTAAAATAAGAAGCTTTGAGTCTTTTAATACAAGTTGAACAACATTAAAATAAGAAGCTTTGAGTCTTTTACTATCCAGTAATACGTTGGACGTGCTTCTGTCCTTTAGCATTTGTTTTTAGCAATTTTTAAAAATTTGCCTTTTCTTTGTTGAAAGATACGGCCCACGAGCGGACGGACGTGAAAACAAGCTCTCCTAACATTTTGAAGATGAGATTTTGATCTCGAAATATTAATGAATAATAAATAGGTGATACCCAACACCTTCATTACCTTCTTTTATTTTACTAAACGCATTGTGATAGCCTTCAGGTACCTACTCATACATCTAATATGCACAAAGCTTCAAGCAAATTATAAAACTCTCCTGCCTTTTCTTGTTTAATAAACCTGTATATAATTAAATAGGAATTACGTTCCTTAGAGTTTTTTCTAATCTTCACAATTAGAGTGTTGGTTACGGGCCTTAAAGTGCTTCTCGAAAACATGGTGATCTAGATCATAACACATATCATAAACCACCTCGTTCAGTTACGCTCTACCCGAGGGGCTTTTGAGCCTTGTATTAAGTGAGCTTTAGTTTTTAAAAGATCTGCAGCGTTGCAATGACAAAATCCAAAATATTCAAATATTGAGTTATTAGTTGCGCTGTTTTTAATAAGATTTTTTGGTTGTAATTAAAAATAATGGAAACTAAATTGAACGGCTTGTATTAAGATTATCTCTTGAATTTTATTAATATACTTTTGTATTCATGGAACTGTTTCTAAATGCTTTCCGAAAATCACATTAATTTTGCAAGTTTAAATTCTCCACGCTGTATTAAAGAAGAAAGAATTCACTTAAAGAATTTAATAAAAAATATACTCAAAATTTAATTAATAGTTTAATGTTCTATTCCATTATTCCATTATTCCAGTTTCTGCATAAGCTGTCGAATACTACACAAAAAACGCATGTCAAGGACGACCGAATTCAATATTTCAAAGTCCTTTGACAAACTATGGCATAGAATGTTGCTGCACAATCGGTTTAGCTATGGAATATATATAAATCTGCATATATATAAATCTGCCATCCGCCCGTGTATTGAATATTGCTGCCATGTTTGGTTGGGTGCTCCTGCTATCCACCTAGGTGTCCTTGACAAAATCTAACGAAGAATCTGTAATGTGATCGATCCCGACTTAGCATCCTCCCGTGCATTGAATATTGCTTCCATATTTGGTCGGGTGCCCCTGCAATCCACCTAGGTGTCCTTGACAAAATCCAACGAAGACAACACAAATTCTACTCCATAGCTTCTTTTCTCGCACTTCCCGCCTGTGGAAATCTCTTCTGTTTACTTGCTTCCTCTACAGCTACAATTTCCAAGAATTTAAATGTAAAGTCAATAGTCATCTCCTATCTCACTAACCTGCATCCTCTCTCTCTCTCTCTCTCATGCTCCTTTCTCCGTCCACTCCACTCTGATCAGTATTCTCATCCTTCTCTTACCCACTTCCTGACACCTCCTATAACCTGTCACTCTTTCTCATAAGTTTCCTCCTATGTAACACCCTGCAAAAAAGTGGCAGTAAAATGCTTTGCTTGGGACGATATGATTATATAAAAAAAATCAACGGGAGATTCTTCTTAATTATCAAGTCATTCCTAAAGGGAAAATCCTTGAAGGTATTGACGACCAGTTTTCTGAAGACCGAGCAATCAACGCAGACGTTCCCTAAACCTTAATACCTTTCGCTTCAACTCTCTTTCTAATTTACATAAATTATATGCCTAAAGTAAGCATTCGATAAGCACCCTGGCGTGGTGTAATGGTTAGCAAGTTTGTCTCGCTAGAACCTGTTGCAACTGAGTAGTGAGTTCGATCCTCACTGGGTGTCCCATACTTTCGGCTTTGTGCCACATCTAAGCAGTTCTTAGAAAATTTAAAATTACACTTTCGAAATAGTGTATTGGTTAGTGTGCTTGTCTCGCTTGTATCATTCCAATTGAGTAGAGAGTTTGTTCCTCACTGGGTGCTTCCTATACTTTCAGCCTCTTACCTTTTCTAAGCGCAGATTAGAAAATCATCTTTCTGTTGTTTCAAGTTTCTTCTTTTGTGATAAATTTTCGTTGTTTTTTAATAGTTAGCTTTTGGTAGCCACTTTTCGGTACCCCAATGCGACTTCGGATTTCGGTGTCCCATTCATTTTCCGTCCTCTGTTAAAATACTTCCTAAATATTTATTGCTTGATTTTATAGTCTTCACTTTGTTAGACTGTTCCATTTGCTGACAAACTTACATTGACTTCTTGTAATTGATCTTTCGTCCTTTCTTTTCGCTTTCCTTTACAACCTTCTGTAGGTGTTCTGACAATGTTCTTTCTGTGTCTGCTATCAAAATACTGTGCTACCTCCATATCTCGTACTATTAAGATTGTGGCCGCCAGTAATGAATCCTGGTAGGACTTCTAATTCTCTCAAAATCGCCTCAATTTAGAGGTTGAATAAGTCCGGCGAGAAAACTCGTCCTTATCTTACCCCCTTTTTTATTTTTCTATATTTACTGAATTCATTTTATATATTTGCATGCAGGTGGTTTGTTTCCATAATGAGTTCTGTATTCTTGTAATATTCTTCCGAAATAAATCAAGCTTACTTGACAGTTAAAACAATTCTTTGTGGTGTACCAAATCAAACGCTTTACATCATCAAACATAGGGTATACGTCATATTGAATTGATGTTGCTCTTTCTGTTATCATTCTAAGAATGAATATCGCATGCCTTGTTTTGGTGTCTTTATCGAAACGTCATTATTCTTTTCCTGTTTCAAGTCGAAGTCTGCTGCGACCGCTCTTCATCAGTTTTATGTGGCTTGTTAGGCTGATTGCACAATGGAGTGCGCATTCGTTGTCACCTGGCCAGTCGATCCCAAACACGCTACACAGACAACAGACTATACAGCTATATCTATCTATCTATCTATCTATCTATCTATCTATTTTTCATCGTCAATTCAAATCTATCTATCTATCTATTTGGTTTCTTAAAAATCTTCTCTTCAATGCTCTTAGAAAACTAAATTTTCGTAATGTCCAATTCATACATTTCTTTCCACATGCATATGTATATATATATATATATATATATATATATATACGAACTAAATCTAATAGTGAGCCAAAGCCGACCGCGGTTTTACTCGCCGGATCGTCAGGTTAAGGTTTTCGTCTTGGTTTTTTTCTTTCGAACACAGCTTTTGCTTTGTTTGTTTCTTTTTTTGATTGCCCTCTACCCATTTGGTATTACCTTTTGGGATTGACGACTAAATTTACCTTTTTGTTAACTGTAGGACTTAATGATTTTAGTCATTATTAGTGATACTGTTTTCTTGGTGCGTTTTACAATAATTAATATATATATATATATATATATATATATATGTGTGTGTGTGTGTGTGTGTGTGTGTATGTGTGTGTGTGTGCGCGTGCGTGTGTGTGTGTGTGTGTGTGACACTGAAGTCAACACCCAGTGGTGACAGTCTGTTTCATACTTATGCACAAACGTCAGACTAGATGCGTTGGGGTTTTGCCCGAATATTTATATGTACAAGTCAATGAGGCATTGTGGGTAATCTGTTGTATTGGTCTAACGGTTAGTTTGGTGGACGGTAACGGTTAAGTTTCGAATTATGGTAGGGGCTATTGGGTGGAAATATTTGGATACGCTCTATCCTGATATTGAGCACTTTTAACCCATACATAAAGCATCCCTTATAATCATATTTTATCATATATATGTAATGATTGGTAGTGTTGAAAACTTCTAGGCCCAACCCACTTATCAAAATTTAATCAAATGATCATACTTCAGAATTTTGGTGGAAGGGCGTTCTTGGAGTTGGGTAGATAACTGTTTTCGATTCTTTCGTTTATACATGTGTGCGTGTGTGTTTTGGTTAAGGAGGCTTTTCTTGATGGAATTTAATTATCAGCCGTAGACTGACAGCTGTTTATGACCTGTTCTTTGTTCTTTTCATTGGGGGTTCGATCCTCGCTGTTTGCTTATGAAAAAGCCATTATTGGTCTGGGATTTTTTAATAACCAAAGCTCGCCGAAAGTTCGATCCTTTTGAAATACAATCATTCAGATCTGACTGCTTGTCAATTCCATCTGCGAGTTCAGAAGAATGAAATATAATGTAAAATGTGGGAAAAAGTTATAAACACAATGAGAATTTCTCATATTCAATCATCTAAAGTAGACCCCCGTATCAGCGGTTTCGCATTATCTGATTTCAAGTATCAGCGGCCTCCAAAACGAAACCACTATAGAGAAACTTTCTTTGCTTACCATCAGGATGGATGACGCTAGTCTCCTAGAGAGTAACACACTGTGCCTCTGTGGCTTCACCCTCTCAAATGGATGTACTACATCAAATCCATAGCTGCATCTACTGTTAGGAAGGTTGGGTTACTGTGTTGGGCCAATAAGTTTTTCTCGTCAGAATACATTTTACACATTTTACCATTCGTCCGTGTATTTGATACTGTTGCCATATCTGAACGGGGTATATCTGCTAGTCGTCTTGAGGTTCTCGACAAGATCCAAAGGAGAATATGCAATATAATCGATCAGCACTTCGTAGCTAACATTCAGTCACTTTTTCACCGGCATGTTGTGGCTTCCCTCTGTCTTTTTCTACAAATATTTTCACGGCATTTGCTCACACGAAGGTTTTTTTTCCTGGTTCCTCGACATGTATTTACCCGTACTACTAGATTGACATCTATGTTCCACCCTTTTACTGTCACAATACTTAAATGTAATTTACTCTTCTACTCTAATAGTTTCTTTTCTCGCGCTTGTTGTTTGTGAAACTTTCGTTTGCTTGCTTCCCTGATAGCTACAATTTCTAAAAGTTTCATGCAAATTCAATTGCCATCCTCTATCTGCTTGATTTTCCATCCTTTTCTTATCCTTTCTTCGACATCACCTGCACCTTGCTTTTTTTCTTTCTCACTGTAACCTCCTGCGCACCAGTGGCGGTCTTGCCTTTGCTTGGGGTGAAATGATTACAAAAGAAAACACACTCAAAAATGCATTGTTAAAATTCTTCTTCTTTATGTTTTATCCTCTCTCAGAATGATGTAGGCGATCATGGCCCTCTATAATTTCTTGTCCGGTCTTTTCTTTTCGCTAAATTTCAAAATAAAGGAAGAGTTTTTCAAGAACTGTAAACACTTTCATTCGGGTTTCTATGATCCTAAAATATATTTTTTTGGTATGTTATTGGATGTGTAAGAGTTAGGAACACAGACAGAACACTAAGGAGTGAGAACAAAAAAACAAACAAAAAAAAAACAAAGACATTACTTCGGATCGTTTGTTTAGTAACCTTTTTCATTCCGGAAATATTGTCATGGCTAACTTTTCTTCTTTGGCCAATCTGCAGATATCACCACCGTAGTGAGGTTTGGTTTTGTTTAATATACGCTATGTTACATCCGGGTCTTACTTTCAATTTCCACACGTGGTTTGCCAGTTTGGTACAATTTTTAAGGCAAAGGAAACGTTGGAGAATCAGTTGATATAAAACCTATGAAGATATCTTCTTCTTTTTCTATGTGCCCTGTCCCTTCAGGACGTAGGCGATCATGGATCTCCACGTCTCCCTATCCCTTGTGGCTCTTAGTATGTTTGCTCCTGTTGCTCCTGGCAACCCCCGTTCCGTCATCCACCTGATCAGACTCTGCAGATATGTTATCCGCTGCCTTCCTTTGTCTCTCCTTCCTTCTATCTGACCAGTCAGTATCAGGTTCTCCAGGCTCTCCTTCCTCATTGCATGTCCCAGGAACTTCAGTTGTCTCTTCCTGATGCTCAGCATCAATTTCCTTTTTGTTGCCATTCTTTCTAACACTTCGTCGTTGCTTGTATGCTCAGTCCACGATATCCGTAGCATCCTTCTGTAGAACCACATTTCGGCCGCTTCCAGTTTTTTCCTCATTTTCGATGATATTGTCCAGCATTCACAGCCGTACTGAAGAACTGACATCACGTAGCAGTCTAGCACTCTTTTCTTCGTTTCTATTGAGATCTTCCTGTGTGTTAGTATTTTGCTCATCTTCTGGCACGCGTCCTTTGCCATGCCAATTCGCCTTCGGATCTCCGTGTCGCACTTTCCATCTCCTGTTAGAACACTTCCTAGGTACCTAAATTCTTGGACTTGTTTGATTCTGTTATCTCCCACCTGTATTTGGCATTTTGGGTTGTATCTTTTGCTGATGACCATGCACTCAGTTTTCTTAAAGTTTATTTGTAGTCCCTTCTTGTCACTCTCCACTGCTACTTTCTGTATGAGATCTTGCAGTTTCCTTTCCGTGTCCGCAATCAGTACTGTATCGTCCGCGTATCTTATGTTGTTCAGGTTGTGGCCTCCAATAATAAATCCTGGTGTGTCATCTAGGGTTCTCAAAATATTCTCGCTGTATAGGTTGAACAAATTCGGTGAAAAGACACATCCTTGTCTTACGCCTTTTTCTATCTTTGTGTATCTACTGAGGTCGTTACCTGTCCGTATGCAGGCCGTTTGCTGCCAGTAGAGATTCTTGATTATTCTTATATCTTTGCCGAAAATGTCGAGGTTGCCTATCATTTCCATCAATTCTTTGTGTCGTATTTTGTCGAATGCTTTCGCGTAATCAATGAAGCATAGGTACAAGTCTTTCTTCATTTGTAATGCTCTTTCAGAGAGCATCCTAATCATGAATATGGCGTTCCTTGTTCCAGTGTCTTTGACGAACCCGCACTGTTCCTGCCCTATCTCTGGCCTGATTCTGCTTCTCGCTCTATTCATCAGGATTCTGACAATCAGTTTTGTAATGTGGCTCATTAAGCTGATAGTTCTGTGTAGTTCACACTCGTTTGCACCTGGTTTCTTCGGCAGTGCTATAAATATCGACTTGCATAGGTCGTCTGGTATTATTCCGCAGCTATAAATTTCGTTTATTATGTCGGTAATCTTTTAAACCAAGGTTGCGTAATCAACTAAATCCCAAATGAAAATATTTAAAAGTTCTACTTTATATATGCATCGAACACTTTTCAATACAACTGTATACAGGCCTAATCTAATCTAATTCTGACCAATAACTGGTTAAAAATAATTATACCTATATATATATATATATATATATATATATATATATATATTGTGTGTGTGTGTGTGTGTGTGTGTGTGTGTGTGTGTGCTTTTGAACATTGTTTGATCAGAAGGTCCTACGTGGCCGAGCGATCAAGGCACATCCTTATATATATATATATATATATATATATATATATATATATATATATATATATCGAATAAAGGAATAGGGTTGTTCCAACGAGAGTAATTAGTATAAAATAAAAAGTGTGAGAGGCCGTGAACGTTTTCTTTAAAATTTATATTTATTGTTTGGTATTCATGCAAGTTATGGAGTATTAATTTCTCATACTCCATAACTTGTATGAATACCAAACAATAAATATATATTTTAAAGAAAACGTTCACGGCTTCTCACACTTTTTTATTTTACATATACATATATATATATATATAGTTACCCACATACAAGCCTGTTATATATATATATATATATATATATATATATATATATAACAGGCTTGTATGTGGATAACTAATATATTACGCTCTAATTACGATTGAGCTCTCTGGAGAAGAAAATTTTAAAACAGTTTCCACTTCTGCGATATATGAATTACTCTTCAGGAATAAATGGAATCCTTTCGTTTACGCGGTATACACTGCTTATATACAACACGTTAAAATTTCACTACTCTGATTCTATGCGTTGTGGTGCAGTGGATATCGTCTCGAAACGAGAAATCGAGGAGCCGAGTTCGAATTCCAGTTGAATTCATTGCATTCACTTACGCGCAAATACCCTTGGGAAAGGTATTAATACGTCTCTTTCTTTTAGTTATGGGTTAAATAACAGGACAGATTGGGTTCTATAGCCTTGGCAGGCAACCAGTCTCCCGCAGAAAGCAATGGCAACCTACTGTGGGATAATCTTCTGTCCAGTCAGTCATATCTCTTTTCGAGACTTGATCGCCCAAGCGTGTTTCACGTATGGCACTTAACTGACTGAATCTGATTCTATGCGTCTATGGCTTAGGGGGTAGCGATTCCGACTGACACCAAATCGGTCGAGTTTCGATCTCGGCCAGAAGCAAGTGGATGTGTCTAGCCGCACAGATGAGCTGTGACACAGCAAAACAGGCTTGTATGTGGATGACTAATATATATATATATAGTCATCCGCAGACAGATCTGTTTCGCTGCATCACAGCTCATCAGTACGGTTAGACATCCGATTGCTTTTACCCAGAATTGAAATTGGCGTCAGTCGGCGATTCTACCTCCGAGCTATGGGCGCTTGGTAGAAGAAGGCAAACTTTTAGCGTATGATGTATCATACGCCAGTAGTTAGAGTGCTCTAATTCATTACTGAATGAGATTTATAAAAGAAAATTCAACATATAATTAAAGCGATTATAAATCCTGATTTATTTCGACAGGCGAGTAAACGTCCGTCTCGACAGATCCCAAAGAATCAAAATTTTTCGCAACTGACGAGACGAACGTTTACACGTCTGCCGAAAAAAATCAGGATTTACAACCGTTTAATTATCTGCTGAATTTTTTTTCTGTATATCATATTGCTCATGATAATATCCATTGGGCTCTCTATTTTATCTACTTAATATTTTATATTAATTAGATAAATCTTTTGAATTGTACTCACTGTTTTAAAGATTACACTTTATTTCCTATATATATTATATATAAAACACTTTTAGATATTTCATGGGTAATACGTATTTCGCAGGAAGAGAGTACTGGATTGCTTTGTAATGTCAGTTCTACAATATGGCAGTGAATGCTGGACAATATCATCAAAGATGAAAGAAAAACTTGAAGCAATTGAAATATGGTTCTACAGAAGGATGCTGCGAATATCATGGATCGAGCATGTGAGTAATGATGAGGTTTTAGAAATGATGGAAACAAAAAGGAAATTAATACTGAGCATCAGGAAGAGACAGCTGAAGTTCCTGGGACATGCAATGAGGAAGGAAAGCTTGGAGAACTTGATACTAACAGGCCAGATACAGGGAAGGAGAGACAGGGGAAAGCAGCGGATAACATATTTGAAGGACCCAATCAAGTGGATGGTGGAACGAGTGTTGCATGGTATAACAGGAGAAGGCGTGCTAAGAGTCACCAGGAATATGGAGACGTGGAAAGCCATGATCGTCTACGTCCTGAAGGGACAGGGCACATAGAAGAAGAAGAAGAAGAAGAAGAAGACCTTGCTGCTCATCAGACCCAAATGATACAACAGTTAATATTCAAAATCATCCCGAAATTAATTACACACAGACGCTCATGTGTCCATAAAGAAAATAGACATTTGTAACGGTAATCTACAAAACAATTCCTCACCCATTAAAAAAACCCAAAAAACAAAACAAAAAAAACAAAATAAAGAGACAAAGAAAAAGAAAAATATAAAAAATTGATAAATGAAAAGAAGAGAAAGAAAAAGAAAAGAAAAGGAGAACGAAGAGTATAACGAGAAAAGGAAGTCAAAGTTAACGTCTTAGATCGACACCAGCGTCTTTTGCAATTCACCGACTTTCTTAAAAAAATATGACATGAAAATTTAACATTAAAATTTAGTTTTAATTATAATGGGATCTATTTACGTTAAAAAAAATTGTGAATCATCTTTCTTAATGCAAATTAAAATATAACCACTCGTAGTATTATATTATAAATATAGTAAAAATAATTAAAACTCATATAAGAAAATTATATATATATATATATGTGTGTGTGTGTGAAAAATTAAGGCAGACACGTTATTTCATAGTAAATCGGAAGTATGGGCAATTTCAGGCGAACCATCATCAGCTTCCGTCTTAATTTTGCAAAGCATTTTATTTGCTCTATATGTATTTATATACATATATATTTAGAGCTCTCTTAGAGAGTTATCCTACCACTGTATGTACAGGATACTCTTTTGGATTCTTCTATACCCACACTGCATGCTGATTATATATATATATATATATATATATATATATAAAATAGAGCTAAAATCGACAACGTCTATCTGTTTATTTTTTAATATACTTTTCATGTTTCTGGAGGGATAAGATGTTGAGTATTATGTACGAAGTTATAGATAAATAGTCTGAAGTTCATATTTTGTTATTTTTGTTCAAGTAATTTCGACTTTCCAGTCATTATAAAGAAACGATGTGGTGTAATTTTGGCAGTTTTAACTCCTTTGTCGGCATTTGGGTAGAAATTAGGACGGCGGACGTTAGAAATGGTCTAACAAGACATCATGTATAACAACTGTTGAGAACAGGACAGTGCAAATAGAATGCGACTTATTAATTATATTTTGTTTTATCATTTAATTAATTTATCTACAATTTAAACTATATAAGGTACACAGATGATACAAAGCTGATAGCAGACACAGAAAGAAAACTAAAAGACCTTCTACAGAAGGTAGCTGAAGAGAGTGACAAGAAAGGACTACAAATAAACTGCAAGGAAACCGAATGCATGGTCAGCAGTAAAAAGGGCAGCCCAAAATACCAAATACAGGTGAGGGACTCTAAAAAGAAGACGGAAAGTGCGACACTGATATCCGAAGGCGAATTGGCATGGCGAAGGAAGCATTCCAAAAGTTGAGTAAGGTATTAAGAAACAGGACAATTTCGCTAGAAACAAAGAGGAGAGTCCTGGATTGCTATGTGATGATGGTTCTTCAATTTGGCAGTGAATGTTGGACAATATCTTCGAAGACGAAGGAAAAACCTGAAGCAGCTGAAATGTGCTTCTACAGAAGGCTGCTGCAAATATGGATCGAGCATGTGAGCAATGATGAGGTCCTAGAAATGATGGAAACAAAAAAGAAATTGATACTGAGCATCAGAAAGAGACAGCTAAAGCTCTTGGGACATGCAATGAGGATGGAAAGCTTGGAGAATCTGATACTAACAGGCCAGATACAGGGAAGGAGAGACACGGGAAAGCAGCGGATAACATATTTGAAGGACCTGATCAGGTGGATGACGGAACGAAGGTTGCATGGTGTAACAGGAGAAAGTGTGCTAAGAGCCATCAGGGATAGGAAGATGTAGAGAGCCATGGTCGCCTACGTCCTGAAAGGACATGGCACATAAAAGAAGAAGATTTTATTTGGTAATTTAAAATACTATTATAATATGTGAGTAAGTCTTATATATCATAGGAACTTTAAGATACCATGTCCTATGGTGAATGATAACTTATTTAATGTGGCCTGTTTATTTTGTATAATAATAGCTTCGAGAGTTTTTCCCCTTCCAACTGGTGCATTTTGGTCGTTCACCATGTGTTGGTCAATGTGTGCACTGAATGCTGTCGAGTATTTGGGTGTTGTCAGATAATATTTGTGTAATGTTAATAGTTGTATATTCGTCATTCATGCTGTGTTGGTCGATGTGTGCAGTGAATGCTGTATACAGTGTATAGTATTTTGGTGTTGTCAGATAACATCTGTCTTATCTTGATGGTTGTATTTTGGTTTTTCATGATTTGTAGGTCAATATGTGCACTGAATCAACAAGAGGTTAGTAAAGTATAATAAAAAAAAATAAACCGACAGACCTTGTCGATTCGATTTAATCAAAACTGTTTGGATAAATACTTGCAGCCCAAATATACCTTATATATATATATATATATATATATATATATATATATATATATATATATATATATATTTGAATTCAGATACTTTAATCCAAGCGGAAAAAGCAGGAAAGTAAATTACAAAAACCCGATCCTAATTAATATTAAAAATTTTATTTTAATATTAAAGAATGATACAGGAAGAGAGCTCCATGTAATAAAATATTACAGAGCAAATATGAATTAAAAAAGGATGTTGGATGATCGGGGGAATAACACATCACCTCAGCAACAGATTTTTCTCCAGTTTCTGAAAGGATTTTTCTGTTGCTGAGGTGATGTGTTATCCCCCGTGGGGATTTTCATATCGAAATGATCATCCAACATGATTGAATTAATCCTTTTTTAATTTATATATATATATATATATATATATATGTATATATATATATATATATATATATATATATATATATATATACTACTTTAAAAACAAGGAATTTATTAATAGTCTCTCGAAGTCTTTCGTCCAACATCTCATCAGGAGAAAATCGTCGGAATCACAAATTAAACGTTATAAATACATATTTATATGTATATTTACTTTAGCGTTTATTTTAGCATTGCCCCTATTTTTGCTCTCATTTTATTGGGTGTTTTTTGTTTAATTTATCATTCCAACGATTTTCTCTTGATGATATGTTGGACGAAAGAGCTCTAGAGACTATAAATAAATTCCTTGTTTTTAAAGTAGTATATATATATATATATATATATATATATATATATATATATATATATATATATATAAGAGAAATTAAGGCAGACACGTTATTTCATGGTAAATCGGATGTATGGGCATATTTCAGGCGAACCATCATCAGCTTCCTTCTTTATTGTACAAAAGCTTTTAAACGTGTAAAATCTTTTGTACAATAAAGACGTGTAAAATCTTTTGTACAATAAAGACGGAAGCTGATGATGGTTTGCCTGCAATAGGCCCATACTTCCGATTTACCATGAAATAATGTGTCTGTCTTAATTTTTCTTATACTTGTTCTATATGTATTTAAATACATATATATTTTGAGCTCTCTTAGAGAGTTATCCTACCAATGTATGTACAGGATATCCCTTTGGATTCTTTTATATCTACACCGCATGATATATATATATATATATATATATTGTGTTTTTAGGCAGAATTCCTTTTTATAAAATTTTCTTTAAAAATGGCTGACAAGTTTAAGTTTTTGATATACTTTTTAAAATCATAAATAAATTTTAGATAAAAATTTTATAATAAAAACATAGTTTATAACGGCACAAGAGCCGTTGTGTTTCGGTACTAACTTGCCATATACTAGCAGTATAGCCCGGCGTTGTTCGGGTGTAATGAAAGCTTTAAAACTAATCTATGGTCCTGGAGCTCAGATTCAGCCTAAAGTATATTTGTGTGAAGTTTGGTGAGAATCGGATAAAAATTGTGGATTTGTATAAAAGACATACAGACAGACAAGCAGACACACACACAAACATCTTGCCTTTTTATATATATATATAGATAGATATATATATATTATCGATTTTTTGCACTATTGTAAGAACTGAAATCTTGAAACTTCTGAATATCGCTTCTTAAGTCTTTGTCTTTGAGTGTATCAAATTTGATTAAAATCGGACCACTCCTTCTATAACCCGATTTTTCGATTCTCGATTTTCGATATTTATCGGGGGTACCTCGACACAAAACCTAGCTAAGAACACTCGCAGACGCTTATAGTACAACTGTGTAAATTTTCAAGAAAATCGGTTCAGCCGTTTTGAAGTCTATTGGTAACGGACACACACAGATCATGCACACACACAGACAAAGTTCCATTTATAAATAAGTTTACATAGATAGATTCCTAAGATAAAAAATATTTTACAGCCTGACGAGGTGCTAATAAGATAGTATCGAGACACAACGGCAACACATCTCAGTAAACTATGTTTTTATTATAAACATAATAAAATATTACAATATATATATATATATATATATATATATATATATATATATAACACGAGATGTTAAAACGAAGGGAATTCAACCGTTTTCCTTAGACTTTTTATTATGTTGTTAGTCTGTTTTAGTATAATTTCCATAAGTAAGGGTGAGATTGGGAAAAATCCGCGGCGCAAATTGATGTTTTGGTAGTACTGGATGGCGGCGCTCCCATTTTAATATCTCGTGACTTTGCACTGTACATGAAGGAATTCTAAAACTAGAATATTCTGTTAATCTTTTTAAATGATTTGTGAGCGTTTTTATAGTTGCCAACACTGTTTGTTTCTAGATACGTAATTTAGAATAAAGCTCATTTCGTCTTTTTGCCTTGATAAAGTCCATCACAGGACGAAACGCGTAGGCGATTTAAATACACTTTTCCTCTGGTTCATATTTTATTTAACCCTCTGGTCCTTAATCTCGGATAATAACTGAGTATATTTTTAGACACACACACACACACACACACACACACACACACACACACACACATATATATATATATTAAGGCAGCCTTAATTTTTCTTATATACATATATATTTAGAGATCTCTTAGAGAGTTATCCTACCACTGTATGTACAGGATACTTCATTGGATTCTTCTATACCCACACTGCATGCTGATATATATATATATATATATATATATATATATATATATATATAGTCATCCGCAGACAGACTGTTTCGCTGTATTACAGCTCATCAGTACGGCTTAGACTCCGTTCACTTCCTAACCCATGATCGAAACCCAACCGAAACCCAACCGATTCTACCCCTAGGGCACGAGCGTCCGGCAGAAGAAGGCAGGCTTTTAGCGCGTATAAACACGCCCAATAGCTAGAGTGCTCCAATTCATTATCGAATGAGATATATATATATATATATATATATGTTGTGCATTTGTGGAGCATTGGATATCGACTCGGAACAAAAAATCGGAAAGACGTGTTTAAATTCTAGTTGCATTCACTTACGCTTAAATACCATTTTCTCCCAAATATGGGTCAAATAGCAAGATAGATTGCAACCATTATACCGCTGAAAGTAATGGCAGGCTACTGCAGAAAATATATTCTGCCCAGTCAGTTATGTCTCTTTCGAGACATGATCGCCCTTAAGCGTGTATCACGTGTGGCACTTAACTGACTGACTGATATATATATGTATATATCTGTGTGTGTGTGTGTGTGTGTGTGTGTGTGTGTGTGTGTGTGTGTGTGTGATGAAAATATAGTTTAAAGGTATGCTATATTTATGGATTAAAGTGCTCAATATCAGGGACATATAATGTATGTATAAAAGTAGTCATTGAAGTTAACGCCCGGAGGAGACAGTCTGGCTCAGATTTAATCGCAGTCTTTAGGGCTGACCATCGCCTTTAAGCATGAAACCAACTGTCGCCGCTTGATGTTAACTTGAATTTACACTTACCAGCCATAATTATTAGGCCACCCCAGTTTTTTAAAACAAATGATGTATTTCATACTATTTTTAGTATTTATTGCCCAGTGAATAATTCAAAATGAAAATAGAATGGTTCTTTTGTTATTATTACTTTGCAAAATTTTACAAGGCCATGAAGCAAAGATAAACTCGTCCGAATCACCCTAAATGTTCTTCATTCTTTCATTGATGAAACTTCAATATAGGTAATTATTAAATATTTATAAATTCATTTGATCCACATGTTATTGTGCAGTGTTAACGAAAGTACCATTCTATATTCATTTACAATTATTCACTTAGCAATAAATACTAAAAAAATAGTATGAAATACATAATTTTTTTAAAACACTGGGGTGGTCTAATAATCATGGCCGGTAGTGTATGTATATATATATATGTGTGTGTGTGTGTGTGTGTGTGTGTGTGTGGAGAGAGAGAGAGAGAAAGAGAGAGAGAGAGAAAGAGAGAGATTCAATAAAAACGTAATGCCTGTATTTGTTTTGTTTTTTTTTAAATTTCAATCGATTTTATTCTAGAAGCACGCAACGCATACCAAAATCAACACAAAAAGTCTGAGGTCAGGTTTCATCAGTCCCTCTCCTATATTCTACGACAGTCCGTCAAAATCTATTGCCTGTTCGTCTTTAATTAAAATAGATTTAACAGTAGGAACACATAAGCGAAGCCAAAATGAAAGCAAAATTCTCAGGATTCCAAATGTATTCTTCGACATAGTCTCCTTCCTTCTCAATCGTGTTATGATGATCGGTTTAAAAAAAGTAATGTCTGTCTTTTAATTACACAGATGTAAAAGCAGAACTCATAACGTATAAAATTCGAAAGTCACAGGATTACAAATCTAGTCTTCAACATAATCTTCTTTTCTCAATCATGGTACAAATTTATGTCAGAAAGTATAGCCTGTCCTTTTTTTTTTTTTTTTTTTAAATTAGAACAGGTTTAACAACAGATGCACAGAAAGCATACCAAGAGGATCACAAAATTCTCAGGATTCCAAATTCTAAAAATAATTCTTAACATTATCTCCTTTATTTTCATTCGTGATATTCAATCTTTGAATAAGAACAATCACTCTATTTTCTGATCTATTTAAACTTATTTATAAATGGAACTTTGTCTCTGTGTGTGTGTCTGTGTGTGTGTTACCTATAGACACCGAAACGGCTGAACCAATTTTCTTGAAAATTTACACAGTTGTACTATAAGCGTCTGCGAGTGTTCTTAGCTAGGTTTTGTGTCGAGGTTTCGCCGATAAATATCGAAAATCGATAATCGAAAAAATCGGGTTATAGAAGGAGTGGTCCGATTTTAATCAAATTTGATACACTCAAAAACATAAGAAACGATATTCGGAAGTTTCAAGGTTGCAGTTCTTACAATAGTGCAGAAAATTTGATATCGATAGCAGGAAATCAAAATTTGACTTACATCCATTCATTTTTCTTTCAGAAAGCAATAGTTGTTTCCAGTTAAAACGAAACCGTATTTCGTTTTAACTGGAAACAACTATTGCTTTTTAGTCTTTCGTGCCAACGTCCAAAGAGTCTAAGCTCCAGGACAATGGATTAGTTTTAAAGCTTTCATTACACCCGAACAACGCCGGGTTATACTGCTAGTGTGTAATAAGATAACATTTTGAACGAAGCTTAAAGGTAAAAATGGGAGTCGTACATGTTAACCTTTTCGGGAATTTTTTTTACTTAGCTTCGAAAACCTCTTATTTGAAACAGCAACATTTTAAATACACCGAGTTAGCTCAATAGATAATAAAACACAAAGCAGGCAGATCTAATAACAAGTATATAATAAAACAATATTTAATATAGCGGCCATCTTTGTTCTTTCAAAATCAGCGTAATTGAACCTCTTTTGTCTCAAAGACAGGAAATTCACTGAAATTGATTTTAAAAATTAATAAAAAAAATAACCAAGATCTGTCACGTTTAAATAACATTAATGTTACAACAAAGCACCTTTCCCCGGAAAATTCTAAAATAAATTCGGAAACGGAAATTAGGAAAAGAAACAGTGAAATGGCTAAACATCCGGTTCGTTCCTGTTGTTTGAAATCGGGAAAAAAACTAAATGCTTTACTGAAATATATATACGATATTGAAGTTTTATTGGATAATTCAGTATAAATTTTTAAAACAATTTACATCCGAATGACGTTACTACTGGATTATATTCTACTCATGGCTGTAATTTAGTCCTATATTTAGCTTCAGAAACACAGGAGTGTATTATACACAAGGCGTTTTATACGCAAAAAAAACAAAAAAACAAACAAAACAAAAAAAAACAAAAAAACGGTAGATCCGTCTCATTCTGATTGCTAGAGAACCACTAATCTCAGAGTAGTTCCAGAGAAAAAGGTCAGAACAGTTAAGATGGAGGTTATTTCGTCAAATAGAAAAATATTTCGTCCATCAATGTGCTTATCTGATTTTGAAGCTGTCGAGTTGCCTCGCATTGTCATGTTGCCTAAGCACATCACTCATCTTCAAAAGGGATTAAGCTCTGTAAAGCCTCGCTCTGGGTTTTGATAATGTGTTCACCTAGAAACTCCAATCGATAGTGGTTCTACTGGACATAAACACTAACAGTACGTCTTTCTATCACTAAGGTCATCTCTCTCTCTCTCTCTCTCTCTACTTTTTTAGAGTGCATACACCAAGCGGATGTGCATTGTGGTACAGTGGATATCAGCTCAGAACGAGAAACCGGATAGCCGAGTACGAATTCCAGTTGAAAATCATTTACTTTTTTTTTATAATCATGTCGCCCCAAGCAAGGCATTTTACTGCCACTGTTTTGCAGGGGTACATAGGAGGAAAGTTATGAGAAAGAGAGACAGGTTATAGGGGTGTCAGGAAGTGGGTAAGAGAAAAATGAAAATACCGCTGAGAGTGGAGTGGATGGAGAAAAGAGCATGAGAGAGAGAGAGGATGCAGGTTAGTGAGATAGGAGATGACTATTGACTTTACATTTAGATTCTTGGAAATTGTAGCTGTCGGGGAAGCAAGTAAATGGAAGGGAATTCCACAGGCGGGAAATGCGAGTAAAGAATCTATTGGAGTAGAATTTGCAATTTATTGGTTTCACAGTAAAAGGTTGGAACCTAGTTGCTAATCTTGTCGCTCGAGTAAATTTATATATAGGAGGCACCAGTGAGTTAAGTTCATCAGAGCAGAAGCCGTGAAAATATTTGTAAAAGAAACACAAGAAAGCCACATTGCGCCGTTGAGAAAGTGACTGTATTTGAGCTGCTAAGTCGAAATCTTTTACATTACAGATTCTCCGTTGGATTTTCTCAAGGACACCGAGGTGGATAGCAGAAGTACCTGACCAGATATGGCAGCAGTATTCAATGCACAGGCGGATGGTAGATTTATATATGTGCAGGATTGTTCCAGGCGGAAAAAAAACTTCCTGGCCCTACACAGAGAACCGACTTTCTTAGCAGTGAATTTAGCTATGGATTCTATATAGTCATTCCACTTGAGGTCTGTTGTGAGTCTTAAGCCGAGGAGGCGCAGTGTTTTGCTTTCAGTGCTTTGCTTTCTGTGATGGTTAATAGATATTAATACGCAAATACTCTTACGCGAAAATACTCTTTGGAAAGATCACTTTTCCCCCCAGCTATGAGTTAAATAGCAGGACAGTTTAGGTTGGCAACTAGTCTTAGAAACTAATAGCAACCTACCGCGGGAAAATTTTCTGCCCGGTTAGTCATGTCTCTTTCGAAAAATGATCACGTATGGCACTTATCTGACTGACATCAATCGCAGCCTTTCCATACACACTCACTAACATATTGTGAATGTTTGTAGTCCTCTCTCCTTTTGAGAAAAGACATTCCTGTGCTTTCCTGTGCCCCTTCTATAAATACTTTCATGGTTTCTGCTCTGACGAACTTAAATCACTGGTGCCTCCTAGATGTGAATTTGCACGAGATACTAGATTGGCAACTAGGTCCCACCCTTTTACAGTGAAACCGATGAAATGTAACCGCAATTTCTACTCCAACAGCTTCTTTCCTCGCACTTCCCACGTGTGGAATTCCCTACCGCATGCTTGCTTCCCCGACGGCTACAACCTCCAGGGGTTTAAATGTAGGGTCAATGGACACCTTCTAACACACTAACTCACACCCACTCTCTTCAACTCTCTCCCTATGTACATCCTAAGTCGTCTATCACCCTCCTTCTGACATTTCCTATACCCAATCGTTCTATGTAACCCCCTGCGCTATAGTGGCAGTGGAATGCCTTGCTTGGGGTGACACGATTAAAAAAAAAATTATATGACAGCACTTTGCTTTCTACGTGTGTCAAGAGGAGCGGCTTCTTTGAAAAATAATTATTAGCAGAAAATGAGAAATTAACTCTACAAATCTTTCCTTTTCCATAAACTTTACGTTTTAAAAACAAATAAAACCCAAATAATTCTAATATTTTCAAAATTATAGTAGATCACGTACTGGTTTTTGACTGAATCTCATGTATACATTTTCTGTTTTTGTCATTTATCCTCTGAGTGTAGACGATCCAGAAACTCCTTAATATTTTCATTATTATCTGTGAATTGACATGTCATTTTGGGAAGAGGATAGTGCAATCGTTTTACCTCGCTTTTTGCACAGTTTGAAATTCAAATTTATCTTTCTCTTAAATTCACTGCCTCTCAAGGCTAGCGAGATAAATCTATCCTATCTTCTAACCAACTGGAGGGAAGAGACGCATTATGGTATTAATCCGTCTCTTCCTTCCAGTCATGGGTTAAATAACAGGACACATTGGGTTCTATGGCCTTGTCTGGCAACCAGTCTACCGCAGAAAGCAATGGAAACCTACTGCGGTATAATCTTCTGCCCAGTCAGTCATGTCTCTTTCGAGACATGATCGCCCAAAGCGTGTATCACGTATGGCATTTAACTGACTGACTGACTGAATATAATAGTTGGAAACAATTAAAACTTCTACTGGGCTCAAAGTGGGGGATCAGTTCTATATTGATATAAAGTAATAAACTGTTCCCCCCGCTAATTACTACTTAATAATATAATACATCTCCTTCTTTAGCAATGAGTCAAATAACAGGACAGATTGGGTTTTATAGCCTTGGCTGGCAACCTGTCTACCGCAGAAAGCAATGGCAGCCTACTGCAGGATAATCTTCTGCCCAGTCACTCATGTCTCTTTTGAGACATGATCGCTCATCGTGTATCACTTAACTGACTGACTGACTGACTGACTTCTAACCAATAGCTGGATAGATAGAAAAAATGGATTCATGCCTTTTCGAAGGGTAATTTGGCGTAAGTAAATGGAATAGACTAACCTGTAAATTGAACTCGGATTGCCGATGCCATTTTCAGGTCATTATCAGAATGACTGAATAACATTATGTACATATGCCGGATTATGACAGTTTGGAGCCTTAGGATAATTAAATTATGCCGCCTGCATCAAACAAAGCCACCCTGTAACTCTCCCGTTCTGAATATATTTTGCTTGTGATATATTTTAGCGACCTTTATAGAGCTTAAAGCAAACTTATTGCAAATCCTTAAAATAAACTACAACAGCTTTTCTTCTGTTTGTCAATAAAATATTCTTTAAGAAATACCATTATCTTATTATTATTGCAGACCAAATTAGCACATATCTCAACACAAGCACCGCAAAAAAATTAGTTTTTTAGTAACCGGCACTAGAACAATAAAACAAACAAAATAAATACGAGTTTGTAAGACTGAAATCATTTCAGTTTTAAAACAACTAGCAGTTTAGCAGCCCGGTTTCACTATGGTAGTTTAAGGAATAAACCTGGGTCGCGTAATAGCTCGTTTACAAATGGAATATATATATATATATATATATATATATATATATATATATATATATATATATATATATCCTACATCTATGGAAGGACTAGGAGTTTTATGCGTTATGCAATCATCAGGTGCATTTTTCAAACCGATGGTTTAATAGATTCACTCGATGTTCACTGGAATTAAATCTTATAAAGTTAAGTTACTCCTTTTTTAATAACAAGATTAAAAATTTAAACATTCTACGATTACATGTGAATAAAATTTTAAATTTTAAATAAAAATAAAAATACATTCTCCTCATATGTGTATTTATTAATTTACGTCACTATAACGCAGAACCCCTTATTGGAATCATTTTCACCGGCTTGGTGTGTTCAATAAACGGTGTCTTCATACAATCTGTGGTTACAATCTGGAAGATATCAAATATTAATCAGTTTTCAAAGTGTGACACTAAAGGCATAGGGACATTTCTAATGCAATTGCAACTTTGCTGATGCGGATGGTCATGTTGTACGCATGCGTGATAAAGAAAAACCTCATCTACAGAACAACTATATCAAGGTTCTCGGAAAGTGGGAAAACCCTTGTTGAGTGACAAGAATACCCTTAAGCAAAACCTAAATTCTATAATTACCCATCTGTCTTTCGTTGAGAAAATGGTTTCTTATTGTACCAAGTGGAGGATTCTTTGCAATCAAGCATTACAGCTTTTGAAAAGTCATATATTGAGCACCTGCGTATCTAGAAGGAGAAACACCGGACATTCCTGTAGCCGTCACAAGAGGTGATGTTCTTGTATGTGTAATATTAGGTTGGTCTCAAGTTGTCGATAAAATTAATCGAAGATACAAACACAAGTAACATAACAAGGACGGAACGGCAGGAGAGCTCATCACATACACAGAAAGAGTATTTTATTTATAGACACTAGAGATATCCATGAAATACGTTCGGTTTATAATTCCTTGGCAATTCGGGTATGTAGAAACTGTCAGCCAAGTTGGTGCCAAAATGTTTAAATGCCGACCAGAAATGAAATACAATGGACATCTCTAAATTGATTTTGCCGCAGTTTCAATGATTTTGAGTTCATATTTGGGATCGGGTTGAATAGCACACAGTAACCGATGGCGCCTTCACGGTCTAAGGTTTCCCACCGATATATAACTGGAATAATTATGTCGAGTCTATTGCCAAGTCTGATGCTTGGTTCACTATTTCGTTCGAGACATTTTTTCTCAAGTCTACTACTCGTTCGTATAACAAATGTTGCTGCCACCTGTGGTTTGATATTTCTAAAGATTCTTGGCTTACGACCATGTCTCGTTAACAGACCAGTTCTCGTTAAAAAACCAATTCTCGTTAAAAAAAACCATGTCTCGCTAAAAGACCAGTTCTCGTTAAAAGACCATGTCTCGTTAAAAGACCAGTTCTCGTTAAAAGACCATGTCTCGTTAAAAGACCAGTTCTCGTTAAAAGACCATGTCTCGTTAAAAGACCAGTTCTCGTTAAAAAAACATGTCTCGTTAAAAGACCAGTTCTCGTTAAAAGACCATGTCTCGTTAAAAGACCAGTTCTCGTTAAAAGACCATGTCTCGTTAAAAGACCAGTTCTCGTTAAAAGACCATGTCTCGTTAAAAGAACAGTTCTCGTTAAAAGACCAGTTCTCGTTAAAAGACCAGTTCTCGTTAAAAGACCATGTCTCGTTAAAAGACCAGTTCTCGTTAAAAGACCAGTTCTCGTTAAAAGACCATGTCTCGTTAAAAGACCAGTTCTCATTAAAAGACCAGTTCTCGTTAAAAGACCAGTTCTCGTATGATCACTGAATGCAAAACAACGTCGAGCTACAATAGCTACATAGGTGACTACTTGGTTATACCAGGTACTGTCAGGTTGGATATGCGACCAGTGTAATGAATAACGCCTCGGAAAATAACTGGAAATCGGAGAACCGAGTTCTAATTCAAGCCGGGTTTGTTATATTCACTAGCTTAAAAATAACCTTCTGAAAGGTGCGAATTCACCTCTTCTTCCTGTGGTTATGGGTTAATTAGTAGAATTTGTATTATTAAAAATTATCTGAAAGAAGTTCTTTAATCTTTCTGTATCTATATAACCTGCAAAGGGTTTATAAACCGTAAAAACAAATCAATAATAATAGTAAAATTTAATGACAAAATCCAAAGAATAATCTGCAATATTATTGGTCTTCAACGAACATATCGGTTCAATCATTTCCCTAACGCCGCAGTATAGCTTCTTTGCGCCTTTTTTTAAATATTTTCATGGTAAATGAGTTTTTATCTTTGTTACTTTGGCGTTGTGCGTTGTGGTGCAGTGGATATCGGCTCGGAACGAGAAGTCGGGGAGCCGAGTTCGAATTCCAGTTGAATTCATTACATTCACTTACGCGCAAATACCCTTGGGAAAGGTATTAATCCGTCTCTTCCTTCCAGTTATGGGTTAACTAACAGGACAGATTGGGTTCTATAGTCTTGGTTGGCAACCAGTCTACCGCAGAAAGCAATGGCAACCTACTGCGGATAATCTTCTACCCAGTCAGTCATGTCTCTTTCGAGACATGATCGCCCAAGCGTGTTTCACGTATGGCACTTAACAGACTGACTTTGGCTTCATAAATTTCAGATTCCTACTTGATTGGCAGCTACAATTCATCATTTTACTGTTGAAATTACTGGATGCGATCGGAAGTTCTATTATAATAGTTTCTTTCGTCCCACTTCTCGTATGTGAAATTTTATTCCAGGTTCTTGCTTTGTTGGCTATATATATATATATATATATAGTTGATTTACTAAATGCCGCTTAGATGTGGCACAAGGACGAAGGTATGGGGTACTCGGTGAGGATCAAACTCACTACTCAGTTGTAATAGGTTCTAGCAAGACAAGCTTGCTAACCATTACACCACAACGGGGTGCCATATATATATATATATATATATATATATATATATATATATATATATATATATATATAGTGTGTGACAAAAAATTCTGAAATTTACTGTATATATTTGGCTCTGTAAATAAATAATAATATTTACATCGAGCGCTCCACCTTAATTAATTTGAATATTAATAAAATTAAGATCAATAGGATCTGTTTTTTGGAATTTTACATATTTGCTCATAATTTTGGGATTTAATATATATATATATATATAACCAGGTATAGGGTAGGTATGGATGGAATAAAATCCCGTATCCAAAGAAACACTATTTTTAAAATATGCTGAATACAAAGTAGATATATGTTGATACTGAGGTTAACATCAAGCAGATAGTCTGTTTCATGCTTGAAGGCAATCTTTAGGCTATGTGTTGGTCAAAGGTGCATTATGGCCAATAAGATCTATTGTATTATCTCAATTTTTATTGTATAGGTGGTAACGGTTACGTTTAAAATTATTCTAGATGCTATTAAGTGGGAATAATTGTGGATCCGCATGCAATTATTTGTAGTTATTTTATAAATCCTTTTACTCGTTATGTATCATTGATTACTTATTTGTTGTTGATTATCACGATTACAATCACTTGTGTTTATGTGTGCATTCGTAGTTGCTTAATTTGTTTATTTACTTACATTTCTTTTCTAGTGTTGGTTATCTTATTTGTTTCGTTTTAAGAATTGACTTTGTCTAAACTATTTTCAATTATCTGCGTTGTGTATAGTTTATACACTTACATTTATCATGGTGGTATTTTACAAAGTATTCACTTATAGTTTTCGATTTTTCGAGTCAAAATTTGATTTTGGTCAGCATTTTGAAATAAGTTCGGATTGTTTATTTAGTTTTCATTGGTTTAGTTTGTTTAACTGCATATCAATTCCTTATGGACCATTTAATTCCGAATTTTAATTTTCTTGGGAGCTTTGGTATCTTTTTTCAATAATGTTTAGCTGATAATTTTTCTTTTTGTTTTCCAATAATCTGTTGCTGGTAATTCTTTTTACTATGAAAATGTATGGCTGGTATTTTTACTAAAATATATATTTTTATTCTTTCATTATATTTTGATCACAGGTTTGCTATTTAACCATAGCTGGAACTCTAACAAGGGCTACCATCCCGAATCAGGGTAGACCTAGGAAAAAACAGCAATTTGTGTTCATCTGGGAAGATAATTATAACTATTTTCTTCTCGAGAGATAGTTTACGGATTTTTAATTTATTGTTGTAGGCTGGTGCTGTTTTCTTTATTTTCCATTGTATTTTTGGTGTGCTTCGGTTTTAGATTTTAATTTTCAACATATGTTTAGAAAGCATTGTTTTATTCGCGCATTGACTATTCGTAAATTATGTTTTGTGTGCGTCTTTTCTCTTTTTACAGGGTCCGTCATTTAATTTAATTTTATATTTCTGTTAATTATATTCTGAAATAAATAACGGAAAAATGTTTTTATTATAAATAATAAAAATATTACAACAAATATTTCTTTTCTACGTACCGAGCAGTATTAAAAGTAAATCCTACGAATTGTAGAATGTTATTCCATTAGTTCTTACTACTACTACTACTACTACTACATCTACCTACCTATCTATCAATAAACTGCAATCTGTTGCGGTCTCTATCTCTGTGTGTGTGTCTCTCTCTCTTTCTTTGTCTCTCTGTCTGTCTGTCTCTCTCTGTCTCTCTCTCTCTCTCTCTATATATATATATATATATATAGTCATCCGCAGACAGATCTGTTTCGCTGTATCACAGCTCATCAATACGGTTAGACTCCGATTGCTTTCAACCCAGGATTGAAACCCGACCGAATTGGCGTCAGTCAGCGATTATACCTCTGGACTATTGGCGCTCGGTAGAAGAAGGCAAACTTTTTAGCGCGTATATTATCATTATACACACCCAAAAACCAGAGTGCTCTAATTCATTATCGAATGAGCAGTAAATTCATTATTGAATGAGCGATATATATATGACTATTTATAAGTATTGCAGTCTGTTACTATCCATCTATCTTTAAATATATATATATATATATATATATATATATATATATTGCAGAATGCTATTATCTATCTATCTATCTATCTATCTATCTATCTATCTATCTATCTATCGTCATCCGCAGACAGATCTGTTTCACTGTATCACAGCTCATCAGTACGGTTAGACACCGATTGCTTTTAACCCAGGATTGAAACCCGACCGAACTGGCGTCAGTCGGTGATTCTACCTCTGGGCCACGAGCGTTCGGTAGAAGAAGCCAGGCTTTTTAGCGCATATATCATTATACACGCCCAATAGCTAGAGTGCTCTAATTAATTATTGAATGAGCGATATATATATATATATATATATATATATATATATATATGTTTCTATCTCCATATCAATATATATGTCTATCTATTGCAGTCTCTTCATATGTATCAAACTATCTTTTTATATATCTATGTATTGCAAACTGTTCCGATCTATCTATTGCATTCTTTTCCTATCAATCTATATATCGTAGTGTTCATATAGAATATGTGTGTGTATATCTATCTATGTATTGCTGCATGTTCCAATCTATCTATCTATCTATCTATCTATCTATCTATCTATCTATCTATCTATCTATCTATCTAACCGCAGTCACATTTGTACGTACTTCCATTTCTCTTGGTGTTATTACAAAGGCTTTTTAATTTTGGGAGTGGATCGTGTACGTATTTTCTTAATTGCCTGCAATTCAAATCAATCATTAATTCTGTTTTATGTCCATTTAATTTTGGAAGTGTGCAAGAAGTGAAGCATTCTTTGCCATTACCTTGTTAGGCCGACACTAACACCCCGAAAATGAAGAAACGTTTTTGACAGTAAATGTAGCTACTGTACCATCCAAATTAAGGAGTGAGAATAAAATATTCGAACATATGTTTGTAGGAATAAATAACAATCATTATATAGCAGATTATATATATATATATATATATATATATATATATATATATGTTGTTTAATTGCTTAGTTTCAGAACATAATAAGGTTATACCAGTGCATATTTGTATTAAAAAGTGTTCAATACAATTATATTGTAGAACCTTTGAATATTTTGCATTTATAAGCGTAATAACTCGTTTACAAATGGAATATATATATATATATATATATATATATATATATATATATATATATATATATATATATATATATATAAGGGAAGAAGAAAATATTAACAACGTTCAGAACATTAATTTAAAACAGTGCTCAATATAGAAATAGTGCAATGAATAATAATTATAAGTTATAGTTTAGAACATGATACAAATTATAATTTACTACAAAAGTGTACATTTTGTTTCGACAAAGAAAAACAATGTCTCATCAGGTAATTTAAAATGAGTGTACTAAACCTTTATTTTTGAAAGAGAAGATTAAAAAATCTCACTTCCCCTTTTATTTTTGGAAAGTTGTATGACGTAAATCAGGGAGCCGAGTTCGAATTCCAGCTGAATTCCTTGCATTCACTTACGCGCAAATACCTTTGGGAAAGGTATTAATCCGTCTATTCCTTCCAGTTATGGGTTAAATAACAGGACAGATTGGGTTCTATAGCCTTGGTTAGCAACCAGTCTACCGCATGAAAGCAATGGCAACCTACTGCGGGATAATCTTCTGCCTAGTCAGTCATGTCTCTTTGGAGACATGATCGCCCAAGCGTGTATCACGTATGGCACTTAACTGACTGATATCATGTTTCTGATTTGTGGCATTATTACATCGTCTTCTCACATTTCTTTTCCATTTTTATACACCCTGAAAAACATTTTTTCGCCAATCCTTAAGTATTAATGCCCTTTTCGTTACCCGTTCTTATTCTTTATTGATTTAGTAACAACTTGTCGAACACTGATTTCAATTTTCTTACAAGCATTAATTCTGCCGGCGACATGCCATACAGTGTATTCGGATTTCGATAAATTCTCAAAAACTGTTGTAGTTGATCTTGGGTAATATGGCGAGGTAGTAGTTGATTTTCAATGGAGAACATTTTACAAAAGTATTCGAATTCGTGAGCAATGAATTGTGTAATGTTATTCGAGACTATGGTATCTGAATCGCATATCATGCAAACAGTTCTTGTAAAAGAGTCACTGTCACCGAAGAAGTTGGGTTTTTGCACTTACATATTTCCGGCATCTGTTAAAAGATTTCACAGATAAATAAAAGATATTGAGAATTTATCGATCCGATTAACAAGAGGTTATCTCATCTCAAACATTGTGATGATTGATTATTTGCTCTAATTTTGTGAAGTGAATTGACAAACACGTTTTAGCACTTGTTCGTATATATATATATATATATATATATATATATTTCAGATAGATTATCTGTAAAAGAATAATATTAATAAGGTTAAAAGGAAAAATTATCTTAGTTGATGTGTTCCTTCCTCTGTGGTACTTTATACCAATGCAACAATTTACTATGATAAAGTCCCACGGAGAACTGAACATGTCGGCTAAGATACCTTTTCCTTTTTGTTTTTATTCACACACACACACACACACACACACACACATATATATATATATATATATATATATATATATATACTTTATCATGTGCCGTGCATGGCTCTTCAGGACGTAGGCTCATGAAGGTACACGGGACTTTCACTTGGCTCTGCCCTTGTCGCTCTCAAAATTCTTCTTGGTATGTCTCCCAAACCGCATTCTGACATTCGTTTGATCAGGCCTATAAACTAAGTCTCGCGCTGCTTTCCCCTGTCTCTCTTTCCCTCTATCCGCCCTGTGAGTATTAAATTCTCCAGGCCCTTCTTCCTCATTACATGTCTCAGAAACCTCATCTACCTCTTCCCTATATTAAGTATGTGTTTTCTCCTCGTCTCCATCCTCTCCAAAAACCTCGTCGTAAGTCACGTGCTCAGTCTATGATATCTTCAGCATCCTTCTGTAAAACCACGTTTCTGCTGCCTCAAGCCTATCCTTCATCTATGAACAACATCCACTGCCATACAGAAGGACAGACACCACATAGCAATAGAGAATTCTCTTCTTTGTTTCCAATGATTTTTTTTCTGTTTTTCAGTACTCGGGTTAGCTTTTGAAAGGCTTCCTTGGCTATGCCAATGCGTCTTTGGATCTCAACATCGCACTTTCTATCCTAATGTCAACACGTTTCCCAGGTATTTAAACTTCTTTACTTGTTTTATTTTAGTTTCTCCGACCTGTAGCTGGCATTTTGGGGTCATCTTTTTGCTGATGACCATACATTCAGTTTTCTTGAAGTTTATGCTTAGACCTTTCTTCTCGCTTTTTTTTTTTTTTTTTTTGCTACCTTCTGTACATTCTTATTTCCGTGTCTGCTATCAGCACTGTGTCATCTACGTATCTTACATTGTTGAGATTGTGGCCGCCAATGGCGAATCCTGGCTAGGGCTTTATTTCTCTCAGAATTGTTTCGCTGTATAAGTTGAAGAAACCCGGTTAAAAAACACATCCTTGTCTTACGTACCTTTTTATTTGTGAATACCTGCTGAATTCACTTCGTATCTTTACGCAAGCGGTTTGCTGCCAATATATATTCTTGATTATCCTACGTCTTTTCTGAAAATGTCAAGGTTGTCGAGCATCTCTATCAAGTCCTTGTGTGGTACTTTGTCAAATGCCTTTGCGTCGTCTATAAAGCACAGATAGAGGTCATTCTGCATTTCTATTGCTCTTTCAGATAGCATTCCGAGTATGAATATCACATTCCTTGTTCCGGTATCTTTAATGAAGCCACACTGTTCTTGTTCTATCTTCTGGGCTGATTCTGCTGCACGCTCTGTTTATCAGAATCTGGATGATGAATTTTGTTATGTGGCTCATTAAGCTAATTGTTTGGTGAAGTTCTCATTCGTTTGCAGATGGCTTCTTAGGTAGTGATATGAAAATTGATCTGCTTAGGTCCTCCGGTTTATTGCCAATGTTGTAGATTTTGTTTATTATTTCTATAAGCTTGTCTATGCCAAAGTCTTCTAAGGCCATCAACATCTCTATTACAATACCATCGAGTTCTGCTGCTTTATTTCTGTTCAAATTGGCCATTAACGATTCCACTTTGGTTTTTAATGTTTCTGGCTCATTCGTATTTTTTGTGTATTTTTGGTTGTTCTCTCTTGTCGTGGAAGAGATCAGCAATATACTCATCTTATCTCTGAAGTATTTTTCTTTTTCTAGTATGAATGTACCGTCCTTTGCTTTTAAACATCGTGTTGTTGAGCAGATCATTTTACCTGTCATGCTCAGTCTCTCTACGACGGCACATTTATCGTGGAGCCATCTTTCTTTAGCTTGTCTGCATTTTTTCCTTATTTCCTTGTGTAGTTTCTTCCATTCTGTTCCATATCTTGGCATCGTCTTTTTGTCTCTTTTGCATCAGGATCATGAATCGCTTCAGTGATCCACTTATTTTTCTCATTTTGAGCTTCCATTTCCAATTTGTTTTTTATATTTCGTTTTCACATTATTCATTTACAATTCCGGCAGGTTCGGGTCATTCACGAGTCTCTTGTATGGTAGTCTTGAAGCTGCATTAGGTTTCTTTAATTGCCTTAGTTTTATCCTTAGTCTACATAAAACTGGTATGTGGTCACTTCCGCAATCAATACCTGGGTAGGCTTTGCAGTGAAGGACTGCGTTTCTGAATCTCTTTTTGATAGCAACATAATCAATTTAGCCCTTATTTTATCCTCCTGGACTTTTCCCTGTCCATAGTCTTCTTGGGTGCTCTTGGAACAAGGTTTTAGTTATTATACCCCTTTCTATTTGCGTATACCTGCTGAATTCAATTCTTATCTAAATGCATCAATGGACCCATTTCTCATCACAGCCATTACGGTGTCCTGATCGAAAATTGCCGACAGTTTCTCTCTCTCTCTCTCTCTCTCTCTCTCTCTCTCTCTCTCTCTCTCTCTCTCTCTCTATACGATACTTTGTGTTGTCGGTGCATATAACACTATCTAAACTTATTTATAAATGGAACGCTGTGTGTGTGTGTCCATTACCTATAGATTCCGAAAACGGCTGAAGCGATTTTCTTGTCGAGGTACCCCTGATAAATATCGAAAATCGATAATCGAAAAAATCGGGTTATAGAAGCAGTGGTCCGATTTTAATCAAATTTGATACACTCATAGACAATGACATAAGAAACGATATTCAGAAGTTTCAAGGTTGCAGTTCTTACAATAGTGCAGAAAATCGATAATATATATATATATATATATATATATATATATATATATATATATATATATATAAACGACAAGATGCTTGTGTGTGTGTGTGTGTTTATCTGCCTGTATGTCTGTATTTTTTTCAGCCCTTTTATTTTAGTTTTTGCTTCGGGTTTGGCTCTAAGTAGGTATAATTGTAGTTCTTACTCTCAGCCATGATACCATTTACTCAGAGGACTTATTTAGCCTTCAAAATTCAGTTTACGACGAAAAAAACTTATTTGATATCGATACCAGGAAATCAAAATTTGACTTACATCCATTCATTTTTCTTTCAGTCTACGGTTTCGCTTTAACTGGAAACAACTACTGCTTTTTAGTCTTTCGTGCCAACGTCCAAAGAGTCTGAGCTCCAGGACCATGGATTAGTTTTAAAGCTTTCATTACACCCGAGCAACGACGGGCTATACTGCTAGTTACTGATATATTGAGAGACATCCCTTTCCGTTTAACTACTAGAATTATTTTAGATATCTAGCAGTATCCCATAATGCATATTTTTGTTTTTATCCAGTATAAGGCAGACTCCTTTTTCATTATTTTCACTTCCTGCGTATATGATTCTGTGATCGTCATTGATGACAAAATGGCCAAACTCTATTTTTTGGCCATTTCGTTTCACATATGCCTGAAATGTTCATGTTTGATCTAATCATGTACGCGTTCAAAAAGTATCCGAATATAGTCTTTCTCTTCAAAACTAGTGGGAGGTGATGCGCATGCGTGAAATTTTTCGAATCGGCTGCGTCAGTTCCGCCCGTTACACCTCGAGTACAGACGTGTGATGCACGCTTGTCGGATTTTTGTTTTTACGCAAGATGACCGAACGCATTTTTTAAACACACCTGGTGTAAGATGTTATTCAATAAACCAGCAAAAGTTCAAGAGAGTTCTCTAATTTATCAACTCAGTAGTTTCGTGTCGAAACACTCATCAGAACGTGTTGAATACACCGGTTCTCGTCCGCTCACCAAAGTTTAGCAACATAAAGCCTGGTCAGTACTTAGATGGGTGACCGTTTGGGAATATCAGGTGCTGTGAACGTAAAGATCAAGAATGGTCCACCGGTCCTTCAGGTTTGGGGTTTGGGCGCAGGGCTAAAAACCCTGTCCCATAAAAACAGGAACAAAAAGTTACTGCCCCACACACCATTGGGTGTAAAAGGGTGAGATGATATATATTTAATATATATATTTAATTGGAGTAGATAGATCTATCTATCGCCCGGTTCACACTCCACCCACGTCTATTGGACAGGTTAAGAGGCTCATCCCTTGTTCCCTGTTTAGGATGTGGTTTCCGGCTTTCTCTTTTCCAATCTTCTCACTTTGTTTTTTTTTTTTCAATTGGAGTAGATAGATCTATCTATCGCCCGGTTCACACTCCACCCACGTCTATTGAACAGGTTAAGAGGTTCATCCCTTGTTCCCTGTTTAGGATGTGGTTTCCGGCTTTCTCTTTTCCAATCTTTTCACTATTACGTAGCCCCCTGCACATCAGTGGCGTTACCGCATTGCTCGGGGTGATACGATTAAAATATATATATATATATATATATATATATATATATATATTAGGGCAAAGTATTTGTCACTTTAACTGAGTAGGTTCATGCTGACTGAGAAGATTCGTAAGTGCGCCGTTATGATACCTTCATTCTTCAGGGCTAGTTTTTCTGCTATTAAACCTCAGTTTCCATTCCTATTCATAAGAAGCTTAAGGGAAATTTGATATTTCCTGTAACTGGTCTCGCTTGTGATTGGTTGATTTTTTTTTAAGGATTTGTTTGTTGCTTTTAATATGAGTGGGTGTCCGCTTGATTTTATTTATTTATTGTTAAATTTATTCTTGTTTATATAAAATTCACAAACACAAATATTGCTGCCGTGTACAAATGGGTGACAGTTGTCATTCGTGTACATTTGTGGTTAGTCTATCTTCATTCTACTGAGAAGTATTCCACCTAACAATGACAGGATATTCATATCGTGAACAGGCAGATATAATTTTTACATACGGTCGTGCGATTGATAATGGACGCCAGGCTGCACGGCTGTATCAGATTGCGTCTAAAGACCGAAGACAGCTGAGTTATCGAGAAATTTTCCCCAACTTCCAGACACCAGTAGTAGTGTATCTATGCGTGACCCCACTAATTAAGCACAATCTGACATATTTTCATAATCGGTTTCGCAATCTGAGGTACAGCATCCCGAGGAGACAACAAATGTTTGGAACGCTTGGTAGTTTCGTACAGAACCCACTTTTCATCACTGGTAAGCACTCAATTGAATAAGGATGCGGTACGGTGGCGAGAAAACAGCGATACGCAGGCTGCCACTCGTTGTCTCTTGTGGACCTCTAACAGCGTTTGCGGACCCCACTTGCTCAGTTTGTACATCTTACCTAGGCGGTGCAGGTAAAGTCTAACTGTTTCATCGGAAACGTTGAACTGTCTTGCAAGTTCACCACACGTTAGACTACTGTCCTCTTCGTCGCGTTTTAAAATTCTTCCAGACAACTTTTTTTTATTATTTGTTATAAAACATTTTTAGGGAAAAACACATCGTCCTTTACGATTTATTCACCTTAGGAAGGCTGTAGAATGGATCAGCCGAAATCCCATGGTAACAACAACAACACAAAGTTCAGTTGTGGCAACCTGCATATCGTTGAAGTTGTGCGAATTTTGCTTGTAATGAATTAAAAAGACAGGAAGATTTTCTAACATAATTAAATAACAAAATTTAATGATTACATATTTCGATTTGTGTGCGTTTGCGGTATGTGTGCGGGTGACTACGATAGAGAGAAAGGGAGAAAGAAGAGAGAAGCTTGCTAGATTAAGTTAGTCCATCCTCTTATGGTCAAAGTTGACAAGCCATGAAAATGAGGCTTGACACTGATATTTGAAACACTGTATATTGACCTACTAACTTATTCATAAACAGAACTTTCTCTGTCTTCCTCCGTCCATTTCTCTCTCTCTCTCTCTCTCTCTCTCTATATATATATATATATATATATATATATATATATATATAGCTTATGTCAATTCGGGTCTCAATCCTGACTAGAAGCAATCAAATGTCTAACCGTACTGTTTCGCTGTATCACAGCTTATATATATATATATATATATATTCCATTTTTAAACGAGTCACTCGCTACCTAGGTTTCTACCATTAGTGGTGTCATCAGGCGATTTAATAATTTTTTTTAGTTATTAAAAATAGCCTGATGACACGAGTCATGGTATCAACAAAGGTAGCGAAATAACCCGTTTAAAAATGGAAAATATTCAAAAGTTCTACCATATAATTGTATTGAACTCCTTTTTAAGGAGTCTAACCCTATTATGACCAAAAACGAAGTATTAAACAATCAATCAATCAATATATATATATATATATATATATATATATATATATATCATTAGCGTTATGGACACTTAAGGTATAATAACATGTATAATAACAACAATGAATATACACTTTAAACAAAACGTTCACGGCCTCTCAAACTTTTCATTCTATATATATATATATATATATATATATATATATATATAGTGAGAGAGACAATCAAACAGACAATCTTATATATAGAACCATGTTGAGATAAACAATGATTCCATTTTATTTAGATAGACATGCATACCTAAATATAAGAACGATAGATAAGTAATTTTCTAAGCGCCGCTTATATGTGGCACAAGGCAAATCGTATGAGGTACCTAGTGAGAATCAAACTCACTACTCAGTTGTAATGATTCTAGCTAGACAAGATTGCTAACAATTACACCACGCCGAGGTGACCAAAGATAAGAATGTTAGATAGATAGATAGATAGATAGATAGATAGATAGATATGAACAGACTCAGATAGATAGATAGATAGATAGATAGATAGATAGATAGATATGAACAGACTCAGATAGATAGATAGATAGATAGATAGATAGATAGATATGAACAGACTCAGATAGATAGATAGATAGATAGATAGATAGATAGATAGATAGATAGATAGATAGATATGAACAGACTCAGATAGATAGATAGATAGATAGATAGATATGAACAGACTCAGATAGATAGATAGATAGATAGATAGATAGATAGATATGAACAGACTAGATAGATAGATAGATAGATAGATAGATAGATAGATAGATAGATATGAACAGACTCAGATAGATAGATAGATAGATATGAACAGACTCAGATAGATAGATAGATAGATAGATAGATAGATAGATAGATATGAACAAACTCAGATAGATAGATAGATAGATAGATAGATAGATAGATAGATAGATAGATAGATAGATAGATATCACGGTCATATAAATTTACATTTGAATTTGATGAATGTAACTGTAATTTCGATGCTAACAATATTTTTCTCACTCTTCTCGCTTGTGGAATCCATAACTGGAGGGAAGAGACGGATAAATACCTTTCCCAAGATCATTTGTGTATAAGCGAAGGCAAAGAATTCAACAGGAATTTGAACTCGGTTCTCTCCACTGCACAGGTTACCGACCATTGCATCTAACGCACATCAACGCCATATAAACAGTCGGGATAATATTCACCCACAATTTTGTAGAGCTTCCTGGGTCCGTTTTCCGCGTTATTGTTTGTAATCAGTCAGTTGTGGTACATGCTAAGGCGATCATATCTCTTTCGAGACATGACTGACAAGGCAGAAGATTTCCCCGCGCCAGGTTGCCATTACTTTCTGCGGTAAACCGGTTGCGCCTCGTTTGACTTTATGGCACGCAGTTTATTCCAATTTTGTTTACTTCGTTTCCTCTTCACTTGTTCACTCACATTTTCTCATAAACAATCACACAAATAAACAATGATTAATTACCATATTTATTGAATTTCGTAACTTTTCGTTCAAGGTAACATTTTCATCATATCTAACCATTGGCGATTTTCTCTAAGGAAGACCACGTGCTTAAATAGCATGTGCTGTAGAAAACAGAAAGTTCATAATATTATTTTCTCTGGAGAAGAAATATATCTTTAATTCAAAAAAATATTTCTCGTGTTTTTTAATGAATAAGTAATAAACGAATCCCATGCAGAAGTTTGTTTATCACTGTAATCTGTAATAAGATTATACCAAGACGTCAATTTTTCATTCTTGAGAATTTTTTTCTCCAAAAATCAAGCAACGCTTTCCTCACTTCAAAAACAGATTCTTACGGGTATAGTCTTCCGTAGAGTAAAATGGCTGAGACACCTTCAACTAAAAATGAATCTGAATCTTTTTAATAGTGCGATTATGACGAGCTATATTTGATGCCACTTACTGGTCGGAAAATGTTGCCCATGCCAATTTTAGGTCAAGATTGGCAATTATTGTTGCTTAAGAATTAAATTACACATTTAAATGTTCAAATTACATTCAAGCGATGTTCATTCGGACTATAAAAACACGATTTCGTGGATCGCTTTGAATGAACAAAAGAATGACCTAATAATGATGTTTCTAGAAAAATTATACGTTTTCAAATTGGAACGAAAGCCTCGATTTCATTATTTTCGTTTCATTTTATATTTAGAGGAAAATAAACAAAAATATTCACGTATTGAACACACGGCTGAAGTGAAGAATTTTCGATCCGTCCATCTTTGTCAAATCTGGCTAAATAACAAACCGTCGGAATTTCTTTTGAATATCTTCTTACACTGGGTAGAAAAGCTTTCAGTGCCCACAATGTGCGGTTGATGTAATCCAGGGGCCGGCAATCTTTTGTTATGTGCCGACTTAGGGTTTCAGTTTGGTAACAGCATATTAATTTTTATTCAAGTCAAGGTCAATATGCCTGTTATACAATATATTTTATATAGTAATATATACAATAATATGTAAACCACATTAATATAAATAAACCGTTTTTAAAAGTTGTTTTAAAAGATTTTATTATTAATAGGAGCCTTGCCTTTACATGAACTTAACCAATTGGTCAATATCGGCAACATATGTTGCTTTGATTTTTACATAATTTTCTGTATGCTGAGGTGTTAGACAACATCGTTGTGAGCCTAACACAGTTTCATGTGAGGGAAAGGTTGCTCATAGAAATAAGTTAAACCAAAAGCTGAAAGAACAGTAAAAGCAGATGAAAGATCTCGGGATGGATGTCTCACATTTGAGAATAGTCGCAGACTTTTCTAAATTTTTGTCAGAGACTTCTTTGGTTCAACAAATAATGTCATGGAAATTGCTTGGTGTGACACACATGCCGTAGATTGCTGACCCCTGGTGTGGCGCAAAATGAGGACTCACAGTTCAAATTTCACATTTTAGTTGTACTCGATACGTTCGCGTCCGTAGGTATACCCTTGTAAAAGGCATGAACCCGTTTCTTCTCCCCAACCAGTTTTGGGTTAATTGGAGATTTATCTGGAAAAAACATTATCACACTCCTCCTAATTTCTTTTTTTTTTAATAACCCAGGCTTCAAATGAAAGTCATACGTTTATATTTGCACTAAGTACATCATCACGCTTCCTGCTATCCTCTACTTTTTACTGTAATATAACAATCTAGGCCCACCCGAGGAAGTGAGGAAGCGGGGGCGTTTTCCGGCCGTTGAAAGGAACGGATGGTTGTTTGACCTTATTTCCGGCAGTAGCGGAAATGGCTACAAGAGGCAAACAGAACAAGTGTCTCTGAGAATTACGTGGGCGTGCGTAGGCGAGGCAAAAAATCGGAAGTACCGGTTTGGAGATAAAAAGACCTCGGGCACGGATTTCACGAGAGACCAGTCTAGTCAGACAGACGAGTCGAGTCAGACAGACGAGTCTAGACAGAGGCAGACAGAGGAGCAACAGATACGACGACACTCCCCCGTCACCCCGTCAACCCTTAGAAGAGCGCTCTCTCACTCTCTGTTCACTAGGCTACACGGTCCATCGTTCATTAATAAAGATATCACTGATATATTTTTATATACACCCGTGTTTGTTTGTGGCCTTGTACCAGACAGTTAAATATATAACATTTACAAGAGGCAAGTGAAGCCAAAAATAACCCAGGCTTCAAATGAAAGTCATACGTTTATATTTGCACTAAGTACATCATCACGCTTCCTGCTATCCTCTACTTTTTACAAGAGGCAAGTGAAGCCAAAAAAAGACTCATGTAGCTTCTTAGGAAGAAGACAGCTTAACCTGCTCAGAGTGAATACCACCACAATTACAAGTTTCGGCGGACCTGAAGGAAACTAGCACCACCTTTAAATTTGTTGTCTTTCATTTTTTTAAAAACTTTTTTCAGTGCAGTCTTATCGGTTATTACATAAAGTTTCCCATTATCAAAAAGAATTTGAAAAAATTTCAATATTTAAACAATTTTTTTCGGGGGATGGCTCACTTTCCTATACAACGTTATAGTAAATCGATCCTCCATTTTGGAACCACTCGCGTTTGGGTCACTTTGTTTTGCTTTTTTTGGAACGAGTTGTTGCTCTTGTTTTTGTCTTTTTCAACTTTTCTTCAGTTCTTACGATGGCATCTTCCTCGGAAACTCCTAAAATGGCTTTATTCAAAAATTTCGCACAGGATTCAGTTGTTGAATATGCGCAAGCAAAAAAGTTAATTGCATAGGATCGATAAGGTTGTATGAAAAACTGAACCCCTCCCCCCAACCCAAATTGTTTATATGTTGAAATTTTAAAAATTTTTTTTGTCAGTCGGAAAGTTTATGGTTTAATCGATAAGATTGCACTGAAAAAAGTAAAAAAAATTGATGATCAACCAATTTACAGGTGGTGGTAATGTTGCACTGGTGAGTGATTCTAAAATGGAGGATCGATTTACTATAACGGTTGTATGAAAAACTGAGCCCCCTCCACAAATTTTTGAAATATTGAAATTTTTCGAAATTTTTTGTCACTCGGAAAGTTTAGGGTGTAATCGATAAGATTGCATTGAAAAAAGTAAAAAAGAAAAATGAAAAACAACAACTTTAAAGGAGGTGGTAATCTCCTTCAGATCCGCTCAAGTATCTTTACTAGTCCTGGGTATGACGATAAACTACATCCAGCAGCAAGGTCTCTGATGGAGATTAGAGGTTTAGTGGAGTGTGGAGCCATTTCTTAGTTATAGTAGTTCCCAGGCTCACTCCGACCCGAGGTAGTAGCATCTCTTAGGGTCCCACCTATGGGCAAATACTGAACTCCCAAACAAAGCAAAATACTATGAAAGTATAGAAATACCAGCAATACCATTTTACATAAAAATACAATACATTTTATAGCAAAATTACCAACAAGACATTTTATCTATAGTTGAAGGAAGATATTCCATTCAAAATATTTACATATTCGCATTAAATAACCCAAGATCCAGATTAGACCGAAAATAGTGCGCTGTTGTCATATATTGGCAGAAGGTGATTAGTCTTCAGTCTCGTTAGAGTCTAAAAGTGTCTCCTTGTAGGCGACCAGTTATTCTCTACCTTTACCACAGACGAGGCGTCAAAGGCCTCTCACCGCTACATCGCTATTTCCATATGTTCAGAGTGTTCAGATAAACTACACTTCCAAGTTCAACCAATCATAACCTTCGCGGCTAAAACCCACCGAGCAACTCATATTGCAACAAACCACCCTCATTCCCATTTTATCAATTCAGTAAGTTCCACTCAAACAATTTCATCTTACACGTCGCTGCCTTGTGGAGCCAACTCCCAAGAGGTTACTTTCCCTTTCATTACAATCTTAATCTAAGTTTAATCTAATCTTAAGTTTAAGGTTAATTCAGTACAAAACATCGTAGCTACAGTAGTTAATTTGAAAATTATTATAACAAAGCTCATTCACACGTGTTTACAAAAATCATATCACAACGATTACAGCTAAATCTCGTAATTTATCCCGAGAAAGATCTCGGAAGAGATCGAAAGTACTTGCGTTAACAAAAAATATACGACGCCTTCCTTGATGAATTTTCAATTTAACATCAACATAATTAGACAACTAGAAAAGATTACAAAAGTAGATATACTATATTTTACAAAATGTTACTAAAATGGATTAAATCCAACAAATTTTTAATTTATTTTATTTAAACATTATATCTAATAAATAAATAGTCTGTGTTTATATTAGGATACAAAAACAGAGCAGATATGAATATTACGAAAAATCATGAAATTACGTGTTTAAAATGCTTAATTCGAGCTTTGCGTAATTGCAAATCCTTCGTAGTCGAGCGATCTAAGACACGTCAGATCAATTAATGGTTTCCCTTAGGCCCAGACGACGCAGGTCCGAATCCCACCGGAGGACGCATATTTTCGTAAGATTTCTTGATTATTCAGGCCAGTAGATATATATGAAATATACAGTTTATATATATATATATATATATATATATATATATATATACTCAAATACGTGTATCCACTAAAAATAATGTATAAACAAATAAAAATTAAATATATGTCGGAGTTAATCCATTTTCCTTATATATATATATATATATATATATATATATATATATATATATAAATGGATTAACTTAATTCTATATATAGAAAAATGGATTAACTCCGACATATATATATATATATATATATATATATATATATATATATAAGATTATTATTAACCAGTAAGAATTAGACCAGCATACAGTTGTATTAAAAACTACTCAATAGATGTATAATGTAAAGCGTTAAAATATTTTAATTTGGAAGTCAGTTGATTCCGCAGCATTGGTTTCAACCTTTTGCTATCTTCAGGCAGGGTTATATCAACTGATTCTCCAACGTTTTTTTTTTTTCAAAAGGAAAAGTACCACAGGGATTTTAAGAAAACACAAATGGACGTTGAAAGGAACTGAAATTTCAAAATAAGGGAAAAGTTTTTCAAGAATTGTAAGCACTTTGATCCGGATTTGAATCATCCTAAAATATAATTGCTGATATTTTTACACCTGGACACTTTTCTCGTTCTGGCAATAATACGAGGGTCAGTCAATAAATAAGGTGAATTTTTCGGGATTAGGACTTCTATTAGGGCCATTCAATAAATAAGCTGAATTTTTCGGTATAAGGACTTCTACGAGGGTCATTCAATAAATAAGGTGGATTTTTCGGTAGAAGGATTTCTACGATGGTCATTCCATAAATAAGCTGAATTTACGGTATAAGGACTTCTATTAGGATCATTCAATAAATAAGGTGAATTTTTCGGTATAAGGACTTCTACGAGGGTCATTCAATATATAAGGTGAATAAGGACTTCTAATACAGATAGAAGTTGACTTTTTTAAATTTTTTTTCCTTTACTTTTTTTTTTAAAGGGATTTAAATTTTTTGCATATTAAAAAAAAACTTTTAGCGTTTTGGGGATTAACATCGATGGCCAACCAATATGCATGCTCCAAGATTGAACAGAGGCCAGCTATCAAGTTTTGGGTTGCTGAAAGGTGCAAACCAGTTGAAATTCATAGAAGAATGTCAACTGTGGATGGTTCCACATGTTTCAGCCAAAAAATGTCTACAAGTGGGCTAAATTGTTTAAAGAAGGACGGAGCAGTGTTGAGGATGAAGACAGGCCTGGAAGGCCTACAGAAGTGAGGTCTCCTGAGATGATCAAATCAGTCAATGACCTCATTCAGTATGACAGTAGGGTGACAATGGATGACATTGCAAGGACTTTGAGCCTATCTGTTAGGACAGCGCACAAAATTGTCCATGATGACCTTGCCTACTTGAAGGTCTGCTGTAAGGCCTAACACAGCAGCCCAAGCGGTGCAGACCATTAACGAGCTGGACTGGGAACTGCTCCCTCATCTCCCTTACAGCCCAGACATTGCCCCTTCAGACTTTCACCTGTTTGGTCCCCTGAAAGCGTTCACGAGAGGCACGAAGTTTGAAAGTGACGATGAAGTCAAAAGTGCTGTGAACGATTCTGTGAGACATCAGTCCAAAGATTTTTACGCTGACGGAATACGGAAGTTTGTGCACAGATGGGAAAAGTTTGTGACACTGCTGGGAGACTACGTTGAAAATTTTTTAAAAAGTAAGCTTCTATCTGTATTAGAAGTCCTTATACCGAAAAATTCACCTTACAACGGCTTGCCAGCGTGTTTAAAAATAAATATAAAGATGTATAGTTGGATATATATCTATATATAGATAGATCTATCTATCGCCCGGTTCACACTCCACCCACATCTATTGGACAGGTTAAGTGGCTCATCCCTTGTTCCCTGTTTAGGATGTGGTTTCCGGCTTTCTCTTTTCCAATCTTCTCACTTAGTTTTTTTTTTTTCAATTGGAGTAAATAGATCTATCTATCGCCCGGTTCATACTCCACCCACGTCTATTGGACAGGTTAAGAGGCTCATCCCTTGTTCCCTGTTACGTAGCCCCCTGCACATCAGTGGCGTTACCGCCTTGCTCGGGGTGATACGATTTTTAAAAAATTCATTGAATGACTCTCGTATTATGGCTAATTTCTTATCTTGGCAAAAACTGCAGGCAAACTGCAGACATCACCACCGTTGTAAGATCTGGCCTTTTTATATGCTCCATGTTATATCAGGGTCTTTACCGTTTTTCTTTCTTTCAATTTTCACACGTGGTTAACCAGTTAGGTACAATTTTTAGGGTTTTCTAGGTTGAATGTAGACGTGATTATACTAACGTTTTTTAAATTTCATTCAGTGCACCCCAAGTATATTTTTCTATGTCTATCTGTATCATATATATATATATATATATATATATATATATATATATATATATATACCCAACTATACATCTTTATATTTATTTTTAAACACGCTGGCAAGCCGTTGTTAATTTGATTCTAACGCACGAAACATAATTTTGCCTTTTCCATACCCTGTTTAGCTACAGTGCGGAACAACGCTTAGCTTTTTAGCACATCACTCAAAGAATCCCGGGTCTAACTAATAAAACAACAAATTTCACGCAAAATTCGATTTTATTCATCAACATAGTCTCCTTCTTGGGTGATACACTGCTTTCAACGCTTCTCTAACAATTTAATGACGTTTTTGTAGAATGAGTTGTCTTTGGCCTCAAAATACACCTCAGTTTCCGATAACATTTTTTCATTGGAGCCAGATCTCTTTCCCTGGAGCATTTTTTTTTTTGAGGTCTGTCAACAGCCAGTTGTCGCTGGGGCCAAATCTGGAGAATAGGGTGGATGGGGAAGCAATTCGAAGTGAAATTCGTGTAGTTTTGCCATCGTTGCGATTGATTTATAACACGGTGCGTTGTCTTGGTGAAACATCACTTTTTTCTACTTCATTTGTGGCCGTTTTTTGGCGATTATTTCCTTCAAACGCACCAATAATATTCGCTATTGATGGTTCTTCCTTTCTCGAGGTAATCGATGAAGAAAGTACCTTGCGCATCCCAAAATACGGAGGCCAAAACCTTGCCTGCTGATGCTTGCGTCTTTGGCCGCTTTGGATAACTTTCACCTGTTGTTGTCCATTCAGATGACTGCCGATTTGACTCCGAATTGAAGTGGTTGATTTTTGTCTTTCACCCACTGTCATATTTACGCCAAAACATCTTCTCGTTGCGTTTAAACACTTGCAAACAACGCTCTGAATCGTCGACGCGTTGTTATTTTTGATCAACTGTGAGCAAACGTGGCACCTACTTTGAATGCAGCTTTCTCATTGACAAATGTTCATGCAAAATGGGGAATACACTGCCTTCTGATAGGTTTGACTCCTCTGCTATCTCACGTAACTTCAATTTACGATCGGCCAAAACGAGTTTATGGATTTATTTGTGTGTGTGTGTGTGTGTGTGTGTGTGTGTGTGTGTGTGTGTGTGTGTGTGTGTGTGTGTGTGTGTGTCTGTGTCCTTGCGCGCGTTGATGGGTGTAAAAATGTATATATATATATATATATATATATATATATGCCTGCGTCTGTCGTGACGACAGATTCCCCCACTTCCACAAAAATACACGAATATAACCAATTTTTTAAAAAAAAATTAATCAGTTTGTCTGACGATTGCAAAAGCGTGAAACCCAGGGTTACAAACTCACAGCTATCAATATGAATATGTCAGCTCTATCACTGATATTGAGCGCTTTTAAATAAGTACCACGCATATATAATATGTAAACAATATAATATATATAACAAATTGCATATATATATATATATATATATATATATATATATATATATATTATTTATTCATAAATTATAACATGGATATGTTAAAATATCACTACAAAAGTAGCCATTTTGTTTCAACACTTTTGTGTCTTTTCAAATGATCATTTAAAAAGACACAAAAGTATGGAAACTAAATAGCTACTTTTGTAGTGATATTGTAACATATCCATGTTATAATTTATGAATAAATAATATTATTAGCTCTACTTTTGTATTGAGCACTTTCTTAAAAGTAGTGTTTCTTTTGACAAGGAATATTATTCCAACAATTCTTGGATATATATATATATTCATATTTATAATTATATACATACACTTTTCACACACACACACACACACACACACACACACACATATATATATATATATATATATATATATATATATATACTAGCAGTATAGCCCGGCGTTGCTCGGGTGTAATGAAAGTTTTAAATGTAATCCATAGTCATGGAGACTCTTTAAACGTTGGCACAAAAGACTAAAAAGCAATAGTTGTTTCCAGTTAAAGCGAAACCGTTGACTGAAAGAAAAATGAATGGATGTATGTCAAATTTTGATTTCCTGGTATCGATATCAAATAGGTTTTCTCGACGTAAACTGAATTTTGAAGGCTAAATAAGTCTTCTCAGTAAATGATATCATGGCTGAGACTAAGAACTACAATTATACCTCTTAGAGCCAAACCCGAAGCAAAAACTAAAATAAAAGGGCTGAAAAAAATACAGGCATACAGGCAGATAAACAGACATACACACATCGCTTTAACTGGAAACAACTATTGCAATTTAGTCTTTCGTACCAACGTTCAAAGAGTCTGAGCTCCAGGACCATGCATTAGTTTTAAAGCTTTCATTACACCCGAGCAACGCCGGACCATACTGCTAGTATTAAACAAATTCCAACCAAAATTCCATTGGCAATCTTTTTCAGTGATAATGTTTTTCAAATTTTAATGACAGTTCTTTAGTCGAGCTGCTGTTAGCACTGGTGCAGTGGTACCCAGGAGGAGTCTACGATGAGCTATTGAATATATATCTCGATTTGTCCTGAGCTTGTCCACGACAGAGCTATAATTATTTGGTAGCTGCGGGGAATTTATGAATGTACTCAACATGTGCTCAATTGAGTTTCAATCTAGTGAGCTCATGAAAACAATGGAATTACTTGGGAATGAGGTGATTGCCACTCTCACATAATAGATAGCAGGATTATCTTGCTGAAAAAAAAAAAACATCACTACCGGAAAAAATGATGTGCATAAATGATTAGTAAACGCCATTTATGCATGTTACACTTATCGAGACACTTTAGTTACCCTCGTTGTTTCTTGTGAACTCCCGTAGAACATACCTAGACAATTTCATAACAACTTCTAGTTTTTCACAATTTTCTTCTTCTAAGTGCCATGTCCCTTCAGGACGTAGGCTATCATGATCCCTCCCCCAACATTCCCCTATCCCTTGTAGCTCTTAACATCTTTTCTCTTGGTATTTTTCTCAGACTTTGCTCTGACATCCACTTCCTCATGCACATCAAGTATAGCACACGTTGTTTTTCCCGTCTCTCTTTCCCTCTATCCGTCTTATGAGTATCAGATTTTCCAAGCCCTTCTTCTTCATTACATGTCCCAGAAGCCTCGGCTCTCTTTATTCCTGATGTTACGTATAAGTTTTCTTTTTGTTTTCATCCTTTCCAAAACTTTGTCATTGCTCACATGTTCGGTCCATAGTATCCTCAGCAGCCTTCTGTAGAACCACATTTCGGTTGCTTCAAGGGCGGACCTGAAGGAGACTACAACCACCTTTAAATTTGTTGTTATTCAATTTTTTTTCAGTGCAATCGATTATCGATTACACGACCCTGATTAAAGGCTAGATTGATAGGCCTATGTAATCTTCTGAATAAGCGAACTTGACTTTCGGTCAACAAGAGCTGGGAACAGGTTTCTTTTAACTAGGTCAAAGGTTTAATTGTCATGTTTCCTTGTCCAAGTGTGACCTACTCACTAATTGCTGATATGCTGTCAACAATGACACCATTTTTGTCTTTTATTCAATCGTGTAAATAGGCTTTTACAGCCAAAAGGAAATGCTCATTAATCGGGGTATAGAGTCAATCAATAGCGCTTAATATGTGGTGATACGAGCAAGCGAGGCACCGGATGTTTACCCTCAGAGGTCCAGATACCAAATGACCAAAACTGGTCTTTGCGCATCTGGGCTCCACGCAAAAGTTCCGGTAGAAAACCAAAAATAAATAAATATCCAATTCCTTTTACGGACCATTTTCGCGAGCCGACGTGAATTTTGTTTATCGTCCAATGGAAAGCAAGAATTAAGTCTGGGTGTGAATTCCCAAATGACTTGTTTGGAGCCCTGAAGACGAAATAAAAGGACGACACAAGGAAACAGAGTTGAGAAAATACGAGCATAATTAACACGTCCCTTGACATACGTCAAGCGATTGTATTATGTTGCCTCTCTCATCTTCTTCTTTACTGTTCACTGAGTCACTTACCCGATGGACTGAGCACAGACTTCAAAAACACTCCTAACAAACAAACGCTCACACATACACACGCACAAACTCTTTTCGGCATTTGCTGCTATGGACATTTTTAACGACTTTTGTACCAACCAAAAGACATTACTTTTATTTGTAAAAAGAAAACACCTTGTTATATATATATATATATATATATATATATATATATATATATATATATATATATATATATTATATAAGTGTTGCTTCTATACACAATTTGATTTTCTTGTTTTATACCCCTCTTATAGTGGGCTATCTACTAACAAGGCCAAATTCAGTTAATCTGTTTCAACACACAAATACACTTTACTATAACGGATAACCCACTATAAATATATAAGACAATTCCAACAAAACAACCATCCATGCTACTCTTCATTTATCATAGCATAAATAAACCCGTTTAAAAGATTCAATTCTTTTTCTTTAAAGTCTGTGAATTGCCAAAACCTAAATATTTGAGTAATCATCTGCACATTCCCTCAATGCTAGAATCGAGACTACCACTTGTGCAAGATAAGAAAATAAAATTCTCGTCTTTGATGCAGTCAGCGAGGGAATGTTCGGATCGGAAGGATTGGAGCCAATGACATGAAATGCAGCAGATGTTCAGAGGAAGCCATTTTCTTTAAAGCGGCCAAGTTCTTCGTGTTCATGGTCAGGAACTAGCTGGTGATCTCTGAAAGTGCTGTGTTATCCACGGCAAGGAGGAAGAACATTCGAAGCACTTGGACATTATGACCATAACTGAAAATATCCATTAGGATCATGTCACCATTAGACAGAGCAACGTCAGTCGAAGGGGGCGTAGTTGACTACCTTGAAACGTTGCGCCTGTGCCGGAGTGATTGTAAGGTGGACAAATAATTCATCGTTTACAAGGCACTCACTGACGCACGCACGCACACACACACACACACACACACACACACACACACACACACACACACACAGATAGATAGATAGATAGATTAACCTATATATGTATGTATACCAAGTTAGAGAGATATAGAGTAATGAATTAGAGTTAGATACGTGCAAAATGAAATATATATATATATATATATATATATATATATATATATATATATATATACTGTTTAATACTTAGTCTTTGGTCCTAATAGGGTTTGACCAGGACAAATTTGTATTAAAAAGTGTTCAATACAATTATATTATAGAACTTTTGAATATTTTACATTTTTAAACGAGTTATTTCGCTACCCAGGTTTCTACCACGAGTGGTGTCTTCAGGCGATATTTAATAACTGATTTTACCTTTTACCATGGATGAAAACGTCATAATTCGTTTGAATCTAAACAATGCGCGTTCATAAATTCCCTGCCACGTGAACTTTCAAATAAAGCACCGTTACAAAAGCGTTCTTAAAAAGAAAAACGGTAAAAGGTAAAATCAATTATTAAAAATCGCCTGAAGACACCACTCATGGTAGAAACCTGGGTAGCGAAATAACTCGTTTAAAAATGGAATATATATATATATATGTATGTATGTGTGTGTGTGTGTGTGTGTGTGTGTGTGTGTGTGTGTGTGTGTTATTATTATTATTATTATTATTATTAATGATAATAATTATTACTTTAGAGCATGTACAAACGACAAATTACTACAAAACTGTACATTTTGTTTCACCATTGAAAGGACAATGTCTCATCAGGTAATGATGGTAATGCTTTAGATAGATAGATAGATAGATAGATAGATAGATAGATAGATAGATAGATAGATAATGAACACACTGAGATAGATAGATAGATAGATAGATAGATAGATAGATAGATAGATAGATAGATAGATAGATAGATAGATAATGAACAGACTGGGATAGATAGATAGATAATGAACAGACTGAGATAGATAGATAGATAGATAGATAGATAGATAGATAGATAGATAGATAGATAGATAGTTTTGCGTTTTATATGCGGGGATTATTCTTAGAAGCTATTTTAGTCGTCCATGGAATGATCTTTACTCAGTCCGTGAACGTACGACAAATGGCACAAATAATTAAGCCATTTTCACCTCGATTTCAACGCATCAAAACGTATTGTCAGAGTACTATATTCCTTGTTGCAGTATTTCGCTTTGTACGCCTTTTTCCAAATGTTCTCTGTATTTCTCCTCGCTCTTCTTTCTTTCTCTGTCTGTCGATCTACCTTTTCCTTTCAAACATTTCGCTTCACATACTGACCTTTCATTATTTCCTGTTCAATGAATTCATCAAACGTACTGCATTCTTGTCGGTTCGTATTCCTAATTGTCAACATATATACAGAGTAATCTACGCATGCGCGTGCACTCCGATGGCATAAAAACCAACGTCAAGAAGAAGAGGCAAACAAAACATGTACTCGCTTGAGAGGACATGTTTCTACATTTAACCCTGCGGCTGTGCGCACAAGTATGCTGAATTATCTAGCGTCGAAGCCGTGCCGCTTTCCCATTTTGTTCTGGGTAACGCAGGTGGAGGAGATTGGTGTACAAACGAAATAAGTATGTCTTTGTTACGGATATATATATATATATATATATATATATATATATATATATATATATATATATATATATATATATATATATTCAGTAATGAATTAGAGCACTCTGCCCACTGGCGTATGATACATCATACGCTAAAAGTGTGCTCTCTCTACCGAGTGCCCATAGCTCAGAGGTAGAATCGCCGACTGACGCAAAGTCGGTCGGGTTTCAATCCTGGGTAAAAGCAATCAGATGTCTAACCATACTGACGAGCTGTAATACAGCGAAACAGATCTGTCTGTGGATGACTATATATATCCAGGTGAAGAGGAACCAAGGTTTTACTATTTTGAGTACCCCAACATTCATTTTATTATAAACAGTGCTCAATACTATAAATATTAAATATTATAGAGCTTAATATAATCATGTAATTATGAATTAATTATGCATTTTTTCACAACCAACATCCAACATTGCTTCATGAAGAGAACCTATCTCGAAACATAAACATTTTCGTGTCACAATGTACAATTAATTCATAATGATATATATATATATATAGTAACATTGCTAATAAAGCAAAAAGGACATTCTTTCTAAAAGGTTAAAAGCAGGTTGACATCTTGACCGTTAGGGAGGAAAAAGACGAAAGGAGGAAAGGGGGGAAAGAGAAAGAGGAGGCAAAAAAGAGAAAAGTTAGAATGTACTCTTTGGGGCCAAATTCCAAAATAAATCTTCGCTCTGATTAGTTCTAAGGAACACACACGTAAATTTTATATCTTCCCACATACGTAAACAGGAAACCGAAGTTTTTTTCTGTATTTAAATGTAAATCATTTGTAAAACCAACATCAAACATTATTTGATGAAGAGAATCTATCTCGAAACATAGAAATTTCCATGTCGCAATGTACAATTAATTCATAATTATATATATATATATTTCATTTTTAAACGAGTTATTTCGCTACCTTGGTTTCCACCATGAGTGGTTTCTTTAGGCGATTTTTAATAAATTAAAAATTTATTAAAATTTTTTGTTATTAAAAATTGCCTGAGGAAACCACTCAAGGTGGAAACCAAGGTAGCGAAATAACTCGTTTAAAAATGAAAAATATTCAAAAGTTCTACAATATAATTGTATAGAATACTTTTTAATTCAATTGTGCACTGGTCTAACCCTATTTGGATCAAACACTAAGTATTAAACAATCAATCAATCAATATATATATATAGTCTTACTGATTTCAAAAAACAACGTAACATTGAAAGAAAATCTTGCAACGCCACATTGTAAAGTTTGATATTTGTGAAACCTTTATTGCTTGGCGCCGAGAGATTGTTAATTAATTTTCACTACATGATTAATTAAGTTCCAAACGATACAATCGTAATCGATGCGATAAAATATGCATATTCATGTTAGAGGAATCTGCATTTCAACAGAGTATTTTCAGGAAAAAAATTTTTTAACATATTTAATATAATTTTTAAATAAAGTTATCCATTCATAACAAAACATTACTAAATCATCGTAGTTCTAGCCAAAGACACTACTGTATATACAAAGCAAACTAGCCGTAGAGTCATAATGTAAAAATACTCACCTGTTCACTTCTTTGGCTGCTTTCTATGACAGGAGGCACGTCTTGCTACTAAGAAAGTTGGTTCACTGTATCGTCGTAGACAACTTTCATGATCAGAATTTACTTTCTTCTTCTTCTATGTGCCTTGTCCTTTCAGGACGTAGGCGATCATGGCTTTCCACGTCTCCCTATCCCTGGTGGCTCTTAGCACGCTTTCTCCTGTAGCATCTTGCAGCACCCTGTTCTGTCATCCACCTGCTCAGGCCCTTCAAATATGTTATCCGCTGCTTTCCTCTGTCTCTTTTTCCCTCTATCTGACCTGTTAGTATCAGGTTCTCAAAGCCCTCCTTCCTCATCGCATTTCCCAGGTACTTCAGTTGTCTCTTCCTGATACTCAATATTAATTTCCTTTTCGTTTCCATCATTTCCAACACCTCGTCATTGCTCACATGATCGGTCTATGATACCCGTAGCATCCTTCTGTAGAACCACATTTCAGCTGCTTCAAGTTTTCCCTTCATTTCTGTTGATACTGCCCAACATTCACTGCCATATTGAAGAACTGACGTTATAGAGCAATGTAGTACTTTCTTCTTTGTTTCTAGTGAAATTTTCCTGTGTCTTAATACTTTACTCAGCTTCTGGAAAGCGCCCTTCGCCATGCCAATTCGCCTTTGGATCTCGGTGTCGCACTTTCCATCTTCGGATTGGCATACGTTGAAATATAAGTTTCTCTTGTAATGGTTTACATTGAAATATAACCACGGGTTATAATGGTTTACATTGAAATATAACCACGGGTTATAATGGTTTACATTAGAATATAATCATCTGTTTTAATGGTTTACATTAAAATATAAAAATGTAAAATAAATGTAAAAATATAAATGTAGGTCACAATGGCTTATACTGGAATATAAGCATTTGTTTTAATGGTTTACACTGAAATATAACCATGGGTTATAATGGTTTAGGTTAAAATATAAATATCTGTTCTAATGTCTTACATTGACATATAAGCATGTCTTATAATAGTTTACACTGGAATATAAGCATCTTTTCTAGTGGTATATATTGAAATATAACCATGGGTTATAATGGTTTACAGTGGAGTATAAGCCTCTCTACTAATGGTTTACATTGAAATATAATCAAGTGTTATATTGGCTTATAATGAAATATAAGCATTTGTTTTAATGGTTTGCATTGAAATATAACCATGGGTTATAATTGTTTACATTGGAATATAAGCATTTTTTATGGTTTCTTTTTATATATAACCATGGGGAATAAGGTCTACTTTAAAATATAAGCATCTGTTCAAATCGTTTACAATGAAATATAACTGTTGTGGATTCCGGGTGAGAAACTACACAAAATAATAAATAACAAAATAAGATATGGAGAAAGAAGGCGTAAGTTATATTTAACAAAATATACAAACTGGAACACGGGTTAGTCAGTTCAGGTATACTATTAGCAGAAATCAATATATACAGTCCGGGTAATGAGTCTATATCCAAACAACTCCAACTTACTGACCAGCTAAGCAACTGCTTACAACTACTCTCTCAACTACTACTTTACAACGGTATTTAACCACTTTCCCACGTAAGGTAAGATGTGACACAAGGTCTTTTTAATGTGGGTCTTCCCGGCTATATAGCCAGGCCAAAAATATCTGTCTATCTTTCCCCAGTCGTGATTCTACCATTTGGCGGAACCACGACTTGGTTAGCACTCTCCACCCGAAAGCAGAGAGCGCTCTCCACCCGAAGGCAGAGAGCGCTCTCCACCCGAAGGCAGAGAGCGCTCTCCACCCGAAGGCAGAGAGCGCTCTCCACCCGAAGGCAGAGAACGCTCTCCACCAGAAGAAAGAGAGCGCTCTCCACCCGAAGGAAGAGAGCTGACAGTGTCATAGTAGCAGAGGTAAATGCCATCTACTTTACAATTGCCGTTCTGTGTATAGGCAGGATTATATGTACATATCAGACGAGTCCATTCTTATGTGTCAAAAGGGGTGATCCCCAACAATAATGTTCTAATAATTTACATTGAAATATAACCAATGGTTATAACGGTTTATACTGGAATATAATCTTTTGTTCTAATGGTTTACATTGAAATATAACCATGGGTTATAATGGTTTAGGTTGAAATATAACTATTTGCTCTAATGGTTTACAGTGACATATAACCATGGATAATAATAGTTTACACTGGAATATAAGCAACTTTTATAATGGTAAACATTGAAATATAACCAAGAGTTATAATGGTCTATATTGGAATATAAGCAACTGTTTTAATGGTTTACATTGAAATATAACGAAGGGTTATAATGGTTTACAGTGAGATATAGCCGTTAGTTATAATGGTTTACGTTAGAATATAATCATCTCTTCTAATGGTTTACATTGAAATATAATCAAGGGTTATAATGGTTTACATTGGAATTTATGTTTCTGTTTAAATTGCTTATCTGCTCCGAACGAGAAACCGGGGAGCCGAGTTCGAATTCCATTTGAATTCCATTGCATTCACTTACGCGCAAATACCCTTGGGAAAGGTATTAATCCGTCTCTTCCTTGCCAGTTATGGGTTAAATAACAGGACAGATTGGGTTCTATAGCCTTGGTCGGCAACCAGTCTACCGCAGAAAGCAATGGCAACCTACTGCGGGATAATCTTCTGCCCAGTCAGTCATGTCTCTTTCGAGACATGATCGCCTAAGCGTGTTTCACGTATGGCACTTAACTGACTGACTGACTGAATATAATAGTTGAAATCATGATTATGACTTCCACTGGTCATAAAGTGGGGGATCGGTTATCTATTGTCATGAAGTAATAAACTGATCCCCCACTAATTACTACTTATTAATATAATACATCTCTTCCCTTTTTAGCTATGAGTCAAATAGCAGGACTGATTGGGTTCTATAGCCTTTGATGGCAACCAGTCTACCGCAGAAAGCAATGGCAACCTACTGCGGGATAATCTTCTACCCAGTTAGTCATGTCTCGAAAGAGACATGATCGCCCAAGCGTGTTTCACGTATGGCACTTAACTGACTGACTTAACATCAGGAAGAGGTAGATGAAATTTCTAGGAAACATAATAAGGAAAGAGTGTTTGGAAAATTTGACACTCACATGAACAAAGGGACAAAGTAAAGCAGCGATTAACCTACCTTATGTAAATGGAGGGCAGGCAGGGGTTTACCAGATATGAAAAAAATAAGATAAAAATGAATAATTCAATTATAAATAAATAAAATAAAAATAATTTTCTAAAGCTTCTTTTTTAATAATTTCAACGCTTCAAATAAATAATTTCAACGATTCAAATAAAGCGACCCTAAACACAAACTTGGGGTTGTTTATCTTTCTAAAATCAATGCTCTCTCTTTATGATTAAAGCTTTTCAGAAACTTCCAGACGAGGACAATACCTGCTATAAAAAAAAATGTATATAAATCGTCAGCGATCTCCTCTATAAATATTAAGTGTGGTTGTACATTAAAACGTAAAGATTACCTGTGTGGAAGGGAACACTTTAGCATAAAATGTTTTCTCGTCATTTCTTTTATTTTCCACAGCTAAAGAAAAAAATAATTCTGTGAGCCACCCCACGTGACTGGATTCAATATTTAAGGATAGCGGTCACGGTGGTCAGTCAGGGGAGGCGGTTTGCTGACACACATCTAAAATGTAACCAACTTCAAATCGACCCGGAGATAAGGTCAGGTCGCACCTTGTTCTCTTTCTCCTTATCTCTTTCAACAATTACTACAACGAACAATTTCTTCAACTATTGATACCCTTAACTCAACTTTATCAGTGAACATTAACTTCTACAACTTTCCTTTTAATAAATTTATATTTTAACATTCAAAATGTATATTTTAATATTCGACTCTTCTACACTAATCCACACATCCCAACCGACAAACAACCTTCTGATGAAAACCTTCTGATGATAATTCTGCATAAAATGCTGTAAGCTGTAGGGAGTTCGGCTAAGTAAGACACAAGGCCAAATCAAAGAAACATTAACCAGCTCCCTAAGCTATATATATATATATATATATATATATATATATATAGTGCGATGGGTAAATTGTAGCCATTTTGAATTTCGTACATAAGCGTTATTTCTTTTTGATTTTGTCGACAGCCGCAACTGACGAAACGTGATAAAACAACAAAGATGAGGAGAATAGTCCGAATACAAATAGTATGAATAATAAATAAATGCATCTGAAGACACCACATGGTAGAAACCTAGGTTGTGTAATAACTCGTTTACAAAAATGAAGAATATATATATATATATATATATATATATATATATATATATATATATATATATATATTTAAAATAGAATAATTAAAACACAATACAAAATTGGTTAACCACCTTTGGAAATTGAAATCAAAATATGGAAAAGACCCAGACATAACGTGGAACATTGTAAAAACAGCCAAGCCTTATAACGGTGCCCAAATATGTAGACTGTGCCAAGAGGAAAAATTAGAAATTATGACATACCCAAATAAAGACGAACTGTTAAATGAAAGAACAGAAATTATGACTAAATTCATCCACACTAAGAAATACCTCTTAGGTTCATACAACCATGGATGAAAACGTTATAATTCGTTTGAATCTAAACAATGCGCGTTCATAAATTCCCTGCCACGTGAACTTTCAAATAAAGCACCGTTACAAAAGCGTTCTTAAAAAGAAAAACGGTAAAAGGTAAAATCAGTTATTAAAAATCGCCTGAAGACACCACTCATGGTAGAAACCTGGGTAGCGAAATAACTCGTTTAAAAATGGATATATATATATATATATATATATATATATATATATATATATATATATATGTATGTGTGTGTGTGTGTGTTATTATTATTATTATTATTATTATTATTAATGATAATAATTATTACTTTAGAGCATGTACAAACGACAAATTACTACAAAACTGTACATTTTGTTTCACCATTGAAAGGACAATGTCTCATCAGGTAATGATGGTAATGCTTTAGATATATATATATATATATATATATATATATATATATATATATATATATATAAATTAATAAATATGCATATTATCCTACGTTAAACTTTGATATATATCTATATTTGTAAACGAGTTATTACTTAATCTAGGTTTCTACCATCTGGTGTCTTCAGACGATTTACATTTTTACCATTTTTTTAAGAACGCTCACGTAACTGATGTTTTTAAAGAACGCGCAATTTTTAAAATTAGAAGTTATAAACTTTTCATCTATGCTTTTATGATCCAGGCCTTAAAACGGTGGCAAAATATGTAGAGTTGTGCTAGGAAGAAAAGTTAGCTATTATATTATTCCCAAACAAAAATGAATTACTGAATAAAAGAACAGAAATTATGACTAAGTGTAACCACACCAAAAAATACCTATTATGATCATACAACCATTGCTGAAAAAGTTAGAACTTCTAATTTTGAAAATTGCGTTTCCATAAAAAATACCCGTTACGTAAGCGTTCTTAGAAAATAGGTAAAATCATTTATTGTAAATTGTCTGAAGACACCAGATGGTAGAAACCTGGGTTGCGTAATATAAATCGTTTACAAATGAAAAATATTCAAAAGTTCTACAATATAATTGTATTGAGCATTTTTTAATGGAACTGTGTACTGGTCTAACTTAGTTATGACCAAAAACTAAGTAATTATATATATATATATATAGCATAATGATGATCCACGTATACTGTCTTAATATGTATAGGAAAAACTACTAAAAAGTTGTAAGTTTAAAAATGTATTTTTTTTTTTACAGTATTTATTTATTTCTATTATTATATATATATATTTGATATTTCAGACCGGCCTTCGGCCTTTCATCAGAAATAAATGATTTAAAACTTACAACTTTTTAGTAGATTTTCCTATATATATATATATATATATATATATATATATATATATATATATATATACAAGTCTTTGAAGTGAAGCCGTCCTAGAATTAGTATGTCCATACTGGAACTGACGGGTGATCTGTAATACTATTCTGGCTGAATGGAGCCCAGAGCTACTGACGCGGTAATCTCTGTGAAACTTCGGTATCTTACAGTAACCTGACTGACCTCTTACGATGTCTTTTGGATCTGATCCTGATCTCTTTATGGCGGGAGTATATGTATACACTAGTTGAGTCCATTATCATAGAAAAAGGGCAGATCCCACAACAATACATATACATATATATTTGTATTAATCATATATGACTATATATGATTAATAGGATTAACCGTACTGATGAACTGTGATACAGTGAAACTGATCTGTCTGCGGATGACTATATATATATATATATATATATATATATATATATATATATATATATATAAAGTCATATATGATTAATACAAATATAAAATTAGGTGGTTTATGTGATATTCAGCACCTAAACTCGAGAGTTTTGTAGATGAACCTTTTTTGTAATCATTAAAACTTCCTAATGAGTAGACCGAAAGGTATCCGAAAATGTTCATCTACGAAACTCTAAAACCGAATTTATGAATACATCAATCAGCTAATTACAAATATTATATTTGTATTAATCCCATTAATGCTTCGATGTTGATCACGTTATTGCAAAGACTGTTTACCTAAAATATCCTTTCTTTTAGAATTCCACTGACTGGCATTATTTCTGGCCTAATACTATTTTTGATTTATTGAAATCGATATATATATATATAGTTATCCGCAAACAGATTCATTTCACTGTATCACAGTTCATCAGTACGGTTAGACATCCGATTGCTTTTAGCCAGAATTGAAAGCCGACCTCTGAGCTATGGACGCTCGGTAGAAGAAGGAAGACTTTTAGCGTGCGATATACCATGTGACCATACACCAGTAACTAAGAGTGTTCTAATATTGTTTTTTTTTTTTTTCAAATTAGACCTTTAGGTTTCATAGACCCTGAAAGTGCTTTAGGACTATGTTTTTTTTTAAATGTCTTATATTATAAAATACTTTTCCTGCAATTAACGTGGTTTGTTTCTTTTTTCGTATAAGAAAAGCTTCAATTATTTTGAGTTTTTATTTACAGTAAGCCTTCTACAATTTTATGTTAATATTTGTTTTATGTAAATAATTATATCTTCTGGTGCGTTGATAGATATGTACACGAAATGTCCTATATGTGTGTGTATGTGTGTCCAAAAAAACATTTTTTATACTTACCTTATGCCACTTTTGACTAGTGGGGTTCATCATCTTTCAGTCGCGTTTCTGTTTTCGAGCAGAGTGCGGCTTCGTTGTGTCTCTGTCCGAGGACAGTTATGTATCTGAGGAAAATTATACTGAGAGGTGCCCGGTCCCGGGGTACAGTGTCCCCAGGCGTCCCGACGACCGATCCACCCCTTTGGTGTAATGGGGTGGAGCAACCCCATTGAACCAAAAGGGTGGATCGGTCGTCGCCACCGAGGCCAGCGCGACCGACGGTTGCGGGGACTATGCAATTTTTGGCCCTAGCCCGTCCACATGCGTTCTGGCTCCCCACGCTAAACCTTAGCCTAATGTCGCGTCTTGCTCTAATGGGGGAGTTGGTAAATGTCTATTTACGTGAAAATTTGGCTGGTGCACTTTTTTTAACATAGAATCTGAATAAATAGTTGAAAACCGAATTTTCACTGATGACTTTTGCGCACACATAATATATGTAACAATAACATCCTGCAAAGTGTGACGGTTGATTTGCTAATGTATTTGTTATATTGGTTGATATCCTTATGAGTTGCACTACAATTATGAACTAATGAAAGACTAAATACACTTTATTAAATTTTTATGTTTCTCCATTTCGAAAACAGTCCAAGTAAAACATACCATTTAATGGACATTACTTGAAAAAACACTCAACCTTCAAAAAAAAAAAAACGACGATGTAGAAGACATTTTCTCATAAATATGTGCATTGGTTTTAAAAGCAATCGATGCCTTCCTATCTATTAAGAGCAATCGATCTCTTCCAATCTATAAAAAGCAATCGATCTATTCTAATCTATTCAAGTAAATGACAGCGAATACTTGCTGTCAAGTTAATCTCACAACCAATTCATAATGAGTTCAAATTGTGTCTACTTCACAAAAATCTGATTATCAAAAACAGACACTGCTTAAGGGACGAGTCTTCGAGCCTATCTGTTTGAGACTAACATCATTTATAATAGGCAAGTGAATGGTTTACCTCAGCGTGTTCATTATCTATCTATCTATCTATCTATCTATCTATCTATCTATCTATCTATCTATCTCAGTGTGTTCTTATCTATCTATCTATCTATCTATCTATCTATCTATCCCAATCAGTTCATTATCTATCTATCTATCTATCTATCTATCTATCTATCTCAGTGTGTTCATTATCTATCTATCTATCTATCTATCTATCTATCTATCTATCTATCTATCTATCAGTCTGTTCATATCTATCTATCTATCTATCTATCTATCTATCTATCTATCACAGTGTGTTCATTATCTATCTATCTATCTATCTATCTATCTATCTATCTCAGTGTGTTCATTATCTATCTATCTATCTATCTATCTATCTATCTATCTATCTATCTATCTATCTATCTATCTATCTATCTATCTATCTATCTATCTATCTATCTATCTCAGTGTGTTCCTTATCTATCTATCTATCTATCTATCTATCTATCTATCTATCTATCTATCTATCTATCTATCTATCTGTCCCAGTCTGTTCATTATCTATCTATCTATCTATCTATCTATCTATCTATCTATCTATCTATCTATCTATCCCAATCAGTTCATTATCTATCTATCTATCTATCTATCTATCTATCTATCTATCTATCTATCGCAGTCTGTTCATATCTATCTATCTATCTATCTATCTATCTATCTATCTATCTATCTATCTATCTATCTATCTCAGTGTGTTCATTATCTATCTATCTATCTATCTATCTATCTATCTATCTATCTATCTATCTATCACAGTGTGTTCATTATCTATCTATCTATCTATCTATCTATCTATCTATCTATCTATCTATCTCAGTGTATTCATTATCTATCTATCTATCTATCTATCTATCTATCTATCTATCTATCTATCTATCTATCTATCTCAGTGTGTTCATTATCTATCTATCTATCTATCTATCTATCTATCTATCTATCTATCGCAGTCTGTTCATATCTATCTATCTATCTATCTATCTATCTATCTATTTATCTATCGCAGTCTGTTCATATCTATCTATCTATCTATCTATCTATCTATCTATCTATCTATCTACCGCAGTCTGTTCATATCTATCTATCTATCTATCTATCTATCAGTTTTCATATCTATCTCAATCTCTACATATGTATCACTTTTCATCTATGTATATCTTCTTCTACGTCGGTTGGGATGCCAATGGATATGGGCTGGGAATGAGAAGTCGGAGAGCCGAGTTCGAATCCCAGTTGAATTCGTTTCATTCACTTACGCGGAGATACCCTTGCGAAATGCATAAATCCATCTCTTCTACCTCCATCTACAGGTAGAATAGCAGGGTATATTGGGTTCTATAGCCTTGGTTGGCAACCGGTCTACTGCAGAAAGAAACTGAAACCTTCTGTGAGAAAATCTTCTACCTAGTCAGTCATGTCTTGAATGAAGACATGATCGCCCAATCGTGTATCACGTATGGAACTTAACTAACTGATCTCGCTTTCTATATACAAGGTGCGATGGGCAAATTGTCGCCAGTTCATGTGCGTTTTTTTATTTTGTCGGCAGCACAGTATAGTAGGGTCAGTTGAGCACCGATAAAAAGAACCTTACGAAAAAATTCACTCCACCAGAAATTCGGAAACGGCATGCTATACTGCTTAGCATTTGCGCCGAAATCTCTAATACGAACGCTTCAGAGTGTTTGGGTGTCAATCTGAGAACAGTGCATAGGTTTCAGAAAGAGTTGGATGAGTCTAATGGTGATTACGAAGGTGTTTGGAGTGATCACTAGTTATGGCGACGTCATACTTCCGTTCATATTTTCAAAGGGCCTCAGACTCAAAACTGAGGCCTTCATCAAACCTCTTGAAGATGTACTGCCTCCTTGAGTGAAGAGGGTGGCTGCTGGAAAATGTTATGTCTGGCAACAGCACACTGCAGCATGCTACACAAGCAAGAAAACACAGTCATGGCTGTCATACAATTCCTGCGACCACATCACCCCTAGCATGTGGCCATCTAACTCCTCAGTCTGCAAACCCCTTTCATTATTAAGTGTGGGGTGCAGTTGAGCGAGAGACCAACAAATCTTTTTGTAATACCAAAGATGAACTGGCGACAAGGACTATGGCGGAACTCACCAAGTTAAACGAGGAGAAAGTCCAGAAGAGTTGCAGGAAATTCTGAAGTCGTCTAGAAATCGTGGTTGAAGCCAATGATAATTTTATTGAATAAATTTTTTCTTTACTATTACAAAATATCTTTGTGCAAATTTGGTAAATATATATTTTAAAATGATAATGTTACTTTCATTTTTGCGTCATTTAGACCAGGGGTTTTTGAACGTTTTGACTTACGGGCCCCTTTTGTGACTTACGGGCCCCTTTTGTGACTTACGGACCCCTTTATATTTTAAGTTTTAGTTTAGGGATCCACTATAAACGCTTATGAAATTTATACATAAATTTTTACTAAAAATAGATTATAGTTTTGCATCACCGTAGTAAAAACTGGTTTTAAGCTTACTTTAAATTGATAAATTTAAATTTTCATTTGATAACATTAATAAGTAAAAATAAATATCCAGACATTGAAAATTTATACTTTGAATTTCACGTGACGAGTTAATCCACGGACCCCCTTTCTTATCCTTGCGGACCCCCTGTGGTCTGCGGACCCCCTGTTGTCTGCGGACCACAGTTTGAAAACCCCTGATTTAGACGATATATTATCTATCTTACCCTGTATACATTATGTCACTCTCTTTACATTTCTCTGTCGATTCTATCTCTTCATATATATCTAAATATTATTCTATCTAGCCCTTTCCATCTCTCTCTCTCTCTCTCTCTCTCTCTGTATATATATATATATATATATATATATATATAGTATATCGAGGCAGCAAATAACTTTCTAAACATATACTGTTAAATATAAGAGACAATGAATGTCTATTATGTTTAATTATCGGCCGTTCTAAACGTCGTATTTTGGCTTTAATTTCAGTTGAAAATAAAGACAAAAATTCACTAACATTTGGATAATGTTTTATTAAGTTGGTTCTAAGCTTTCGACCCACATGAACCATTTTCAGAGAGGTTATAAGGACGGTAACACAAAAACATCCGCCATCAGCGACGATTTTTTCTTGCGTTGACATAAAACTCCGCTAGGCAACGGCAATAGTTACCAAAAATAACAAACTCAATTCGCAAATTTGCAATGCGGTTCTATGACGTCACACCGCGTGATAGCGAGAAATGACAACAGAACCATATATTCAAATGCAATGTAATGTGTTATGGCCAGATTTAAACGTGATTTTATTAAGTGTGGGTTGTTTGAATTTAATGTAGATGGCCTCCAATATCTCAAGGTTCTTTTTACTGTGTGTATGAGTGAGGATTATTGTATTGTTGACTAAAATCTGTCTGCATGTTTATGTTTTTCTGAGAAATGTTGTTTAATTGTACTCTGATCAGAAAAGTGACAGGTAACTTTACGGGAGAGCGTAGTTGTAGTAAAACCAATATATGTAGTGGGTTTATATTTAAAAGTATATGTTTAGAATATATATATATATATATATATATATATATATATATCCAAATGAATAAGGAACGAAACAAAAAATTAACAACGTTCGAAACATTAATTTAAAACAGTGCTCAACATAAAATAGAGCTATGAATATTTATTAAAGTTATAGTTTAGAACATGTACAAATTATCATCTACTACAAAGTGCACATTTTTTTTTGTTTCGACACTGAAACATCAGGTCGTGTGAAAGAAGATCGAAAATACTTTACCGTATATTGGCGAATTATGTGTGAGAGGTGGGTGGGGTGGAAAATGGGAAATCATAGTTTTAAGTTGTAAGTTAGAATTTAAACGAAAAGAGGGAAGAGGTAGAGGTGAGAGGTGATTAATGGACGTGTTGAAAATTTTATAGACAGATTTCCTAAGGACCATATCTTATCTTCCACCGTTAAATCTGTCTATAAATTTTCAACACAGAATTTTCCATCTCCTTTTCACACGACCTGATGAGACATTGTCCTTTCAATGTCAAAACAAAATGTACACTTTGTAGTAGATGATAATTTGTACATATTCTAAACTATATATATATATATATATTGTCATCCGCAGACAGATCTGTTTCGCAGCTCATCAGTACGGTTAGACTCCGATTGCTACACAACCCAGGCTCGAAACCCGACCGATTTGGCGTCAGTCGGTGACTCTACCCCTGCGCCACGGGGAGAAAGGCAGCCTTTTTATCATATTACGCGCCCAATAGCGAGAGTGCTCAAATTCATTTTTACTGAATGAGCGATGCGTACACGCTAGAGTGGCTACTGTTTTTTAAAGTCTACCTTTCTTCCAGAGTGCTCAATCAGGGCGTGAGAGCGTAATTATATATATATATATATATAAGAAAAAATTAAGGCAGACACGTTATTTTATGGTAAATCGGAAATATAGGCCTATTTCAGGCGAACCATAATCAGCTTCCGTCTTTATTGTACAGAAGATTTTACAAAAATGAAATTCACAAAGGCCTAAAAAAACGGAATAAAAATAAAAATCGCTCCCTTAAAAGAGAAAATTTAAGAAAAAATACATCATTACATCAGTTCGGCGAATACACACACATATTCATACATAAGCATATATATACGCAACATATAATCAAAGAGCACGCGTAAGAGCGGATGTCAACTTAAATCTAAAGATACATTCAGCAAGTCAGTTAGACTACTAAATTTGTAACGTAAAGGGAGGGGGTTAGGTGAGAGAGAGAGAGAAAGATAGCGTTAAAAAGAAAGGGTAAGTATCTTAAAGCGTAAACGAAAAAGAAAGAAGAAAGAAAAGAGGAATAAATTTGAATTAGAAAGAACAGATGTTAGGAGAAAATGAAAATGAAAATAAATATTATATTTTAACGGTGAAAGGGTAAGAAATTGGGGTCTAAAAAATTAAAAATATTTAAGAGATAATAGTTAATCAATCTGTTGTAATCACAAATACCATCACACCATTATATAATCAAAATTATACTAATTATACAATCAACAAAACAAATATAATACAATATAAAGTTTAAAAAATTAAAAAAATAAATTTAAAAGTAAGCCTAATTATTCTATTTAAATTTAGTTGTTTAAACTTAATTATTTAAAATATATATATATATATATATATATATATATATATATATATATATATTATTTCAGTCTCTTTATATCTATCTATTTATCTATTTCAGTGTATCTCTATCTATCTTTATGTGAACAATTATGGCAGTCACGTGTCTCAATCATACACAATCTTTAATCTGGATTCGATCCCTTGATAAAACTCATTTATCATTTATTATAAGAAACAAATCAAAGACAGACTCCATGAATGCTTCCACGGACACTTGGAGACGCACTGTCTTCCATAGTTCTAACGGGGATGGGTAGGAACTTGGAGAAAGTCCAGCGATCTTTTCAGCGGATATTCACAGAACCGCAGGCGATGGAATCTTCGTCGACAAAAGAGAGAAAGAATAATGAGAAACCCATACAATCGACAAAAGAATTTTTTTTCTTTTCGCGTGACATTGACACAACCAAAGCTACATCAAAGCCTTCTTATATCCAGGAGGGGAGGTTCACATCAGTAAACTGACAACAAATAGATTGACAACAGAGACGAAAAAGAAAGAAAGAAAGAAAGAAAGAAAGAAAGAGCTTATCACGTGAAGGGAAAATATTTTTAAATGATGCAAATACACCGTTCGGAAAGATAAGGTCGACTGAAAGTGAATCGTGGACATGAGGAAGACAAACTGTCCATCTTGAAAATCAATTTTTGAACTTTGGGTGTTTGCTAATTACTGTTATTATAATCAGTTCGCCTTAAATGTTCACATATCGAAAAGATAGATAGATAGATAGATAGATAGATAGATAGATAGATAGATAGATAGATAGATAGATATGAACAGACTGTGATAGATAGATAGATAGATAGATAGATAGATAGATAGATAGATAGATAGATAGATAGATAGATATGAACAGACTGAGATAGATAGATAGATAGATAGATAGATAGATAGATAGATAGATAGATAGGAACAGACTGTGATAGATAGATAGATAGATAGATAGATAGATAGATAGATAGATAGATAGATAGATCGATAGATAGATAGATAGATAGATAGATAGATCTGAAAAGAATCAAACAAAGACATAGATGGATATGAACAATATATAAAAGTCTAAAAGAAATCAAACCAAGCCGAAATAATATATATATAGTGTATTGTAACTAAGTTGTTGAACTCGTAGGTTTATTGAGCTTTTGTTCATGCATTTAATTTTATAAAGAGTGCTCGATACAAATGTAGAGCGTTAGCGTTATACTGTAATGGTTGTTACAATATTTTTATACATTCATAGTATCACTACACAAAAATTTTCGCGTTTCGAAGCCAGCCCATTATGTGGTCTGTTTCATCTTCAGGTGATGTTTTTGAAATGAGAATTATCTAGTTGAAAAGCCCGTTTATTTGTGTTGGATTTGTTTGTTTTTTTTGGGGGGGGGGGTGTTAGAGGGGTTGGTCTGTATTTTGAGTTCTGTTGACCCTTTTAAGGTCTTAGGGTTAAGTGTTTGTTTATGGCTGAGTTCAGGATAGGTTAATCTATTTATCTTGTGTGGGTTTAGGCTGCTGGCGCCTTGCGTGTTGTTATTTGATTTAGGGTTGGTAGGTGTTGTTTTGTTTTGGGGTTGGTTTCGTCTTACTTTAATTTTTGTTATTTTGTATTGGGGTGTGTGCTTTTTTAGTTTTATTATTTTTGTTGTTTTTTATCGTGTCGATATTTTTATTTATTTATCTACTATTCTGCTGCAGCTGCACTATTTTTGTTGGTATTGTATAGGGATTGTTTTCTTTTTCTGTTTATTTATAGGGTTGGTTTTGTGTATTTTTTCTGTTTTTTGGGGGGGTTCGTGGGTGGGGTGTTTTTTTGTTTACTTAAATTTTATGCTAAGTTTATGATTATTGAAACGGAATCTAAATAAACGGAAATATATATATATATATATGTGTGTGTGTGTGTGTGTGTGTGTGTGTGTGTGTGTGTGTGTGTGTGTGAATCCAGGTAAAGAGGACCCAGGACAGTGCTCAATACAATAAATATTCTAGAAGCAACAGAGTAGCAAAACTCAACACAAAGGAGTGCTATATTATCATAAAGGACCATAAGGAAAACTTTAACACAAATCCTACTACCAGACTGATGAATCCCACAAGACCAGAAATTTAAAAAAAATACCAAAAATATACCGAAAAGAGTAAACAAACAAATTATGGAAGGACATCACGGATGTAACAAACTGGTTTTACAATATAAAAGGAAAAAAACAACTGCTCTTTTATCCAATTCGATTATTAAAGAGTACTGTCCATCGATATCAAAGAAACTATTTGTTACAGCATTGGAATTCGCTACTGTTTATTCGGATATATCGGTGGAGGAGAGAAACATAATAATGAATACAAAAACATCTGTGTTCATTCATAAATAAGAACAGTAGAGAAAAATTAATTCCAAGGGAGATAACTTTGATATTATTATGGAATCTCTGGACTCTACTGAATCTTCAAATCTGGTAGGCTTATTAATACCATACGATCTCACGGTCTATAAGGAAGTAGATACTGAAGACATTGGATTATATAGGGATGATGCGCTTATGATAGTAAGAAATGCCACAAATTTTAAAATAGATAAAATTAGAAAAATGATAGATAAAGAATTTACAAACCTAAATTTAAAAGTAACTATTAAAACAAAAAAAAGTAACTATTAAAACAAAAAAAAGTAGATTTCCTCGATGTAACCTTAGATCTGGAGAAGGATATACACCAACCATATAAAAAACCAAACACCATTCCTTTATACATCCACCCGAAATCTAACCACCCTCCATCTGTTATTGAACATCTACCCTCATGAATAGAATGCAGAATTAGTAGAAATTCAGCAAATGAAAAAGTATTTAATAAGCATAGCAATTTTTATAACACTGCCTTAAAAAATAGTGGACATAAAAACTCAAATATTAAATATGTAAAAGGGAAAAGCAAACCCCGAAGAAAAAAAGGAATAGAAATATTATTTGGTACACACCCTCTTTCAACCATATGAGTAGTAGTAAATTGGGGAGAAAATTCCTCGCGTTAATTAAGAAACACTTTCCGGAAAGAATCGATTAAGTAAGATTTTCAATAAAAATACTATCAAATTAAGTTACAGCTGTATGAACAATCTGGAATAAATCACAATAATAATATTTTTAAAACAATTTAACAACATTAATAAAAACAACCTAATAACGGAAGATAACAATTTAGACAAAAAATAAATGTAATTGTAGAAACCCTTTAGATTGCCCGCTAGAAAACAGGTGCCTAACGGAATCAATCGTCTATCAATGTGAAATATCTTCTAGTAATGTTAAGATTTATCTAGGTATTACTAAGAACTCTCTAAAGAAACGGATTCATCAACACACGTTCTCATTTAATAATAATAAATACAGAAATAGAACATCCCTATCGAAATATCATTGGTATCTAAAGGGGGAAAAAACAAGCACATTAAAGTGGAAAATCCTAAAAGAAGCTTCAACAGATAAGTCTTTAAATAACCCATGCTCGTTGTGTCTATACGAAAAATTATATATTACTAAATCACTTAAGAACAAAAATCTATTAAATAAACGTAATGAAATAAATGTCATATGTAGACATTGCAAAACGTTCACCTTAGAATATGGAAAAAAACAACTTTATATTAATTAACATGCATATACCCAATAATTCGCTTTAGGAAAATAATAATTGACGAGATATTAAAATAAAATAAGTAAATTGGTATATGAAAGTTTTTATGATAAATAAATAGCTATTAAAAAGATGGGATAATGATAGCAGGAAGTAAATTAGAATCAAAAATAAAAATGTTATTTATAAATTAAAGGTTTTGAAAAAATTAGAATTAAATACATACTGTTAAGAAGAGTAAATTTACTCAAAAGCCCCTTTAAGTTTGAACAAAAATATAAAAAGTTTTTTTCTTCATCTCTTTCCTGTTTTCTGTGGGAAGAGGTCAGGATATGGAGAAAACAGAAAGGACATTTTTGGTACTAGAATAGATATATCAAAGGTAATACTATATAGTAAGAAGCAATAACAATAAAAAATAAAAAAGGAAAAAGGAAAATAAAATTAGGTTAAAAGTAGGTTTTACTTTGACCGTTAGGGAGAAAAAAAAAGAAAGAAAAAAGTAAATATGTATTCCCTAGAAACTACTGGCCAAATTTCAAAGTGAATCTTTATTTCGATTGGTTAAAAGGAACACACACATAAATTTTATGCATTCTCACATACATAAATAGTAAACGGATTGTTTTTG
>JBBBDQ010002359.1:175000-192500 GCA_037127315.1 Ascarosepion bandense
TTAGCCTTTCGTTTTCTTTTCTTTCTTTCCTTTTTTCTTTTCGATTTGTCTAGGAATCGAGTTGGATTTTATTTTTTCTTGGTTCTCAGAACAATGTTTTCTTTGTTTCAGCGTATTGAAGTTGATTTCTTTGATTCAAGATTTTACCGTCCTCGGCTTTCAGGACGATATTTTCGTTAGTTTTCCGTAGTTATTTCTTTCATCTTATAGGAGTTGATCTCTTTTAATCAAGATTTTCATTTTGAAATTTTCTTAGAATTCTGCGGATCTGATGTATACAAATCCATAGCAAACCGACAGTCCAGTTCGAAAGCTGGAACGGGACTAGTTGTTTATAGCATACCATAGCAAATTATCGCAGTCCGTCCGTCCAGTCGTCTGAAAGCTAGAACGGGACTAATTTTCCGCGCCAAGGTTTTGGCACGTGTCTTATTCTCAAATATCGGTCTTTATACGTGTGGACAAAAACAGGTCACCGCCCTTCATATTTTAAAGAGCTCGGAGTCGTCTGCAAAACACCCGGTCAGATCACCATACTTTCACATGATCCGGAAAAGGGAGTACGCACAATTTATAAGAAACTCAATCTTTTTATATGCATGCAAGCTAAACTAAAACTATTAATTTTTAATTTGCGTTAATTTCCACTCCCTCTGAAGATATTGACTCTTTATTTCGAGTACTTCTAAAATCTGGAATTTTTCTTTTAAAATTAGGTAGGGATTCGTAACCATATATATATATATATATATATATATATATATTGCATGTAGGGAACAAGTAGCAAAAAGCTATTAATTACACACACCATAAGTGCTTCATACCACGCAAGGTGGCAGAGCTGTATATATAAACATTTTGGTTGTTCTCGATAAAATGAAACCAGCCACGACTCGAGTTTCATGCACTATGTGCAATCATCAGGCAGCCGGAATGCCTGGTTAACCAACTCAGGGACATTAAAAACCCAAAAGAGTGTAAGATGGCAAAAACACAGGGGTGCTGGAATCGTGCAATCTGAACGAGAGTAATAGGCAAATTTATTTAAGATGTTAAAATATTCATAAATGTCCCGATGGAGAAAGAAAAAAAGAACTCAACGGGAAAGTAATTAAATTTTGGTGTTATAAAAAGTGCTCAATGAAAGTTGGAATAGTAGAAGCATCCAATGTGAAATGATGCTTTATGGGTGACAATAGACAAAGTGTCTAAAAAGAGCGCTCAACCACAGCAAGTCACTCAACATCCTAATGTAAGAGAGCGTACATATAACATGTAGGGTCAGTCAGTCAGTCAAGTGCCATACGTGATACACGCTTGGGCGATCATGTCTCGAAAGAGACATGACTGACTGGTCAGAAGATTATCCCGCAGTAGGTTGCCATTGCTTTCTGTGGTAGACTGGTTGCCAACCAAATCTATAGAACCCAATCTGTCCTATTATTTGACTCATAGCTAGAGGAGGAAGACATGTATTATATTATCAATTTAGTAATTAGTGGGGCATCAGTTTATTAATTTATGACAATAAAAAATCGATCCCCCACTTTATGACCATTAGAAGCCATAATCATGATTCCAACTATTATATTCAGTCAGTCAGTTAAGTGCCATACGTGATACACGCTTGGGCGACCATGTCTCTTTCGAGACATGACTGTCTGGGCGGAAGATTATCCCGCAGTAGATTGCCATTACTGACTGTGCAGAATATTATCCTGTAGTAGGTTGTACTTTCTGCAGTAGACTGGTTGCCAGCCAAGGCTATAGAATCCAATCTGTGCTGTTATTTAACCCATAACTGGAGGGAAGTGACGGATTAATACCTTTCCCAAGGGTATTTGCGCGCAAGTGAATACAAGGAATTCAACTGGAATTCGAACTCGGCTACCCGACTTCTCATTCTGAGCCCATATTCACTGCACCACAAGGCACATGTAGGGTGCAAGTCGCAAAATCTTTTAAATTTTCGCTTCCTCCCTCGGGACATTTATGGTTATTTTAACATCTTAACCAAACTTGGCTATCGCTCCCGTTCTATCTATCTAGAAGTTTTATTTCATTACACAGAGGTTGCTGATTACCAAAGATCAACATGGCTGGTCATGTATAAAGCAATGCTTAAAAAAAGTTAGACTCGAATTCTTATCAGACACTACTAACATAACGTTACGCTAGGCTAAGTTTGTCTTCTGCTTAATCTCTTGTTTCCTGTTTAGGATGTGGTTCCCGGCTTTCTTTTTTTCTCCCCCCCCCCCCCCAATCTTTCACTTTTTTTTTCTTTTCTCTGTTTTTTTTTTTGTTCTCAATTGGAATAGATAGACTATCGCCTGGTTCACACTCCACCCACGTCTTTTGAACAGGTGAAGAGGCCCATCCCTTGTTTCCTGTTTAGGATGTGGTTCCCGGCTTTCTTTTTTTCTCCCCCCCCCCCAATCTTTCACTTTTTTTTTCTTTTCTCTGTTTTTTTTTTTTTGTTCTCAATTGGAATAGATAGACTATCGCCTGGTTCACACTCCACCCACGTCTTTTGAACAGGTGAAGAGGCCCATCCCTTGTTTCCTGTTTAGGATGTGGTTCCCGGCTTTCTTTTTTTTTTCCAATCTTTCACTTTTTTTTTCTTTTCTCTGTTTTTTTTTTTTTTTTTTCTCAATTGGAGTAGATAGACTTAACTATCGCCTGGTTCACACTCTACCCACGCCTTTTGAACAGGTGAAGAGGCCCATCCCTTGTTTCCTGTTTAGGATGTAGTTCCCGGCTTTCTCTTTTCCAATCATTTTACTCGTAAGTAGCCCCATGCGCCTCAGTGGCGTCACCGCCTTAATTGGGGTGATATGATTACAAAAAAACATCAAGTTCAATAAAGAAGTCTATATTTAGCAGCTGCGCAATCAGATTGTTTCGTTGATCTCTATTGATAACTTTTAATTCAGTGGGATTCAAAGATGCGAATGAGAATTATGTTTGCTGACTGAATTTCATCACTGCATTAATATGACCTCAAAAAATGACGAGTATTTTTATTGTGTAGAAAGGCGTAGTGACTGTGCATAAATACCGGCGAGAGTTTCTAATAAGTGGTCGTTTTGTAAATCTCGCTTATGAACTCAATTACCTCGGATATTTGAAAAGAATCAGATCGCCATCAAAGCAACAAAAACAAAAACAAAAAAAAGGCACAATACTTCATGTTTAATTATGTCTCAAGAAAATTTGGAAAGAAATCGAAAGAGAACATGTGCGTTTCGACTGTCGAATGATGAAAGTAACATGGGCGAAAGATGTTAACCATATAACGAACGCGTGTCAATACAGACACAAAAGAGGCCTCGGATCGCATGTGGAGATATGTCCGGGTTTTATCCGTTAGCAGCAGAACAAGTTGGCATGTTCATATACGGGCCTCTCTGCAACTTGTCTAGATTCGGGTTTCTCTTAAATGTATTCTGTCAATAAAAGCGACGGGAAAACCAACAGTTGGCAAAACTCGGTGACTTGCGAATTCCGTCAAGTGGGTATTTTGTTTCTAAAGTTGTGCCGTGGTTCCTTATTTTGTTACCTTCATTTTCCGAAAGTTATCCTCAACATCGTTGCCGTATTTAACAACTTTGAAAACTTAAATAAGAAAAACAATTAACATATTCTTACAATCAGAACGAGACTGCTGAAATTCAGAGAAGCTTTAATTAGGAAAGAGGGCCTAGAGAATTTAACACTCACAAGACATACTGAAGGCAGGAAAAGAAAGGGAAACGATTTGCCTAATAAACAAGTTTGTGTTAATTGCTGTGCTCTGAAAAATATTAACAGCTATACACTCCTGGTCAAAATTTTAAGACCACTTAAAAATCTTTAAAATTAATTTTTTTTTTTTACAGATAGATTTTAAACTCCTCCCACTTAAGGTTACCAATACTACAATCTAAAAGGTTATGGAAACAAAAAGCTACATTCCAAACATTTTATTTAGAAATTTACATTTTTATAAAATGAGGCGATTTACACATGATCAAAATTATAAGACCAGAGACAAAAATTCTACGAAATTGTACAAAAAGTTTATGAAAACATTCAACAACCAAATTTAATAATGAATTCTACCTCCACTGATTTTGAAGACTTCAAAAATTCTGTCGGGCATGCTAGAAATAAGCATTTTCATTAAGGTGCGGGGGATGTTACTCTAGCTTTTGAAGATGGCTTCACGAAGTTCATTTTTTGTTGAATATTGTTGGCCATTTCGATAAACATCTCTTGTCATCCATCCCCAAACATTTTCAATTGGGTTCAAGTCTGGTGAGCATGCAGGATGTCCCAAGAGATGGACCCCATTTTCTTGTAGAAAGGTCGTGGTCCGTCTTACAGGGTGGATTGCAGCATTATCCTGTTGGAATAACCATCCATCCCCACACAAACGATGGCCCTCCATCATCAAAGATGCTTTTTGTAGCATGTTAACACACAACCAGCCGCTCTCTGACGACCCTGCATCACCTGGAGCTCCATCGTCCCTCTGTAAGAAAAGGCACCCCATACCATTAGGGATCCTCCACCACTATAACGTGCAAAGAAAATTTCAGGAAGCATGTTTTGTTATACCAATATCGTTGGAACCCATCAGGACCATCGAGATTGAATTTTTTCTCTACAGAAAACAGGACTTTCTTCCACTTCTCAACGCCCCATGTTTGGTATTCACGACCAAACTTTAAGCAGTCCAACTTGTGATGTGGAAGCAGCCGAGGAATTTGTTTACGCTTTTTATTTACCATGCCTTTTTTTCTTAAGTTTCATCTGATAGTTATGGGACTGCAATCAGCATCTATGACTGCCTTAATTTGACTAGAAGAAAGCCCCGCCTCTTTCATAACAACCCGTCTTATTCTCCTACTCAATGCAGGAGAAATTTTTGGGGGCCTACCAGAGGATTTTGCTTTTCCATAATTCTCATTGTTCTTTAGAAAGTTGCAAATCACAGGTTTACTGCGATTTACCTTACTTGCGATCGCCCGCTGTGACAAATCTTGCTTATGGAATTCTAGAATTCGAGAACACTCAACTTTGGTAAGTTTGCTTGCTTTAGGCATGGTAACACATTTACGCAGTGATTGCTAATCTCTAACTGAACTAAAAACATTGGGATTACCATAGATCTAACAATTTATACCCCTGGTTTTATAATTTTGATCATGTGTAAATCGCCTCATTTTATAAAAATGCAAATTTCTAAATAAAATGTTTGGAATGTAGCTTTTTGTTTCCATAATCTTTTAGATTGTAGTATTGGTAACCTTAAGTGGGAGAAGTTTAAAATCTATCTGTAAAAAAAAAATTTCATTTTAAAGATTTTTAAGTGGTCTTAAATTTTTGATCGGGAGTGTATTTACCTCTCAAATTGCTCTTTTTTATTTCTATGTGCTGTGTTCCTTCAGGACATAGAAGATCATGGCTCTCCACAATTTCTTATACTTTGTAGCTCTTATGAATTTTGTCTTTTTGTCATCTCTTCTGAATCTTCTTCCGCCATCCATATACTCAAACTCACTTAGTACGTTTTGTATTGTTCTCTTTCATTCTTAAATCCTTCAGTCTGTCACGTGACTATAAGGTTTTCCGGTTCCTCTTTATTCATTATCTGCCCCTAGGAATTTCAAATGTCTCTTCCTGATGTACACGTTTCCTTTTTGTTTCCATTTTCTTTAAAACTTCGTCTTCGCTCACAAAAATATTGCTAAGCACTTTAAAAGTTTACATATACACTACCGGCCATAATTATTAGGCCACCCCAATGTTTTAAAAAATTACTTATTTCATACTATTTTTTAGTATTTATTGTCAAGTGAATAATTGTAAATGAAAATAGAATGGTTCTTTTGTTAATATTGCACAATAACATGTGCATCAAATGACTTTAATAATTACCTATATTGCAGTTTCATCAATGAAAAAATGAAAAAACATTAGGGTGATTCGGACGAGTTCATCTTTGCTTCATTGACTTGTAAAATTTTGCAAAGACAGCATTTCTTTTTAAAAAAATTGGGGTGGCCTAATAATTATGGCCGGTAGTGTATAGTATGAAAACTTATCATTTGCCGTTACAATTCCAAGAAATACTCCAGCTTTTTTAATTAACTTAATTCTTGCACAGAACTTTTTGTTTAAAACATTTCATCGCCAGCAAAGTAACAATATATTTCATACTATTTTTTAGTATTTATTGCCAAGTGAATAATTGTAAATGAAAATAGTATGGTTCTTTTGTTGTAATCACTTTGCAAAATTTTATAAGGCAAATAACGACAATTTACTAATCGCAATTTGTGGATTTGCTATATATATATATATATATACTACCGGCCATAATTATTAGGCCACCCCAGTGTTTAAAAAAAATGTTTTTCCTGATATTTTTTAGTATTTCTTGCCAGGTGAATAATTGTAAATGAAAATAGAATGGTTCTTTGTTCATACTGCACATTAACATATGCATCAAATGTATTTATAAATATTTAATAATTCCCGACATTGTAGTTTTTATCAATGAAAGAATGAATCAATAAATCATTATGTAGAAGTGAACGGGAAAGCATCATGATTCGCAAGAAATCTTATAGCATTTAACAAACAATTTCTCTTTACAATGTCATAAACATTTTTAGTCGTTTTCCCCCATGCAAGGCGGTACTACCACTGATGTGCAAGGGGCTATATAAGAGTGTTAAAGTTTTAGGCAGGAGAAAATTGAAGAGAAAAATGAACCCGTTACAGGGGGTGTCAGAGAAAGGGCAAGAGAAAGATGTGAACACAGGTATGAAGACAGTTACGAAAGGAAAAGAACAAGAGACACGGGGTGATGTAGAAATGACTGGAGTCAAGTGGATAAGAGATGGGAATTGACATTGCATTTAAATTCCTGGAGGTTGTAGCCGTCAGGAAAGTAAGTATGCGGAAAGGAGTTGCACAGGCGGGAATTGCGAGAAAAGAGGCTGGGGGAGTAGAATTGTCGGCTACATTTGGTTGATCTAACTGTAAATGGGTGGGACCTTGTTGCCAGTCTGGTTGCACGAGTAAATTCTTGTGGCATCGAGAATCCTAAGATGAATAGCAGGGACGCCTGACCAGATATGACAACAGTATTCTATGCACGGTCTGATAGTTGATTTTTATGTGTGCAAGATGGATTCAGACGGGAAAAAACTTCCTCGCCCGACACAGTGACCCAAAATTCCTAGCAGTGGATTTAGCTATTGAGGTCGGAAAATAGGGTAAAGCCGAGGAGGCGCATTTTATTGCTTTCAGGGAGACTCGCTTGGTCTATGTTTATGGGGGACAGAAAAGATTGCCTGTGATGACTGACAGATAGCAGCTTCGTTTTAGAAGCATTGAAATCTACAAGTTACTTCTTACCCCAGTCCACCACTGAGTGGCGGTCCTTCTCAAGAACAGCAGCGAGGTTATGCTTGTCCGTTTCGTCAGATTTCTTACTGATGCGGGTGTAAATGTTGTTGTCATCTGCGTAGATGCCTACTTGGGACTTGATCACGTCTGGGAGATCATTTATGAAGATCAGTGGTTTAATGAAAGTATTATCAGACAAGCATTAGGTTAAACGACACAATAATGTAGTCGTTGTGAGACCAGCGTATCTTATATAGGAAATATTAATATTAGGGAAGCATTTTGCAAATGGACAAGTGAATTTATAGATAACATTTGATTATTGAAGTTTTGATTTTGTTGTTGCGTCATTGGTAATGGTCATGTTGAAGGTTTTTATTTTGTTGCAATAAATGATGAATTTAATTTGTTAATCTTTCTGCTAAGAGATATAAACGGTTTATATTGTAATTATAGAATGTTTATCTAGTCCGGATATAACGATTAAGTTTTTACTAAAAAATTGTCAACACTTTCTTTGCTTTAAGGATTTTTTTTATAATCATATCACCCCAAGCAAGGCCGTCTACTGCCACTGGTGCACAGGGGGTTACATAGGAGGAAAGTTATGAGAAAGAGTGACAGGTTACAGGGTATGTCAGGAAGTGGGTAAGAGAAGGGTTAAGATACTGAGAGTGGAGTGGACAGAGAAAGGAGCATGAGAGAGAGAGAATGCAAGTTATCAAGATAGATGACTATTGACTTGACACTTAAACTCTGAAGATTGTAGCTGTCAAGGAAGCAAGTAAACGGAAGGGAATTCCACAGGCGGGAAGTGCGAGAAAAGAAACTGAAGAAAGAGAATTTGTGTTTACATGTTATTGGTTTCCCAGTAAAAGAGTGGAAGCTAGTTGCTAATCTTGTGGCTCGAGCAAATTCATGCATAGGGGGAACCAAGGAGCTAAGTTCATCTGAGCAGAAGCCGTGAAAGTATTTGTAGAAGAGATACAGGGAAGCCATATTCCGCGGGTGAAAAAGTGACTGTATCTGAGCTGCCAAGACGGGATCGATCACATTTCATAGTTAATGAAACAGTAATATTTTCTTAATAGTTTTTTCTAATCGTATGACCCCGAGCAAGGCGGTAACGCCACTGATGTGCAGGGGGCTACATAAGAGTAAAAAGTATATATATTGTTACGAATCCCTACCCAATTTTTTATAAGAAAAATTCCAGATTTTAGAAGTACTCGAAATAGAGTCAATACCTTCAGAGAGAGTAAAAAGTAAAACGCAAATTAAAAATTAACAGTTTTAGTTCAGCTTGCATGCTTATAAAAAGATTGAGTCTCTTATAAATTGTGCATCCTCCCTTTTCCGGATCACATGAAAGTATGGTGATCTGAGCGGGTGTTTTCCAGACGACTCCAAGCTTTCTAAAATATGAAGGGCGGTGACCTGCTTTTGTCCACACGAATAAAGACCGATATTTGGGAATAAGACACGTGCCAAAACCTTCGCGCGGAAAATAAGTCCCGTTCCAGCTTTCAGACGACTGGACGGACGGACTGCGATAATTTGCTTTAGTATGCTATGAACAATTAGTCCCGTTCCAGCTCTTGAGATAGACGGACAGACTATGATGATCTACTATAATTAGTCCCGTTCCAGCATTCAGACGACTGGACGGACGGACTGCGATAATTTGATATAGTATGCTATGAACAATTAGTCCCGTTCCAGCTTTCGAGCTGGACGGTCGGTTTGCTATGGATTTGTATACATCAGATCCGCAGAAGTCTAAGAAGATTTCAAAATTAAAAACTTGATTCAAAGAGATACTGTCGTATTTTGGTACCAACAGCATGTTTTCACTCCTCCCATGCAAAGTCCTGTTTTTTATTTCATCTTCACCTTCACGTATTGTCTATCATGTCATCATTTGCGTTGTTTACATTGATCAGATTTAATGTTTTCCTTTGAATATGGTGACCCATTTTGATATCAAAATCTAACATTAAATTATTGTTTTCTACGACAACCCGAAAATTGTTTAAACGATCGAACAAGCTTATTTGCATAGATCCCAGCCTACAACTGCCACTATTCTTTCATGTTTCATATTATATTCTTTTTACAATCAGCTTTCTACATTCATTTATGGCTTTGTTTACATCTTTATTATTTTCATCTACAAAGGTGGCATTGGAGGTTTGTCTATATATATATGTCTTTTTATTTTGATGTAAATCATTGTATTTAGGTGGATGGATTTTTACGACATCTTTAGTGATTTTACGGCCGAACCTTAAATGGTATGGAAAGAAGTAGCTGGACTAAAGCAGAAATAAAATGCACAAAGACGCGGAAAGTAAAGGGAAATTTTCATAATAATATTGCTATCCTGATAGGTAGACTGCAGGGACAGTGTAAACAATAGCCTACCAACAACTACACTACAGGCCATAATTATTAGACCACCCCAGTTTTTTTTTAAAGGAATCATATATTTCATACTATTTTTAGTATTTATTGCCAAATGAAAATAACATGGTTCTTTTGTTATTATTACTTTGCAAAATTTGATAAGGCAAATAGCGACAATTTACCCATCGCAAACTATAGATTTGCTATATATATATATATATATATATATATATATATATATATATACTCACGTCTATTGAACAGGTGAAGAGGCTCATCTCTTGTTTCCTGGTTAGGATGTGGTTTCTGGCTTTCTCTTTACCAATCTTTTTACTCTTACGTAGCCCCCTGCGCATCAGTGGCGTTATCGCCTTGCTTGGGGTGATATGATTAAAAATATATATATATATTGTCATCCTTAGACAGACAGATCTGTTTCGCCGTATCACAGCTCATCAGTACGGTTAGACTCCAATTGCTTTTTTACCCAGGATTGAAAACCGACCGAAATGGCGTCAGTCGGCGACTCTACCCCTGAGCTACGGGCGTTCGGTGGAAGTAAGTAGACTTTTTAGCGCATATCATTATACGCACCCAATAGCTAGAGCACTCTAATTCATTTCACTGAATGAGCAATGCGTACACGCCAGAGTAGCTACTGTTTATCAAAGTCTACTATTTTTCCAGAGTGCTATACTACCGGCCATAATTATTAGACCACCCCAGTTTTTTTTTAAAGAAATGATATATTTCATACTATTTTTAATATTTATTGCCAAATGAAAATATCATGGTTCTTTTGTTATTATTACTTTGCAAAATTTTACAGGGCAAGGAAGCAAAGATGGACTCGTCCGAATCACCCTAACTTTTCTTCATTCTTTCATTGATGAAACTGCAATATAGGTAATTATTAAATATTTATAAATTCGTTTGATGCACATGTTATTGTATAAAAAATCATTCTAATTTTATTTACAATTATTCACTTAGCAATAAATACTAAAAAACAGTATGAAAAACATCATTTTTTTCAACACTTGGCTGGTCTAATAATTATGGCCGATAGTGTACATCAACTTTAACATCGTATATGAGGCTTGGGAAATAATTTTCAGCCCTTTTAAATTAAAAATGTTGGTTTTATATGCTGTCAAATACGGTAAATATGATGTATTTGTGCTGAGTTCAAATGAATCACAAACCGGCATATTTTGCTTCTGCTACAGAGACGATATATTCAAATGTCACCAGCCCGGCCGCTGTTTATATGTCCTGTTTCCCCGGTCAGCTGAAGGGACCACCACCATTCGCCACGTTGTGAATTTTTGATCCGAATAGCAGTTTCCGGGCCCTTCATGATGGTCCAATGATAAAGGATGAAATGGCTGGGGTCTACGCTGGAAGAAAATCACTATTCGTGCAGAAAAGTGTTCTGGCCACAAACGCAAGGACATCAAAAAAATAAAAATAAAATAAAAAAGCAACACTTCCAGTTCCTGTACAAAGAGTATTTCAAGACTACTGTTTTTATAAGAATTTACACAAATACAAAGTGTTTTAACGAGATTTAACTCCAAATGGTCTAAGGGAGGTAATTTCGTAGTTCTTCGTCTATCCCCAATACATAACAGTTTCTCTCCTCGGTTTTGCTGATTTCATTTGTCTCGTAGTTCGGTTCGGACTTCTGGATCCCTGACAACCACAGAGCTAATTCACCCAACCGTTTTCGCAGCGTTCTGCCGATCTCTGCCCAACTGATCTTCTGCACCTTTCTCCCGGTCTGAAGTGTGCAAACCGCTTATATAAAAATATTTAGGCGCCGCCCACTAATTTTAATATGGATATTGCCTTGACCACCATGCATGTTCGCTTAATCGCCGAATCTCTGCGGGTGACTATTTCTCAAGTGGTACTAAAAATGAATTTTGAGTTTCCCGGGGTTTTTTCGTAGACAGTTGCCACCTGAGTCTTGCCAAAAACACTTATCTCGTCTGCGGACTTGGCCGTATTTTGGTCTTTCAGGCCACCAAGAATACAATTCGTCATTTATCATACTTTTTACGAAATCACCATTTATTATAAACTTTACTTAACGAACCTGTTCGTTAATCATTCTGCAATTATATTCCACTTAACTAATTAATAGCGTAACTCAAGAAATAATTATTTAAAAAAACAACTTATTTCTTGCGTTACTCCGAGATCTCTTCTATCTAATTAATACTAATTAATACTAATTAATACCTTCATCTCAGTCCTTTTAGAACTGTTAATTAATCAATCTCCCTGAGGGGGGGGTCTCTCTCCATGTCACATTCAAATTTCTTCTGAATTCGTGAACAACTGTGGTTTTGCTTCACTTTCTTCAAATATTACCAAATTTCTTGGACTTCGTTGGACTTCAAGTATCTCCAAATATCTTCAGCATTTTTACTACAAGTATTCTCAAATTTAGCGAGATTTCTGCGCTTCTGTGGTCATTTTCCATTTCCTTCAAATATTTCCACATTTCTCCAAGATTCTTGCACTTCTATTGGTATTACTTCACTTTCTTCCAATATAACCAAAATCTTTCAGCATTCTTGCGCTTCCAGGATATTTCTTCATTTTCTTCAAATATTTCGAATGCTTTTAGCATTCTTGTGCTTCTGTGACTATTCTTCTGTGACTATTCTACAGATTTTCAGATATCTTCAAATTCCTTTAGAATTTTAGGCCCTACGTAGACATTCTTCAGCTTCTTCCAATACCTGCAAATTTCTTCAGCATTTTTGAGATTTTGTGGTCTTTCTTCAATTTTTCTTTTCAAATATTAGCAAATTTCTTCACTCAACACATTCTTAAGCTTAAGTGGTCTTCTTTATTTTGTCGAATATCTCCAAATTTCTTCAACATTATTGCAATTCCAAAGCCTCTTTTGATTTCCTTCAAATATCTCCAAATATGTTCAGTATCCTTGCCTTTCTGGGGCTAATCTTCAAATTGTTCAAGTATAAGCAAATTTTTTTAGTACTCCTGCGTCTCTGTTGTGCTTCACCTGTGGGTTCAAATGAGTTCAAAGTTCTTCAGAATTCTTCAAATTACTCGGTTTATCTTCAGTTACATCAAATATATTAACAGGCCATCAGAATACTTTCTCTTCAGTGATCATTCTTCATCTTTAAACAAATATCTCCAAATTTCTTCAGCATTCTTGCTTCTCCATGGTCTTTCCTCAGTTATTTCAGATATTGGCCAAGTTCTTCAGCATTCCTGTGCTTCCATGGCCGTTCTTGAGTTTCTTTGGATATTAAGAAAATCTTTTCAGGATTCTGGTGCTTCGGTTTTTTCGAATATCTCCAAATTCCTTCGGAATATCTGCGCTTCCGTAGTCTTTCCTCAGTTTTCTTTTAAATATCTCCAAATTAGTGAAGTCGTCGTGCGTCGGTATTTCTTCATTTCCTTCAAATATCTACAGAGTTCTTCAATATTCTTGTGCTTCCGTCGTTTATCTTCAGTTTCTTTCTTGGTCGTTCTTCTATTTCTTCGAATATCACCAAATTTCTTCATTATTCTCGCTCTTCCATGGTTTTCTTCAGTGTCTGCATATACATCAAAGTTCTTTTCGGCATTCTTGCACTTCCCTGGCCTTTCTTCGTTTTTTTTTGTTTTTTTTTTAAGATGTCAACTAATTTCCTCAGCTTTGTTGCCCTTCCGCGTTCTTTTCTTCAGTTCTTTAGAATCTCTGGAAACTTCTTTAGTATTGCTGCGCTTTTTTGGTTTTTCTCTAGCGAATGTCTTCCAGTTTCTTCAGCAATCTCGCCTATTCGTGGACATTTGATCGGTGTCTTAAAAATCACCAAATATCGCTTCTTAATTCCTTCAGTGTTCTTCAGTTTCCGTGGTCTTTGTTCAGTTTCCAAATTTCTTCAGAATTCTTGTGCTTCCCTTGTCCTTTATTCTTCGAATATCATCAAATTTCTTCAACTTTCTTGTACTTCCGTGGTATCCTTCTTTTTCTTCAAATATCACCAAATTTTTTAGCTTTCTTTCTCTTCCGTCGTCTTTCTTAAGTTTTTTCAAATATCTTCAAATTTATTCAGCATTTTTACGTCTCCGTGAAATTTCTAGTTTCTTCAAATATCTACAGATTTCTGCGGCATTTTTTTCGACTTTCTAGTCTTTCTTCGGGATGTGCGTTGTGGTACAGTGGATATCGGCTCGGAACGAGAAGCCGGAGAGCCGAGTTCGAATTCCAGCTGAATCCATTGTATTCACTTACGCGCAAATACCCTTGGGAAAGGTATTAATCCGTCTCTTCCTTCCAGTTATGGGTTAAATAGCAGGACAGATTGGGTTCTATAGCCTTGGTCGGCAACCAGTCTACCGCAGAAAGCAATGGCAACCTACTGCGGGATAATCTTCTGCCCAGTCAGTCAGTCAGTCAGTTCCGAGTCGATATACACTTTACCACAACGCCTCAAATACAACAAGTCTAGCACCACCCATGTTGTCTTAATCAATTTTGGTTTTTGTTATTTCTCCGAAATCTTGTTCCGACATCCATTTATTTAAGCTCGCTAGATAGATTATTTGTTGTTTTCTTCCTGTATTGTACCTCTTAGATTCAAATTGTCCTGTGAATATAAAATTTTCCAAGCCTTCTTTCCTCATTATCTACTTTAAAAAAATTAACTCTACCTTCTTGTTGTTAAGTACAAGTGTCTTTTTTCTTTTCATTTTCTCTAAAACTTTGTTATTGCTCGCATGTTTGGCCCACAAAAACATTTTTTGTAGAAGCACATTTCTTTTGCTTCAAGTCTCTTCTTCATCTGTGAGTAGATAGTCCAGCATTCACTGCTATATAGGAGGACTGATAGAACATAGCAGTTCAGTTCTCTTTTCTTTGCTTCAAGTCTCTTCTTTATCTGTGAGTAGATAGTCCAGCATTCACTGCTATATAGGAGGACTGATGGTACATACCAGTTCAGTCCTCTTTTTTTTTTGTTTCTGTTGCTTCAAGTTTTTTTTCATCTGTGAGGAGATTGTTCAGCGTTCACTGCCATATATGAAGACTGATATTACATAGCAGTTCAGTCCTCTTATCTTTGTTATTATGTTTCTCAGAAAACGCAAAATCATTTGATAAGGTACGATACAAAATAACTTGAACTGATACTAAGCGCGATTATATAGGAAAGATATTAGAATAACCTGCCACATTTATTGAGGGCGAACTCTAACCTTTTGCCAATAGAAAACGAAGTGAGTGCATACAATCGGTAAGAGAGTCTCCGGATTTATTCATCATATTTAGCGAGTCGATCCTTTTTGCCAGGATGTATTATTGGCAGATATAATTTTAACAACATAAGATTATGTAGATGACATTGTGTTCCTGGCAGATTCATAAATGAAAATGATGTCATTCTGAGGCCATGTAATAATAGGAAACTAAAAGGAATGAATAACTATCAACTGTAAAAGATGAATATATGAATCAGAACAAGATGTGAAGTACGTACCACGATCGGTAAAATCAAAGTAGGTGCAGAAATTGAACGAACCGGGTAGCTGACAACATCAGATCTGAAGGTGCATAGGGAAAAGGTAACTTCCGGAAACTAAGAAAAATATATAGAGATAGGGAGAGAAAAAAAAAGAGTATGGAACTGCTATGCATTAAATAATCTCTAATATGGCAGTGAATATTGGACAATGTCTTCGCAGATGTGTGTTGTGGTACAGTGGATATCGGCTTGGAACGAGAAATCGGAGAGCCGAGTTGGAATTCCAGTTGAATTCGTTGCATTCATTTACGCACAAATACCCTTTGGGCGATCATGTCTTAAAAGAGACATGACTGACTGGGCAGAAGATTATCCCGCAGTAGGTTGTCATTGCTTTCTGTGGTAACCTGATTGCCATCCAAGGCTATAGAACCCAATCTGTCTTTGTGTGTAAGTGAATGCGAGGAATTCAACTTGAATTCGAACTCGGCTTCCCGATTTGTCGTTCCGAATTGATATCCACGGCACCACAACGCACAAGCTTAGAAAATTAAGAATTACATCAATATGCAACAGTATTTTGTGATATGGCTAAAAATAAAAAGGAGTGTTCGACGATGTAGATAATAATATTGAGCCTGGTAATTTTTTTAGTTTGTTTAAAATAATTTTATTATTGTGTCAATAAAAAGACATTTACTTTTCTGAAGAAAACTAGTGAGTTTTGTAATGCTGTGTTAAATTTTCAGTTAAAATCACTTGAGAAAATATTTTAAAAGAAATCAGTTTCTTGGTTAAAGGGGGGTACAAATGATATTGTCCTCAATTGTATCGGCAGGTCAGTCTGTCTGTTTGTCGATTTATCGATCGATCGGTTTTGCAGTTTGAATGATGTTGATGCAATGACACCAAATTAGCTTTGTTTGATAAATATGCAAAACATTTTGGATTTGTTAACCAAGTAAGGAAAGAAGTATATCGAGAGAAAGAAATATGGGGAAAAGGAAGGAAAAACGTAAAACAAGAGAAAGAAAAAAGGAAAAAAGAAACAAAGAAAATAAAATACAGCAATGTAAGAAAAAAAAGGGAATAATACAAAGAAAATAAAGTAAAAAGAAAAATATAAAAAAAGAAAGAAAAGAATGAAAAAACAAAAGAATAAAGAAAGTAGAAGATAGTCCGTTTTTAATCAAATTTGATACACTCATAGACAAAGACATAAGAAACGATATTCAGAAGTTTAAAGGTTGCAATTCTTAACAATAGTGCAGAAAATTGATAATAGATATATATAAAAGGCAAAATGTTTGTGTGTGTGTCTGTTTATCTGCCTGTATGTCTGTATCTTTTTCAGCCCTTTTATTTTAGTTTTGCTTCGGGTTTGGCTCTAAGTAGGTACAATTGTAGTTCTTAGTCTCAGCCATGATACCATTTACTCAGAGGAATTATTTAGCCTTCAAAATTCAGTTTACTACGAAAAAAACTTATTTGATATCGATAGCAGGAAATCAAAATTTGACTTACATCCATTCATTTTTCTTTCAGTCTACGGTTTCGCTTTAGCTGGAAACAACTACTGCTTTTTAGTCTTTCGTGCCAACGTCCAAAGAGTCTGAGCCCCAGGACCATGGATTAGTTTTAAAGCTTTCATTACACCCGAGCAACGCCGGGCTATACTGCTAGTATATATATATATATATATATATATATATATATATATATATATATATATATATTAATCATATCACCGCGGGCAAGGCGGTAAGGCCACTGGTGTGCAGGGGGCTACAAAAGAGTGAAAAGATTGGAAAAGAGAAAGCCGAAAACCACATCCTAAACAGGTAACAAGGGATGAGCCTCTACACCTGTTCAATAGAACCGGGTTACGTGACCCAGGTTTATCACTCATGGTAGAGATATGGGTTGCGTAATAACACGTTTACAAATGGAAAATATTCAAAAGTTTTACAATATGATTGTATTGAACACTTAATACAAATGTGGGCTGGTCTAATTTTATTATGACTAAAAATTAAGTAATTAAACAATCTCTCTCTCTCTCTCTCTCTCTCTCTATATATATATATATATATATATATATATATATATATAGTCATCTGCAGACAGATCTGTTTCGCTGTATCACAGCTCATCAGTACGGTTAGACTCCGATTGCTTTTAACCCAGGATTGAAACCCGAC